>CM051241.1:7007586-7455086 GCA_027917425.1 Gastrophryne carolinensis
GCATCCCGCTCTGGCCCCTGCATCCGGCTCCTGGGGCATCCCGCTCTGGCTCTCGGGCATCCCGCTCTGGCCCCCGGGCATCCCGCTCTGGCCCCCGGGCATCCCGCTCTGGCTCCCGGGCATCCCGCTCTGGCTCCCCTGCATCCCGCTCTGGCTCCACTGCATCCCGCTCTGGCTCTCGGGCATCCCGCTCTGGCCCCCGGGCATCCCGCTCTGGCCCCCGGGCATCCCGCTCTGGCTCCACTGCATCCCGCTCTGGCTCCCGGGCATCCCGCTCTGGCTCCCCTGCATCCCGCTCTGGCTCCACTGCATCCCGCTCTGGCTCCCCTGCATCCCGCTCTGGCTCCCCTGCATTCCGCTCTGGCCCCCAGGCATCCCGCTCTGGCTCCCCTGCATCCCGCTCTGGCTCCCCTGCATCCCGCTCTGGCTCCCCTGCATCCCGCTCTGGCTCCCCTGCATCCAGCTCTGGCCCCCGGGTATCCCGCTCTGGCTCCCCTGCATCCCGCTCTGGCCCCGGGGCATCCCGCTCTGGCTCCCCGGCATCCTGCTCTGGCTCCCCTGCATCCCGCTCTGGCCCCCGGGCATCCCGCTCTGGCCCCCGGGCATCCCGCTCTGGCTCCCGGGCATCCCGCTCTGGCCCCCGGGCATCCCGCTCTGGCTCTTGGTCATCCCGCTCTTGCTCCCCGGCATCCCGCTCTGGCTCCCCTGCATCCCGCTCTGGCTCCCCTGCATCCCGCTCTGGCCCCCGGGCATCCCGCTCTGGCCCCCGGGCATCCCGCTCTTGCTCCCGGGCATCCCGCTCTGGCCCCCGGGCATCCCGCTCTTGCTCCCGGGCATCCCGCTCTGGCCCCCGGGCATCCCGCTCTTGCTCCAGGGCATCCCGCTCTGGCCCCCGGGCATCCCGCACTTGCTCCCGGGCATCCCGCTCTGGCCCCCGGGCATCCCGCTCTGGCCCCCGGGCATCCCGCTCTTGCTCCCGGGCATCCCGCTCTGGCCCCCGGGCATCCCGCTCTGGCTCTCGGGCATCCCGCTCTGGCTCCCCTGCATCCCGCTCTGGCTCCCCTGCATCCCGCTCTGGCCCCCCTGCATCCCACTCTGGCCCCCCTGCATCCCGCTCTGGCCCCCCTGCATCCCGCTCTGGCCTCCGGGCATCCTTCTCTGGCTCCCCTGCATCCCGCTCTAGCTCCCCTGCATCCCGCTCTAGCTCCCCTGCATCCCACTCTGGCTCCCCTGCATCCCGCTCTGGCTCCCCTGCATCCCGCTCTGGCCTCCGGGCATCCCACTCTGGCTCCCCTGCATCCCGCTCTGGCTCCCCTGCATCCCGCTCTGGCTCCCTTGCATCCCGCTCTGGCCTCCGGGCATCCCACTCTGGCTCCCCTGCATCCCGCTCTGGCTCCCCTGCATCCCGCTCTGGCTCCCCTGCATCCCGCTCTGGCCCCCGGGCATCCTTCTCTGGCTCCCCTGCATCCCGCTCTGGCCTCCGGGCATCCCACTCTGGCCCCCGGGCATCCCACTCTGGCTCCCCTGCATCCCGCTCTGGCTCCCCTGCATCCCGCTCTGGCCCCCGGGCATCCCGCTCTGGCTCCCCTGCATCCCGCTCTGGCTCCCCTGCATCCCGCTCTGGCTCCCCTGCATCCCGCTCTGGCTCCCCTGCATCCCGCTCTGGCCTCCGGGCATCCCGCTCTGGCTCCCCTGCATCCCGCTCTGGCTCCCCTGCATCCCGCTCTGGCTCCCCTGCATCCCGCTCTGGCTCCCCTGCATCCTTCTCTGGCTCCCCTGCATCCCGCTCTGGCCTCCGGGCATCCCACTCTGGCCCCCGGGCATCCCACTCTGGCTCCCCTGCATCCCGCTCTGGCTCCCCTGCATCCCGCTCTGGCCCCCGGGCATCCCGCTCTGGCTCCCCTGCATCCCGCTCTGGCTCCCCTGCATCCCGCTCTGGCTCCCCTGCATCCCGCTCTGGCTCCCCTGCATCCCGCTCTGGCCTCCGGGCATCCCGCTCTGGCTCCCCTGCATCCCGCTCTGGCTCCCCTGCATCCCGCTCTGGCTCCCCTGCATCCCGCTCTGGCTCCCCTGCATCCTTCTCTGGCTCCCCTGCATCCCGCTCTGGCCTCCGGGCATCCCACTCTGGCCCCCGGGCATCCCACTCTGGCTCCCCTGCATCCCGCTCTGGCTCCCCTGCATCCCGCTCTGGCCCCCGGGCATCCCGCTCTGGCTCCCGGGCATCCCGCTCTGGCTCCCCTGCATCCCGCTCTGGCTCCCCTGCATCCCGCTCTGGCTCCCCTGCATCCCGCTCTGGCCTCCGGGCATCCCGCTCTGCCTCCCCTGCATCCCACTCTGGCCCCCTGCATCCCGCTCTGGCTCCCCTGCATCCCGCTCTGGCTCCCCTGCATCCCGCTCTGGCTCCCCTGCATCCCGCTCTGGCCTCCGGGCATCCCGCTCTGGCTCCCCTGCATCCCGCTCTGGCTCCCCTGCATCCCGCTCTGGCTCCCCTGCATCCCGCTCTGGCTCCCCTGCATCCCGCTCTGGCTCCCCTGCATCCCACTCTGGCCTCCGGGCATCCCACTCTGGCCTCCGGGCATCCCGCTCTGGCCCCCCTGCATCCCGCTCTGGCTCCCCTGCATCCCGCTCTGGCTCCCCTGCATCCCGCTCTGGCTCCCCTGCATCCCACTCTGGCTCCCCTGCATCCCGCTCTGGCCTCCGGGCATCCCGCTCTGGCTCCCCTGCATCCCGCTCTGGCTCCCCTGCATCCCGCTCTGGCTCCCCTGCATCCCGCTCTGGCTCCCCTGCATCCCACTCTGGCCTCCGGGCATCCCACTCTGGCCTCCGGGCATCCCACTCTGGCCCCCGGGCATCCTTCTCTGGCTCCCCTGCATCCCGCTCTGGCTCCCCTGCATCCCACTCTGGCCTCCGGGCATCCCACTCTGGCCCCCGGGCATCCTTCTCTGGCTCCGAGCTGTACCTATAGCTGCACCTGTAGCAGGGGGCGGGGCTATATCTCACCTCTGCATAGCTCCGCCCCCTGCTAACCCAGACAGGTAGAAGGGAAATCCCTTAACCTGACAAAGTGGTAAAAAAATACCACGAGCTACGTATGTATTAATGTATTAATTAAATGTATTAAAGTGAAACTCGGGTTAAAAAGGGCCCGTTTAACGTGTGTGTAGTTAGTTTCCTGTCCCCCATCAGATGGAGCTCTGCTAGGAAAAGGTGAGTATCTCTCTAATGCAGGGCTCACTGATGGTGTGAGGTTAGTTTCCTGTCCCCCATCAGATGGAGCTCTGCTAGGAAAAGGTGAGTATCTCTCTAATGCAGGGCTCACTGATGGTGTGAGGTTAGTTTCCTGTCCCCCATCAGATGGAGCTCTGCTAGGAAAAGGTGAGTATCTCTCTAAACTTTACTTTTTTCTAAAACTTTTTTTTCTCTTCTCTGTTTAGAATCATCGAAGGATCAGCATCTGGGAAGGGGGGGGGGGGTCCCGGGCGCTTGTTTAGGTTGGCAGAGCCCACACCCCCGCAGCCGCCGCCCTGGCATCCCCCCCCCCCCGAGTCACCTCAGGTCACCCCATGAGCGGCACATAAGCCCCCCCCCCACAGCCTCTGTAATTTGGTGCCGGCGTCTGCCCGTCCCCTGCCGGTACTTTTCCAGCCGCTCAGAATGGCCTCCATTATTGCCCGACTGCGGCCCACACCCTGCAGCTCAACCCCGCCACGGACTACAGCACCGATATAAATACACATATATATAAATATATATATGGCCTGGTCATGTGACCTCACCCCGACCCTGTAGAAAGCCGCCCATCCCTCCATATAAATCTCAGTATTAATATAACAGCAATGCCATGGGTGTCACCGGGAGCAGAGGAGAGTCACCAGCACAGGAGCCTCATATAACAGCAATGCCATGGGTGTCACCAGCACAGGAGCCTCATATAACAGCAATGCCATGGGTGTCACCGGGAGCAGAGGAGAGTCACCAGCACAGGAGCCTCATATAACAGCAATGCCATGGGTGTCACCAGCACAGGAGCCTCATATAACAGCAATGCCATGGGTGTCACCAGCACAGGAGCCTCATATAACAGCAATGCCATGGGTGTCACCGGGAGCAGAGGGGAGTCACCAGCACAGGAGCCTCATATAACAGCAATGCCATGGGTGTCACCGAGAGCAGAGGAGAGTCACCAGCACAGGAGCCTCGTATAACAGCAATGCCATGGGTGTCACCAGCACAGGAGCCTCATATAACAGCAATGCCATGGGTGTCACCGGGAGCAGAGGAGAGTCACCAGCATAGGAGCCTCATATAACAGCAATGCCATGGGTGTCACCGGGAGCAGAGGGGTGTCACTGTCACAGTAGCCTCATATTAATCTTACAGCAATGCCATGGGTGTCACTGGCCTCTGATCCTAAGGGTGCCGATGGCGTTTGATGTTGGCGGTTGGCGGCGCGCCCGGCGCCTGATTAAGCTGCTTTGTTCCGCCGGACGCTCGTTACAGGAGAGCTGCCACCCCACATCACTCCGCCGCGCTGATGACATTATCCGCCTGAGTGGTGCCGCCCGGTGCCAGATCAAAGAGCCCCCCCCCCCCCCGCTCCAGGGCCTGCCAAGCCCCCTCTATGTGCTGACCCTGCAGACCTCACATAACAGACCATTGCCAGTCATCCCGCCAGCATGGAACAGGTGTGCGGGGGGGGGGGGGGGTCGCTATGAATGTGGGCGGAGCAACATGTCAGGGGCGTGACGGGGCAAGCACCAATGGCAGCTCCTGTTTTATATGGTGAGAGAGGGAGCCGGTTAGGAGATTTTTTTTTTGCCGCTCTTGAAGGGCTTTATACAGTGGGGCATCCTGATTTTGGGATGCTCCCCAGGGCAAGGTCATCTTTTAGTTTCCAGGGCCGGCCGCACTGGGTTTTGTTCTTCTTTAACACCCAGCCTTAGACTTTAAGACTCCAAGGCCAGGAAAAAAACCCTCCTATACTCCTATACTCACCTCTGGAATCGATCCCGTGACGCATGTGCGCATTCCCAACACGCCTCCTGCCGCTGCAGAATAGATTGCCGGGCATTAAAGCGGACCAAGAACCAGTTTTTTTACTGTCTACCTAATGGGAACATGTGAAACCCTCTGGATCATTAGATCCCCCCCCCCCCCCCCCCCGTGGTGCATGCACCGGCCTCCAGCCAATCACAATGGGTTTTGGCATTTATTTTGAATGAATAGATTGCTGGGCATTAAAGCGGACTAAGACTCAGTTCTTCGGTCCACTTAATGGGCCCCTGCGGGTGAAATTCCCACTGTAAATAAATTAAACAATTAATAACTAAATATTAATAATATCTCCTGGCTGGCTTAGCCAATTATGTAAATAATTAATACTCCTGAAAAGCTTGTCCAATTTATGTAATAACTTAATAACTAAATTATTAATAATAATATATATATATATATATATATTTATCCAGCCCGGCTTGATTAAAATAGGCAAACACATATACAAATATTATCAATATCTGCCCAATGATCACACAATGGATACACGCATAAGACTGTAGGTTCTTTGGACTTCCGGTATATGCAGAGAGAGACAAGTAGTAAATAAAGAGATATATTGTTGACAAAATAACACAATAATGCAATCAAATCGTTCAACATAATACAATACAGTTCTGAGACTGGCATACATATATATATATACAGGGATTAAAGCAACATTAAAAGCATCACCCTCCTGAAACGGGCCCCCACCCGCAGAGCTTCTCAGCTGGTAGCCTTCGTGCCTTTCTCTCTCGCCTCGCCCTTCTCATGTGCCAGCAGTCTCCTCCCTGCCTTCTTCTAAGGATCCCCCCAATTATACCCAAAGAGGGCTTTGATCTCTAGTATTCCTTCTTTTTGATCTTTTATGACCCAAGTTTTACTCTTCTCCTAATCTGGCTTCCCTATCGAGTCTCTTCCTGCTTTGTTTTATTTTATTTTTTTTATTTTATTTTATTGCTTTATTGTCTCAGGATGCTGATCCTATCTGCTTTGAATACAATTCCTGCCCGGCAACCCGGGCCAGCTGGTATTGTAAACTATTTTGCTGTATATTCCTATATTTAAATATGCAACTTTATTAACAATATTGATTTTCCATAAAGGCCCATTATTTACACCACGGCTTCCAGCCAATCAGAATAGGTTTTGGCATCTATTTTGAATGAATGGATTGCTGGGCATTAAAGCAGACGGGGAGGCCGATTCATTAATAGCGCCAGGTAGCGACAGATGAGCGACTGTAGCAGTATTTTCACAGCGCCCGCTAGTATTCGCTGTGCTTGGCCGTTGTTCGGTTGTTGATAGCGACTCAGTCGGTGTGCGGTAATGTTGAATATTGGGTGAGGAGTCGCTATTTGACAGGTTCCGCGCTGTATGGGAGCGCATGATAGCGACTGGCCCTAGCGAACGGCTCCCAGCATATTCATTAACAAATCACGCTCAAAAAATTCTGGCGCTGTGAAATGCTTGTTTAAACCCCAGAGCGCTGGCGGCGATGGGTTAAAAGTCGTTTTTTAACCCCCAAACAACCATATTTTTGGAAAAAAAAAAAACAAGTTTTTAAAAACATTTTGTAATATGAATAAAATAATATCAGACCTGTAATATCAATTCTGCACAAATTTTTTTTTTTTACTACTAACTAACATTGCAGAAGTGGTCACAGAATTTTTGACATTGAAAAAAAAAAAAAAAACATTAATAACAATTAATTATGAATATTTAAAGATTGCTCCATTGAAATGCATTGGAGAGCGCCAGGTAGCGAGAGGTCATACCTGTCGCTGTTCAAGGTCGGACGCTGGCGCTGTGGGGTGAGGCTGGAATAATGATGAATGAGTCGCTATATGGCGCTATCTCAGTCGCTAAGCAGGATCGTCTTGATAAATGTGTGATTGCGGAGGGGAGCCGGCGTTCTCATGGCGGTGAGCGTCATTACCGATCGCTCACCCGTCGCTACCTGGCGCTATCCCTTGTTAAATAAGGACCTAAGACTCAGTTCTTCGGTCCACTTAATGGGCCCCTGCGAGTGACACCCCCCACGGCTTCCAGCCAATCAGAATAGGTTTTGGCATCTATTTTGAATATAACCCACTCCCTCCGGCGTTTTGGGATACCCCACAGTATGAAACCACTTGGTTTTCCCCTAAACCTCCCTCGAACCTCTAGTCTCTGGATTTTCTGTCGACCAATCAGGAAGGAGGTAATAAAGAGGCGGGGCACTCACCATGGACTCCATGTTGGATGAGGGCGGGTGGACCTGTCCCCGCAGCTTGTTGTGCAGCTGCAGGATCTCCTCCTTGTCCGATCGGCCGATCGCTCTCCGGCTCCGGGAATGGGGCGCGTCGCCGTCCTTGAACCTCTCCAGGAAGCTCTCCAGGGCGGTGGCGTTGGGCAGGAACAATCCGCGGCAGCGGTCGGCGAGCAGCAGGGCGGCGAGGGGCAGGAGCCAGGCGGTCATGGTGCGGCAACGGGTCAGAAAACTGGGGGGAAAAACATAAAGTTAGGAAAAGGTGAGTATCTCTTTAATGCAGGGCTCACTGATGGTGTGAGGAGGGAGGTGCAGTAGTTTCCTGTCCCCCATCAGATGGAGATCTGCCAGGAAAAGGTGAGTATCTCTCTAATGCAGGGCTCACTGATGGTGTGAGGAGGGAGGTGCAGTAGTTTCATGTCCCCCATTAGATGGAGCTCTGCTAGGAAAAGATGAGTATCTCTCTAATGCAGGGTCACTGATGGTGTAAGGGAGGTGCAGTCGTTTCCTGTCCCCCATCAGATGGAGCTCTGCCAGGAAAAGGTGAGTATCTCTCTAATGCAGGGTCACTGATGGTGTAAGGGAGGTGCAGTAGTTTCCTGTCCCCCATCAGATGGAGCTCTGCTAGGAAAAGGTGAGTATCTCTCTAATGCAGGGTCACTGATGGTGTGAGGAGGGAGGTGCAGTAGTTTCCTGTCCCCATCAGATGGAGCTCTGCTAGGAAAAGGTGAGTATCTCTCTAATGCAGGGCTCACTGATGGTGTGAGGAGGGAGGTGCAGTAGTTTCCTGTCCCCATCAGATGGAGCTCTGCTAGGAAAAGGTGAGTATCTCTCTAATGCAGGGTCACTGATGGTGTGAGGGGAAAGGTGAGTCGCTAGGAAGGGTTTAGGTCCGCTCTCGATGTTAATTGCCCGAAAGTGCAATACGGCTGCTGCGTGCTAATGAGCGACCAATGCATTCAGTCATAACTCCGCCCACTGTGTGAGATGTCACCGTAGGCCACGGCCCTTTTCTTATAAACAAGGGGCCTTCACTGATTGGGCCAATCAGCCTCTACATGTTACTGATGAACAGGAATGGCGCCGACCTATACAGTAGCGCGGGATGCCGGACCTCACTGTGAAAAATACAGCGGCATCCTCGGTGCATGTGCGGGAAAGGACCGTGAATGGGATTTACCCATGATTCCTTAATAAGTAGGTGGAGCCATGCAAATCATCTCCTATCATCTACAATAGTCTATATATATATATATATATATATATATATATATAGAGTCTGGGGTGTGATTTCAAGCTTGTACTGGCGACAGCTGGAATATGATTGGTTGGCAGAGAATCCCCACATACGGGAGCGCGCCAAGTTGCGTCTATGTTGGGAAATCTCCCGGGAAGTGCGAGGAGGATCGCCCTGTCCTTTGGTGAGCCCCCTCGTTTAGGCGGCCGGCGCAGGTTTATGTAACAGAAGCGGCTCCTGTGACTCGCCAGACCGCAGATGACGCACAGCGGGTTGTTCTCACCGGACGCTGCCCAAATATTTACCGAGCTGCTCTCCCCCGCGCCATGTGCCCGCATGAGGGTATTAGATTGTAAGCTCCGTCCCTCCATATAAATCTCAGTATAAGGGACCGGCCAGCTCTCTCCTGTGCAGAGAAGGATCGGTCATGTGACCTCACGGTGTCCCTCCATATAAATCTCAGTATAAGGGACCGGCCAGCTCTCTCCTGTGCAGAGAAGGATCGATCATGTGACCCTGCAGAAAGCCGCCCGTCCCTCCATATAAATCTCAGTATAAGGGCCGGCCAGCTCTCTCCTGTGCAGAGAAGGATCGGTCATGTGACCCTGCAGAAAGCCGCCCGTCCCTCCATATAAATCTCAGTATAAGGACCGGCCAGCTCTCTCCTGTGCAGAGAAGGATCGGTCATGTGACCCTGCAGAAAGCCGCCCGTCCCTCCATATAAATCTCAGTATAAGGGACCGGCCAGCTCTCTCCTGTGCAGAGAAGGATCGGTCATGTGACCCTGCAGAAAGCCGCCCGTCCCTCCATATAAATCTCAGTATAAGGGACCGGCCAGCTCTCCCCTGTGCAGAGAAGGATCGGTCATGTGACCCTGCAGAAAGCCGCCCGTCCCTCCATATAAATCTCAGTATAAGGGACCGGCCAGCTCTCCCCTGTGCAGAGAAGGATCGGTCATGTGACCCTGCAGAAAGCCGCCCGTCCCTCCATATAAATCTCAGTATAAGGGACCGGCCAGCTCCCTCCTGTGCAGAGAAGGATCGGGTCATGTGACCTCGCCCGTCCCTCCATATAAATCTCAGTATAAGGGACCGGCCAGCTCTCTCCTGTGCAGAGAAGGATCGGTCATGTGACTCTGCAGAAAGCCGCCCCCGTCCCTCCATATAAATCTCAGTATAAGGGCCGGCCAGCTCCCTCCTGTGCAGAGAAGGATCGGGTCATGTGACCTCGCCCGTCCCTCCATATAAATCTCAGTATAAGGGCCGGCAGCTCTCTCCTGTGCAGAGAAGGATCGGTCATGTGACCCTGCAGAAAGCCGCCCGTCCCTCCATATAAATCTCAGTATAAGGGCCGGCCAGCTCTCTCCTGTGCAGAGAAGGATCGGTCATGTGACCTATTTTCCTATTAGGAGAATATTGTTTGGGCAGCAGCTACAGAGACTAAATTTCCACAGTGAGATCACAAAAAAATCCCCTAAAGTGGAGCTAAACCTTCCCCACGCGTTCAATGATGATGGAAAAAGTGAAAGCAGGCATTGGCCAAACGCTGATTAATAGCATCTGCTGAGAAAACTTATTGTTACATTGTATCAGTCAAGAGAAAGTCCAGCAGTGCGTGTATGTAACAGTGACAGAAGCTTCTCCGTGCTGATACAATGTAACACACACACACCTGCTGATCTCTCTTGGGACTGATACAATGTAACACACACACCTGCTGATCTCTCTTGGGACTGATACAATGTAACACACACACCTGCTGATCTCTCTTGGGACTGATACAATGTAACAAACACACACACCTGCTGATCTCTCTTGGGACTGATACAATGTAACACACACACACACCTGCTGATCTCTCTTGGGACTGATACAATGTAACACACACACACACCTGCTGATCTCTCTTGGGACTGATACAATGTAACAAACACACACACCTGCTGGGCTCTCTTGGGACTGATACAATATAACACACACACACCTGCTGATCTCTCTTGGGACTGATACAATGTAACACACACACACACACACCTGCTGGGCTCTCTCAGGACTGATACAATGTAACACACACACACCTGCTGATCTCTCTTGGGACTGATACAATGTAACACACACACACACCTGCTGATCTCTCTTGGGACTGATACAATGTAACACACACACACCTGCTGATCTCTCTTGGGACTGATACAATGTAGCACACACACCTGCTGATCTCTCTTGGGACTGATACAATGTAACACACACACACACCTGCTGATCTCTCTTGGGACTGATACAATGTAACACACACACACCTGCTGATCTCTCTTGGGACTGATACAATGTAACACACACACACACCTGCTGATCTCTCTTGGGACTGATACAATGTAACACACACACACCTGCTGATCTCTCTTGGGACTGATACAATGTAACACACACACACCTGCTGATCTCTCTTGGGACTGATACAATGTAACAAACACACACACCTGCTGGGCTCTCTTGGGACTGATACAATATAACACACACACACCTGCTGATCTCTCTTGGGACTGATACAATGTAACACACACACACACACACCTGCTGGGCTCTCTCAGGACTGATACAATGTAACACACACACACCTGCTGATCTCTCTTGGGACTGATACAATGTAACAAACACACACACCTGCTGATCTCTCTTGGGACTGATACAATGTAACACACACACACACCTGCTGATCTCTCTTGGGACTGATACAATGTAACACACACACACACCTGCTGATCTCTCTCAGGACTGATACAATGTAACACACACACCTGCTGATCTCTCTTGGGACTGATACAATGTAACACACACACACACCTGCTGATCTCTCTCAGGACTGATACAATGTAACACACTCGTGATACAATGTAGCAATATGTCATTATTAATGGAAGGAAATACAGACTTGCTGAGGGGAAACCCCGGAGCCCCCCCCCCCCCGCCCCGCCCCCGCCTTGCTCTGGTCACACCCACATTAAGGGGGAGCCCTGTGGCTGCTGAGCTGCAGGGAGGGTTTAGATCCGCTTTATCCCACACTAATGCTGCTGAGATGGTTCTAATGAGCAGAGGCCACACAGGAGGAAGCTGCTGCTTGTCTGGCCATTGTCTGCCGACTCTTCATATAACAATCCACTGATTGTGGAGGGATCCCGGGGGAGCGGGGTAATATAAGGGGGAATGGGGGGGTAATATCGGAGTGGGGGGGTAATATCGGAGTGGGGGGGTAATATCGGGGGAGTGGGGGGTAATATCGGAGGAGTGGGGGGGTAATATCGAGGGAGTAATATCGGGGTGGGGGTAATATCGGGGGAGTGGGGGGGTAATATCGGGGGAGTGGGGGGTAATATCGGGGGGAGTGGGGGGTAATATCGGGGGCAGTGGGGGGGTAATATCGGGGGGAGTGGGGGGGTAATATTGGGGTGGGGGTAATATCGGGGGAGTGGGGGGTAATATCGGGGGAGTGGGGGGTAATATCGGAGGAGTGGGGGGGGTAATATCGGGGGAGTAATATCGGGGTGGGGGTAATATCGGGGGAGTGGGGGGGTAATATCGGGGTGGTCTGCAGGAAGTCGGGGACACACAGCTGCAGCTGGGTTATGGTTATGTAAACAGACATTTTTTCCCATCAGGCTCCAGCGGAGGGAGAAAGCGGAACATTCCGAAAGATTCCGAAAATGTAACCCCTCAGCTGCCGGACCGAGCGCCGGGAAAACCCGGGAAATGCCGACCACAGAGCTTACAATCCTTCTACCCAGACCCGAAATTATATATCACCCCCCTTGCATGACTCAAGACTTACCTAACCCCTAACCCAAACATTTACCCCCTTACCTAACCTAACCTCAACCCTACCTAACCCCTAACCTGGACATTTACCCCCTTACCTAACCTCACCTCACCCCTACCTAACCCCTAACCTGGACATTTACCCCCTTACCTAACCTCAACCCTACCTAACCCCTAACCTGGACATTTACCCCCTTACCTAACCTCAACCCTACCTAACCCCTAACCTGGACATTTACCCCCTTACCTAACCTCAACCCTACCTAACCCCTAACCTGGACATTTACCCCCTTACCTAACCTTAACCCTACCTAATCCCTAACCTGTACATTTACCCCCTTACCTAACCTTAACCCTACCTAACCCCTAACCTGGACATTTACCCCCTTACCTAACCTCAACCCTACCTAACCCCTAACCTGGACATTTACCCCCTTACCTAACCTTAACCCTACCTAATCCCTAACCTGGCCTTTACCTCCTTACCTAACCTCAACCCTACCTAATCCCTAGCCTGAAAATGTACCCCTTACCTAACCTAACCTCAACCTTATCTAACCCCTAACCTGGACCCTTTACCTAACTAACCTCAACCCTACCTAACCCCTAACCTGGACATTTACCCCCTTACCTCACCTAAACTCAACTTAACCTAACCCCTAACCTGGACCCTTTACCTAACTAACCTCAACCCTACCTAACGCCTGACCTGGACATTTACCCCCTTACCTAACCTCAACCCTACCTAACCCCTAACCTGGGGATTTACCCCCCCTTACCTAATCTAAACCTTACCTAACCCGTAACCCAGACATTTACCCCATTTCCTGACCTAACCTCAACCTTACCTAACCTGGACATTTATCCCCTAACCTAAACTCAACCCTAACTAACCCCTAAGCCAGACATTTACCCCCTTACCTAACCCCTAACCTGGACATTTACCTGCTTACCTAATCTAAACTCAACGTTACCTAACCCCGAACCTGGACATTTACTCCCTTACCTCACCTAAACTCAACCCTACCTAACCCCTAACATGGACCTTTACTGACTCCAACCCTTACCCAGTCCCTTTACCAACCCCCCAATGATACCCAGCACCCAGTTGTATCCATAACCCCCAACCTAACATCAACCAACCGCCTTTCCTGACCCCAACCCTTACCCAGCCCCTATTCTTCGCCATGACCCTACCTCTATCACGTTCGATGCCAGCTGCTTTTTCTAGCTGGATCCACGCGGTAAAGCATCCAATCGCCTCCAGATGTTGTGCAGCCACCAATCAGAGCCAAGCTGACAGTAATGCCCCACCCATGAGGAATCAGTAAGCTCAGTGGTTGTTGGGGTTTTTGTTTCAGGCCCGGCAAGGAGTCTGCTTCTCCATGGCGCTGACGTGGATGTGGCGCAGCTGATGGAGTGCGATGTGGAATGTTCCCTGTCAGGCGATGAATCACCCCCGACCCGTCTCCCCCATCACTGCATCCCCCCGACCACAAGGCAGGTATGAGATCACTGGAGGAGAGAGAGATTCCCGGCATCATCCGCCGCCATCATCCGCCACCATCATCCCCTTTGGGCCCTTTCACATCTACTTGTCTTTTGCGTTGGCTGCAGAACACAAAATAAATCGCCTCCATGTTTCCTGGCCCTTTATATCTCACTATTGCAATAGGAAAAGCAGCGTTTAATGGCGCAACCGCAGCCCCCAAATAAATCCACGAGCGCACCACAAATGCAGTATGTCGCATTTTACACCCATTTCTCATGCATTTTAATTAAATTTTGACTATCCTGGGTTTTGGTCCTTTCCCCCTGGGCACCCCGATCGGGGATGACCCGCAGCGTGAAACTCCCCAGATCGCCAAGCGCAACTCACCTCTTCCCGGCCCTACTGTGCGTGCGCGGCCACTCGTCCAATCAGCGTGCTCGGAGCTGATGTCACGTCGTCTAAGCCTTCAGCTAAGGCGAACGACTCCTAGCGGCCGCATCCCCCACTACCCTCTAACAGGGAGTGTGCCCCGCCGGCCATTCACAAATGCCTGGTACGGACATGTGACCTGCTAGAAGGAGAAGCGGGGGGGCAGCCGCGGCTCGCGCATGCGTCATTGGACGGGGAAGCAAGGTAAGTGTATGGGCGACCTGAGGGGTTTAACACAGCGGGGCATCCCGATTTAGGATGCTCCGGGGGCAGGGAATCGATTGTGCTGGGTTTTGGTCCACTTTAAAACTTGGGAAGTAAAAGCAAAATGCAATGCAAGGGCCTGGAAAACGCAAAATGCGAATTCACATGGCTACCATCAGGGCAGGAGAGCCAAGACTCTAGTATGGGGCCTGGCCACAATGAGGGGGCCCCAACCAGACAGCTTTGCCTTGGGCCCAGCTGCCTGCTAATGAAGAAAATACTGAGAAGAGTCTGGTGGTCTTAGGGTCGGGGGCAAAGCTCGGACTAGACACAGGCATCACATGTAGGTTATGAGTGGGGCCCAGACATGGCGGCTGTATGGGGCCCAAAGATTTATGATGGCAGCCCTGGTGATGGCTAGGGATTAGGAAACCAGGATGGGCCCCTCATAACCTAACCTATACTTGGGCTCCTCAAACTATAATGTGATGGCTGGGCCCCTCATAACCTATAATGTGATGGCTGGGCCCCTCATAACCTATAATGTGATGGCTGGGCCCCTTATAACCTATAATGTGATGGCTGGGCACCTCATAACCTATAATGTGATGGCTGGGCCCCTCATAACCTATAATGTGATGGCTGGGCCCCTTATAACCTATAATGTGATGGCTGGGCCCTTCATAACCTATAATGTGATGGCTGGGCCCGTCATAACCTATAATGTGATGGCTGGGCCCCTCATAACCTATAATGTGATGTCTGGGCCCCTGATAGCCTATAATGTGATGGCTGGACCCCTCATAACCTATAATGTGATGGCTGGGCCCCTCATAACCTATAATGTGATGTCTGGGCCCCTGATAGCCTATAATGTGATGGCTGGACCCCTCATAACCTATAATGTGATGGCTGGGCCCCTTATAACCTATAATGTGATGGCTGGACCCCTCATAACCTATAATGTGATGGCTGGGCCCCTCATAACCTATAATGTGATGTCTGGGCCCCTCATAACCTATAATGTAATGGCTGGGCCCCTTATAACCTATAATGTGATGGCTGGGCCCCTCATAACCTATAGTGTGATAACTGGGCCCTTCATAACCTATAATGTGATGGCTGGGCCCGTCATAACCTATAATGTGATGGCTGGGCCCTTCATAACCTATAATGTGATGGCTGGGCCCCTCATAAACTATAATGTGAAGGCTGGGCCCCTCATAACCTATAATGTGATGGCTGGGCCCCTCATAACCTATAATTTGAGGGCTGGGCCTCTATAACCCATAATGTGATGGCTGGGCCCCTCAGAACCTATAATGTGAAGGCTTGGCCCTTAATAACCTATAATGTGATGGCTGGGTCCCTCATAACCTATAATGTGATGTCTGGGCCCCTCATAACCTATAATGTAATGGATGGGCCCCTCATAACCTATAATGTGATGGCTGGGCCCTTCATAACCTATAATGTGATGGCTGGGTCCCTCATAACCTATAATGTGATGGCTGGGCCCCTCATAACCTATAATGTAATGGATGGGCCCCTTATAACCTATAATGTGATGGCTGGGCCCTTCATAACCTATAATGTGATGGCTGGGCCCCTCATAACCTATAATGTGATGGCTGGGACCCTTATAACCTATAATGTGATGGCTGGGCCCCTTATAACCTATAATGTGATGGCTGGCCCCTCATAACCTATAATGTGATGGCTGGGCCCCTCATAACCTATAATGTGATGGCTGGGCCCCTCATAACCTATAATGTGATGGCTGGGCCTGATAACCTATAATTTGATGGCTGGGCCCCTCACAACCTATAATGTGATTGCTGGTCCCCGTATAACCTATAATGTGATGGCTGGGCCCCTCATAACCTATAATGTGATGGCTGGGCCCCTCATAACCTATAATGTGATGGCTGGGCCCCTCATAACCTATAATGTGATGGCTGGGCCTGATAACCTATAATTTGATGGCTGGGCCCCTCACAACCTATAATGTGATGGCTGGTCCCCTCATAACCTATAATTTGATGGCTGGGCCCCTCACAACCTATAATGTGATGGCTGGGCCCCTCATAACCTATAATGTGATGGCTGGGCCTGATAACCTATAATGTGAAGGCTGGTCCCCTCATAACCTATAATGTAATTGCTGGGCCCCAGGAAAGCCTGGTTGCCATGGGGACAGAGGCTCAATTCAAGCTAAGGCCCAAACCATTACATATAACTCATAACCTATAATGCGATGTCTGGGACCCTGTTTAAGGCCTGAATAATATGGAAAGCCTGGTTGCCATGGAGACAGAGGCCCCAACCATCACATATAGGTTAGAGAGAGGCCCAGCCATCACATATAGGTTAGAGAGGGGCCCAGCCATCACATATAGGTTAGAGAGGGGCCCAGCCATCACATATAGGTTAGAGAGGGGCCCAGCCATCACATATAGGTTAGAGAGGGGCCCAGCCATCACATATAGGTTAGAGAGGGGCCCAGCCATCACATATAGGTTAGAGAGGGGCCCAGCCATCACATATAGGTTAGAGAGGGGCCCAGCCATCACATATAGGTTAGAGAGGGGCCCAGCCATCACATATAGGTTAGAGAGGGGCCCAGTCATCACATATAGGTTAGAGAGGGGCCCAGCCATCACATATAGGTTAGAGAGGGGCCCAGCCATCACATATAGGTTAGAGAGGGGCCCAGTCATCACATATAGGTTAGAGAGGGGCCCAGTCATCACATATAGGTTAGAGAGGGGCCCAGTCATCACATATAGGTTAGAGAGGGGCCCAGCCATCACATATAGGTTAGAGAGGGGCCCAGCCATCACATATAGGTTAGAGAGGAGCCCAGTCATCACATATAGGTTAGAGAGGAGCCCAGTCATCACATATAGGTTAGAGAGGGGCCCAGCCATCACATATAGGTTAGAGAGGGGCCCAGCCATCACATATAGGTTAGAGAGGGGCCCAGCCATCACATATAGGTTAGAGAGGGGCCCAGTCATCACATATAGGTTAGAGAGGGGCCCAGCCATCACATATAGGTTAGAGAGGGGCCCAGCCATCACATATAGGTTAGAGAGGGGCCCAGCCATCACATATAGGTTAGAGAGGGGCCCAGCCATCACATATAGGTTAGAGAGGGGCCCAGTAATCACATATAGGTTAGAGAGGGGCCCGGCCATCACATATAGGTTAGAGAGGGGCCCGGCCATCACATATAGGTTAGAGAGGGGCCCAGTCATCACATATAGGTTAGAGAGGGGCCCAGTCATCACATATAGCTTAGAGAGAGGCCCAGCCATCACATATAGGTTAGAGAGGGGCCCAGCCATCACATATAGGTTAGAGAGGGGCCCAGCCATCACATATAGGTTAGAGAGGGGCCCAGTCATCACATATAGGTTAGAGAGGGGCCCAGCCATTACATTACAGGTTAGAGAGGGGCCCAGTCATCACATATAGGTTAGAGAGGGGCCCAGCCATCACATATAGGTTAGAGAGGGGCCCAGCCATCACATATAGGTTAGAGAGGGGCCCAATCATCACATATAGGTTAGAGAGGGGCCCAGTCATCACATATAGGTTAGAGAGGGGCCCAATCATCACATATAGGTTAGAGAGGGGCCCAGTCATCACATATAGGTTAGAGAGGGGCCCAGTCATCACATATAGGTTAGAGAGGGGCCCAGCCATCACATATAGGTTAGAGAGGGGCCCAGCCATCACATATAGGTTAGAGAGGGGCCCAGCCATCACATATAGGTTAGAGAGGGGCCCAATCATCACATATAGGTTAGAGAGGGGCCCAGCCATCACATATAGGTTAGAGAGGGGCCCAGCCATCACATATAGGTTAGAGAGGGGCCCAATCATCACATATAGGTTAGAGAGGGGCCCAGTCATCACATATAGGTTAGAGAGGGGCCCAGCCATCACATATAGGTTAGAGAGGGGCCCAATCATCACATATAGGTTAGAGAGGGGCCCAGTCATCACATATAGGTTAGAGAGGGGCCCAGTCATCACATATAGGTTAGAGAGGGGCCCAGCCATCACATATAGGTTAGAGAGGGGCCCAGCCATCACATATAGGTTAGAGAGGGGCCCAGCCATCACATATAGGTTAGAGAGGGGCCCAATCATCACATATAGGTTAGAGAGGGGCCCAGCCATCACATATAGGTTAGAGAGGGGCCCAGTCATCACATATAGGTTAGAGAGGGGCCCAGCCATCACATATAGGTTAGAGAGGGGCCCAGCCATCACATATAGGTTAGAGAGGGGCCCAGCCATCACATATAGGTTAGAGAGGGGGCCCAGTCATCACATATAGGTTAGAGAGGGGCCCAGCCATCACATATAGGTTAGAGAGGGGGCCCAGTCATCACATATAGGTTAGAGAGGGGCCCAGCCATTACATTACAGGTTAGAGAGGGGCCCAGTCATCACATATAGGTTAGAGAGGGGCCCAGCCATCACATATAGGTTAGAGAGGGGCCCAGCCATCACATATAGGTTAGAGAGGGGCCCAAGGCCATCACATATAGGTTAGAGAGGGGCCCAGCCATTACATTACAGGTTAGAGAGGGGCCCAGCCATCACATATAGGTTAGAGAGGGGCCCAGTCATCACATATAGGTTAGAGAGAGGCCCAGTCATCACATATAGGTTAGAGAGGGGCCCAGCCATCACATATAGGTTAGAGAGGGGCCCAGCCATTACATATAGGTTAGAGAGGGGCCAGCCATCACATATAGGTTAGAGAGGGGCCCAGTCATCACATATAGGTTAGAGAGGGGCCCAGCCATTACATTACAGGTTAGAGAGGGGCCCAGCCATCACATATAGGTTAGAGAGGGGCCCAGCCATTACATTACAGGTTAGAGAGGGGCCCAGCCATCACATATAGGTTAGAGAGGGGCCCAGCCATCACATATAGGTTAGAGAGAGGCCCAGCCATCACATATAGGTTAGAGAGAGGCCCAGCCATCACATATAGGTTAGAGAGGGGCCCAGCCATCACATATAGGTTAGAGAGGGGCCCAGCCATCACATATAGGTTAGAGAGGGGCCCAGCCATCACATATAGGTTAGAGAGGGGCCCAGTCATCACATATAGGTTAGAGAGGGGCCCAGCCATCACATATAGGTTAGAGAGGGGCCCAGCCATCACATATAGGTTAGAGAGGGGCCCAGTCATCACATATAGGTTAGAGAGGGGCCCGGCCATCACATATAGGTTAGAGAGGGGCCCAATCATCACATATAGGTTAGAGAGGGGCCCAGTCATCACATATAGGTTACAGAGGGGCCCAGCCATCACATATAGGTTAGAGAGGGGCCCAGCCATCACATATAGGTTACAGAGGGGCCCAGCCATCACATATAGGTTAGAGAGGGGCCCAGCCATCACATATAGGTTAGAGAGGGGCCCAGCCATCACATTTAGGTTAGAGAGGGGCCCAGTCATCACATATAGGTTAGAGAGGGGCCCAGTCATCACATATAGGTTAGAGAGAGGCCCAGCCATCACATATAGGTTAGAGAGGGGCCCAGTCATCACATATAGGTTAGAGAGGGGCCCAGCCATCACATATAGGTTAGAGAGAGGCCCAGCCATCACATATAGGTTAGAGAGGGGCCCAGCCATCACATATAGGTTAGAGAGGGGCCCAGCCATCACATATAGGTTAGAGAGGAGCCCAGTCATCACATATAGGTTAGAGAGGGGCCCAGCCATCACATATAGGTTAGAGAGGGGCCCAGTCATCACATATAGGTTAGAGAGGGGCCCAGTCATCACATATAGGTTAGAGAGAGGCGCCAGCCATCACATATAGGTTAGAGAGGGGCCCCGCCATCACATATAGGTTAGAGAGGGGCCCAGCCATCACATATAGGTTAGAGAGGGGCCCAGCCATCACATATAGGTTAGAGAGGGGCCCAGCCATCACATATAGGTTAGAGAGGGGCCCAGCCATCACATATAGGTTAGAGAGGAGCCCAGTCATCACATATAGGTTAGAGAGGGGCCCAGCCATCACATATAGGTTAGAGAGGGGCCCAGTCATCACATATAGGTTAGAGAGGGCCCCAGCCATCACATATAGGTTAGAGAGGGGCCCCGCCTCTATACAGCCTATATTGTTTCCGGGTCCCCGTCTTGAGCGGTTTGTAGCTTCTTCTTTTTGAAACATTTACATACAAAGTTACTTGTGGTGTTCTTTGGGTCTTAGTCACCTGCATGGTGGGCCCCCCTGACCCTGTGGGCCCTAGTGCAGTTGCCCCCTCTACAGCTAGGCATGGTGACCCCGCAGGCTGCATTCCCCTCTAGAGCCAAATGAACCACAACTCCCAGCATCTCCTCTGCTGCACCGTTACTGACTACATACCAGACGCCGCGCGGGACATCCTGAGCTGATTGTTAAACCGGACCTTCACCATAATTAATGAGAAGCCCAAACCCTTATAAAACAATTCCTCGGCATCTAAAATTAATATATTATAAGTTTTTAGTCACTTATTATTCTTTCCCCCACTGGGCTGCAACTCTGTTCAGGACTTTAGGATACGGGCGCCGCCATCTTGCCTCAGAAGCATCACACATACTGAGGAGAGGAGAGTGGGATAAAGTACAGGGGTCAGGAAAAGGTCAGCAATCCCAGAATGCAGAGCAGCACAGTCAGAAGACACTTCCTGTTTGCAGGCTGCCTGATGTTCCATGAGCCGCCATCTTGGATGTTTAAAGGCTCATAACATGTAGTAGATGCAGGTAGGATGATTTATAATGTGAGCAATCTGTATGTACAGGGTGTGGGAAACATATAAGATAGGCTCTTATTCAGGGTGAAGGTCCAGATTAATGTGAGCAATCTGTATGTACAGGGTGTGGGAAACATATAAGATAGGCTCTTATTCAGGGTGAAGGTCCGGATTAATGTGGGCAATCTGTATGTACAGGGTGTGGGAAACATATAAGATAGGCTCTTATTCAGGGTGAAGGTCCGGATTAATGTGGGCAATCTGTATGTACAGGGTGTGGGAAACATATAAGATAGGCTCTTATTCAGGGTGAGGGTCCGGATTAATGTGGGCAATCTGTATGTACAGGGTGTGGGAAACATATAAGATAGGTTCTTAAATCGGAGAACGCCATGCTGGATCCTGATCCGGGTAAGTAAATGAGGCCATGGAAAGTTGCAGCCGCCCACCTAGGCGTAGGCTGTAACTCTTAGTAAATGTCAGTAAATCTGAGCAGTATAATGCTGGCAACTAACGCAGGTAAGTACACACAATAACTACCTGACCACACTAACACGAGTCAGTAAACACGAGAACAGCATCTCTCACTGGCAGCCCAACTACCTACTGCAACTCTTATTAAAAGATGTCAGTAAATCTGGGTAGAATAATTTTGGCAACTAACACAGGTAAGTACACAGATTCATCACAATGGTGACCTGCCCAGTAAACGTGATCACAACATCTCTCACTGGTCAAATGTCAGTAAATCAGAGAGCACCATGCTGGATCCTGATCCAGGTAAGTAAATGAGACCATGGAAAGTTTCAGTCACCCACCAATCCACTTAAGCTCTTATTAACAGATGTCAGTAAATCTGGGCAGAATAATGCTGCCAATTAATAAAGGTAAATATACTCATTCATCACAATGGTGACCTGACCACACTAATACAAGTCAGTAAACATGAGCACAGTATGTCTCACTGCCCATATGTCAGTAAATCAGAGAGCACCATGCTGGATCCTGATCCGGGTAAGTAAATGAGACCATGGAAAGTTTCAGTCACCCACCTAGCCGCTGTAACTCTTAGTAACAAATGTCAGTAAATATGAGCAGTATAATTCTGGCCACTAGCACAGGTAAGTACACAGATTCATCGCAATGGCGGCCTGATCACACTAATACAAGTCAGTAAACATGAGCACAGCATCTATCACATGTCATATGTCAGTAAATCAGAGAGCACCATGCTGGATCAGTAAATGAGATCATGAAAAGTTGCAGACGCCCATCTACCCTCAGTACTTTAACTCTTATTAAAAGATGTCAGTAAATCTGGGTAGACCTGACCGATAAACGTGATCACAACATCTCTCACTGGTCAAATGTCAGTAAATCAGAGAGCACCATGCTGGAATCTAATCTGGGTCACTAAACGAGACCATGGAAAGTTGCAGCTGCCCATCCAATCACTGTAGCTGTTATAAACAGATGTCAGTAAATCTGGGAAGAATAATGCTGACAGCTAATACAGGTAACTATACGTATTCATCACAATGGTGACCTGAACACACTAATACAAGTCAGTAAATATGAGCACAGCATCTCTCACTGGTCTTATGTCAGTAAATCAGGGAGCACCATGCTGGATCCCGATCCAGATCAGTAAACAAGACCATGGAAAATTGCAGACGCCCATCCAATCACTGTAGCTATAAGTAACAGATGTCAGTAAATCTGGTCAGTAAACATGAACACATCATCTCTCACTGGTCAAATGTCAGTAAATCAGGGAGCACCATGCTGGATCCCGATCCAGATCAGTAAATGAGACTATGGGAAGTTGCAGACGCCCATCTACCCACTGTAACTCTTATTAACAGATGACAGTAAATGTGGGCAGAATAATGCATGGCACGTGTCAGTAAATCAGAGAGCACCATGCTGGATCCTGATCAGTAAACAAGACCAGGGAAAGTTGCAGCCACCCATCCAAACACTGTAGCTATAAGTAACAGATGTCAGTAAATCTGGTCAGTAAACATAAGCACATCATCTCTCACTGGTCACGCGTCAGTAAATCAGGGAGCACCATGCTGGATCCTGATCAGTAAACAAGACCATGGAAAGTTGCAGCCGCCCATGCAAACACTGTAGCTGTTATAAACCAATGTCAGTAAATCTGGTCAGTAAACAAGAGAACATCATCCCTCGCTGGTCAAATGTGGGCAGAATAATGCATAGCACGTGTCAGTAAATCAGAGAGCACCATGCTGGATCCTGACTCATGCTGTTAACGCTTTACCCTGTCATTTATTTTTTAGGATCTCATGTTGAGTAAATCATAACACCAAAATGCTACACTGAATTAATATAAATGACCCTGGATCTGAACACTGGGCAGGGCACTCAGTCTGGATGCATGTCAGTAAATCTCCTGATCTCCCATGCTGATTGGTGTTCAGCAGTAGATATCTGTGGGGGAGAATAGGTGTTTATGGGTGTCAGTCAGGGTGGGGGTATCAGTGACATTTCGGCTTACAGCGGGGGGGGGGGGGGGGGGGGGGTACTTTTAAGGTCAGTTGTTAGAAAACCTGAACATTATACCTCTGCCTGATACTGCAGGTCAGTAAATTTTCTTTCAGTCAGTTAATGGCTGAAACCTGTCAGTAAATTTCTATAGGGCTGAACATGTGTCAGTAAAAGGGGGTATGTTTGTATTTCAGTGTATAGGGGGTGAGGGAGAGGTCAGTGAACCTGTATATACTGTATATGAAGATTATGATTTATAGAGTGACATATGTGTCAGTAAATCCCTCTATATACATTATACTGTATAGGGGTGATTGTGGTGTTAGTAAATCCATTATATATATATATATATATATATATATATTTATTCTGAATAATACAGCTGCACATATGTAGATCACATATAGAGTGTTATAGGAGTCAGTAAATCTGTGTATGTGAAGATTATTATTTATAGAGGTTTCAAAGATGTTAGTAAATTTCTTTACTAAGTAGTACAACTGTATGTATGATTATTATTATTATAGTGAGTGTAGCTGCATATATGAACATAACATGATGTAGGGGGTGATATAAGTGTCAGTAAATCTGTATATAGGATATATGAATATTAAGATGTATAAAGAGCGACGTATGTGTCAGTAAATCTCTCTGTATACATTATATTGTATAGAGGTGTTAGTAAATTCGTAATTATGATAATTATTATGTATAGAGGTTTTAAAGATGTTAGTAGTAGTAAGTTGTTGTACCGTGTTAGCCATCGATACTAACATCTTTGCTTACAAAGATGTTAGTAAAATTCTTTATAGGTATATGTAGTACAACTGTATATATGATTATTATTATTATAATGAGTAAAGCTGCATAAAATAAGCTGCGATATAAGTGTCAGTAAATCTGTATATAGGGTATATGAGGATTATGATGTATAGGATTGACTTTTTCTGTATGAACATTAGATTATATAGGATTGACTGGTACATATGTATCTTGGATTGGATATAGGGTAAGTGAGTGGTCAGTAAATTGGCATAAACGAACATTATACTGTATAGGGGTGACTAGGGTGTCAGTATTTAGGGATCTATAGGGGTGTTAGTAAATCTGTATATATGATGCTTATTATATATAGAGGTTTCCAAGATTAAGACTAAATTTCCTTATAGGTATACATAGCACAACTATATATATGATTATTAAAGTGAGTAAAGCTGCATATATGAACATCACATGATGTAGGGGTCGACATAAGTGTCAGTAAATCAGTATATAGGACGATTATTTTGTATAGAGTCTAGTATTATGTATAGAGGTTAGTACATTTCTTTATAGATACACGTAGTACAAACTGTATATAAGATTATTATTATAGTGAGTAAAGCTGCAAATATGAACATCACATGATGTAGGGAGCGATATAAGTGTCAGTAAATCTGTATATATAATATACGAAGATTAAGATGTATAAACAGTGACGTATGTGTCAGTAAATCTCTCTGATGTATAGGGTCGAGTCTCTCTGTCTGAGCATTAGATTATATAGAAGTGATTGGTACATATGAATCTTGGATTGTATATGGGGTGAGTGAGTGGTAAGTAAATCGGCATAAACATTATACTGTATAGAGGTGACTAGGGTGTCAGTATTTAGGGATCTATAGCACTGTTAGTCAATCTATATATATGATGGTTAAGTTTAGGTAGATCACGTGCGGTATAGGTGTCAGTAAATCTGTATATGTGGAGATTATTATGTATAGGGGTAAGTGAAGTGTTAGTGAATCTGTATATATGATGGTTAATTAAAGTAGATCACATGGTGTAAGTGCACTATAGGTGTCAGTAAATCTGTATATGTGGAGATTATTATGTATAGGAGTAAGTGAGGTGTTAGTAAATCGGTATATATGATAATTATTATGAACAGCACAGCTGCTTATAAGTAGATCACGTGGTGTAAGTGCTGTATAGGTGTCAGTAAATCTATATATGTGATTATTATGTATAGGGGATAAGTGGGGTGTTAGTAAATTTGTATATATGATTGTTATGAACAGCACAGCTGCTTATATGTAGATCACGTGGAGTATGTGTCAGTAAATCTATATATGTGATTATTATGTATAGGGGATAAGTGGGGTGTTAGTAAATCCGTATATATGATGGTTTTTTTAAGTAGATCACGTGGTGTAAGTGCTGTATGGGTGTCAGTAAATCTGTATATGCGAAGACTATTATGTATAGGGGTAAGTGGGGTGTCAGTAAAATGTCTCTCTTTATCTAATGTAAGTAGGGTGTTAGTAAATCTGTATATGATGATTATTATGAACAGCACAGCTTCTTATAAGTAGATCACGTGCGCTATAGGCGTCAGTAAATCTGTATATGTGGAGACTATTATGTATAGGGGTAAGTGGGGTGTTAGTAAAAGGTCTCTCTATATCTATGCTAATGGCTGGGTACCGGTGTGTGTCTATCTAGGGGTGTTTATGTGGCTGTCGGGGAGGGGTTGGGTGTCCCCCTATGGATAGATATATAAGGATAATTGTCGGCCGATAAATAATTATTAATAACACGATTAAGAATAATATAAGGATAATTGTCGGCCGATAAATAATCATTATTAATAACACGATTAAATATAAGGATAGATATATAAGGATACGGACTCACCTTGCCGGCGCCTCTCCTCCGCTGCTCTCGGCAGATCTCAGCCAGACACCCGCCCGCCGCCCTGTTTATACGCCGACCCGGGTGACGAAACTCGAGCGGGTGTCATCCAGATCCACCCCGGCCCCGCCCCCTCCTGACTCTATATAGAGTGTCAGCTCCTGGGATCAGAAGACCGCTGCTGAGCGAGTCCAGCTCCGCCGCGCGGCGCCACGGTATACGTCAGAGCTACTGAAATGTGCAATAGTCACATCAGAGCAATGTATGGACTGTGTACAGCGCCGCGGCCTACGTCAGCGATACATAAAACGTTTTTATTTTCATTATTAGACTATTTAGCTGTTATAATAATATTAGGGTGAGAATGTTAGCTCATATGACTGCTTCTATGTACAGCGCTGTGGTATATGTCAGCGCTATATAAATGTATAATAACAGTGTGTGAGTGCGGAGGAGACATTAGAGTGTGAGCTCTGAGGGACAGGAGGTCATGTGACTGCTTCTATGTACAGCGCTGTGGTATATGTCAGCGCTATATAATGTATAATAACAGTGTGTGAGTGTGGGGGAGACATTAGAGTGTGAGCTCTGAGGGACAGGAGGTCATGTGACTGCTATGTACAGCGCTGTGGTATATGTCGGCGCTATATAAATGTATAATAACAGGTGTGAGTGCGGAGGAGACATTAGAGTGTGAGCTCTGAGGGACAGGAGGTCATGTGACTGCTATGTACAGCGCTGTGGTATATGTCGGCGCTATATAAATGTATAATAACAGTGTGTGAGTGCGGAGGAGACATTAGAGTGTGAGCTCTGAGGGACAGGAGGTCATGTGACTGCTTCTATGTACAGCGCTGTGGTATATGTCAGCGCTATATAATGTATAATAACAGTGTGTGAGTGTGGGGGAGACAGAGTGTGAGCTCTGAGGGACAGGAGGTCATGTGACTGCTTCTATGTACAGCGCTGCGGTATATGTCAGCGCTATATAATGTATAATAACAGTGTGTGAGTCTGGAGGAGACATTAGAGTGTGAGCTCTGAGGGACAGAAGGTCATGTGACTGCTTCTATGTACAGCGCTGTGGTATATGTCAGCGCTATATAATGTATAATAACAGTGTGTGAGTGTGGGGGAGACATTAGAGTGTGAGCTCTGAGGGACAGGAGGTCATGTGACTGCTTCTATGTACAGCGCTGTGGTATATGTCAGCGCTATATAATGTATAATAACAGTGTGTGAGTGTGGGGGAGACATTAGAGTGTGAGCTCTGAGGGACAGGAGGTCATGTGACTGCTTCTATGTACAGCGCTGTGGTATATGTCAGCGCTATATAATGTATAATAACAGTGTGTGAGTGTGGGGGAGACATTAGAGTGTGAGCTCTGAGGGACAGGGGGTCATGTGACTGCTTCTATGTACAGCGCTGTGGTATATGTCAGCGCTATATAATGTATAATAACAGTGTGTGAGTGTGGAGGAGACATTAGAGTGTGAGCTCTGAGGGACAGGAGGTCATGTGACTGCTTCTATGTACAGCGCTGTGGTATATGTCGGCGCTATATAAATGTATAATAACAGTGTGTAGTACATTAGGAGGCCAGCAGAGGGCGTGTGACAGATGTGAAGATTGGAGGAACCTGTAACAGGATAAAGATGAAGCTGTGGGATGTTATTTGGGGATCATGTGATCTCTGGTAACTTTTGCCCCTATGGAAGGGGAGAGGGCACAAGGGGTTTAATGAAGAGTCATTGTAGGTGACAAGCCACGCCCACACAATGCTCATAGCTCCGCCCCCATGGCTGTAGGGGGCCGCACTCCTGACACAGCATCCGCCTCAACAATACCAGTGTGTGAAAGCAGAACGAAACCCAACAGGGCCAGCCCTGGAATCTTAAAGATGGGGGCGCATTCCCCCCTTCCAGATATTTAAAGTGGACCAAACTCAGATATTACACTCCCCTCAATTCTGGTCCGCTTAAAGGAAAAGTCCACTTGTTTTTGTTTTTTCCAAAAAGACTCCAGGGCCGGCAGTACAAGAAGTAACTAGTAGATCCCCTTACTGCCGCTCCCGCACCGACAATCATCTTCTTGCAATCTTGGTCTGTGAAGCTGGGAACTGCACTTACGAGTTTCGGTAGGTAGGTGGGCGTGGCCTCTGTGTGGCCACTCCCACTGGTCGCCTCTCTACACGAAAGGTACTGGTCTATGGAGGCAAAAGACAGACAAGAGAGAGAGAAAAAGGGAAGAGACAGGCCATAGTATACACAAAACAGAGAAAACAAAAAAGAGGGGGGGGGGGGACAAAGGGAACAGAGATAAAGAGAAAACAAAAAGGAAAAGAGAAATACAAGAGAGAAAGAGAAAACGAGAGGATATAGATATAGAGAGAAATATATATATATTTCTATATATAGAAAGGGAAGCACAAGAGAGAGAAAAGGGAGAGAGACAGATGAGAGAGAACAAACAGAAACCAGAAGAGAGGGAGAAAAAAAAAAGACAAGAAAAAAAGCAAAACAGTGAAAACAAGCGAAAAAACAATAGCAAGAGAGAAATAGACAAAAAACAAGAAAGATGAGAGAGAAACAAGAGATAAAACAGCGAGAGAAATACTATATATATATATATATATATATATATATATATATATATATATATAGAGAGAGAGAGAGAGAGAGAGAGAGAGAGAGAGAGAGAGAGAGAGAGGAGAGAGAGAGAGAGAGAGAGAGAGAGAGAGAGAGAGAGAGAGAGAGAGAGAGAGAGAGAGAGAGAGAGAGAGAGAGAGAGAATACAATAGACAAATAAATATTTATGAGATAATAGATAAAAAAAGAGAGAAAGAAAAAATAACAAAACAAGAAAGATACAGGTGTTGTGATGTTAGTGGGTGAGGGGGGCGGGGCATAGTATGGCCCTGGGTTTGGGTCACATTATTGCAGTTTCTCTGCCGTTGGCGTTTTGGTTCCGCTTGCCTAGGAGCTGGTATGTGCACAGGACAGGCCTCAGAGGAAAGCTGGAAATATGATAAAGCCCGATAGAGGGGGCGGAGCTTGGACCAGTCTCTCCATCCTATGGGGCTTCTCCCTAGACACAGGTCCCACTGGTCATTACAGGCTCAGGGAAGGGGGTGGAGCTTGGACCAGCCTCTCCATCCTATGGGGCTTCTCCCTAGACACAGGTCCCACTGGTCATTACAGGCTCAGGGAAGGGGGCGGAGCTTGGACCAGTCTCTTCCTCCTATGGGGCTTCTCCCCAGGGACAGGTCCCACTGGTCATTACAGGTGCAGGAAGGGGGCGGAGCTTGGACCAGTCTCTCATCCTATGGGGCTTCTCCCTAGACACAGGTCCCACTGGTCATTACAGGCTCAGGGAAGGGGGTGGAGCTTGGACCAGCCTCTCCATCCTATGGGGCTTCTCCCCAGAGACAGGTCCCACTGGTCATTACAGGTGCAGGGAGGGGGCGGAGCTTGGACCAGTCTCTCCATCCTATGGGGCTTCTCCCCAGAGACAGGTCCCACTGATCATTACAGTCTCAGAGAAGTGGGCGGAGCTTGGACCAGTCTCTGCATCCTATGGGGCTTCTCCCCAGAGACAGGTCCCACTGATCATTACAGGTGCAGGGAGGGGGCGGAGCTTGAACCAGTCTCTCCATCCTATAGGGCTTCTCCCCAGAGACAGGTCCCACTGATCATAACAGGCTCAGGGAAGGGGGTGGAGCTTGGACCAGTCTCTCCATCCTATGGGGCTTCTCCCTAGACACAGGTCCCACTGGTCATTACAGGCTCAGGGAAGGGGGCGGAGCTTGGACCAGTCTCTTCATCCTATGGGGCTTCTCCCCAGAGACAGGTCCCACTGATCATAACAGGCTCAGGGAAGGGGGTGGAGCTTGGACCAGTCTCTCCATCCTATGGGGCTTCTCCCTAGACACAGGTCCCACTGGTCATTACAGGCTCAGGGAAGGGGGCGGAGCTTGGACCAGTCTCTTCATCCTATGGCGCTTCTCCCCAGAGACAGGTCCCACTGATCATTACAGTCTCAGAGAAGTGGGCGGAGCTTGGACCAGTCTCTGCATCCTATGGGGCTTCTCCCCAGAGACAGGTCCCACTGATCATTACAGGTGCAGGGAGGGGGCGGAGCTTGAACCAGTCTCTCCATCCTATGGGGCTTCTCCCCAGAGACAGGTCCCACTGATCATAACAGGCTCAGGGAAGGGGGTGGAGCTTGGACCAGTCTCTCCATCCTATGGGGCTTCTCCCTAGACACAGGTCCCACTGGTCATTACAGGCTCAGGGAAGGGGTGGAGCTTGGACCAGTCTCTTCATCCTATGGCGCTTCTCCCCAGAGACAGGTCCCACTGATCATTACAGGCTCAGGGAAGGGGGTGGAGCTTGGACCAGTCTCTCCATCCTATGGGGCTTCTCCCCAGAGACAGGTCCCACTGATCATAACAGGCTCAGGGAAGGGGGTGGAGCTTGGACCAGTCTCTCCATCCTATGGGGCTTCTCCCTAGACACAGGTCCCACTGGTCATTACAGGCTCAGGGAAGGGGGCGGAGCTTGGACCAGTCTCTGCATCCTATGGCGCTTCTCCCCAGAGACAGGTCCCACTGGTCATTACAGGTGCAGGGAGGGGGCGGAGCTTGGACCAGTCTCTCCATCCTATGGCGCTTCTCCCCAGAGACAGGTCCCACTGATCATTACAGTCTCAGAGAAGTGGGTGGAGCTTGGACCAGTCTCTCCATCCTATGGGGCTTCTCCCCAGAGACAGGTCCCACTGATCATAACAGGCTCAGGGAAGGGGGTGGAGCTTGGACCAGTCTCTCCATCCTATGGGGCTTCTCCCTAGACACAGGTCCCACTGGTCATTACAGGCTCAGGGAAGGGGGCGGAGCTTGGACCAGTCTCTTCCTCCTATGGGGCTTCTCCCCAGAGACAGGTCCCACTGATCATTACAGGCTCAGGGAAGGGGGCGGAGCTTGGACCAGTCTCTCATCCTATGGGGCTTCTCCCCAGAGACAGGTCCCACTGGTCATTACAGGCTCAGGGAAGGGGGTGGAGCTTGGACCAGCCTCTCCATCCTATGGGGCTTCTCCCCAGAGACAGGTCCCACTGATCATTACAGGCTCAGGGAAGGGGGCGGAGCTTGGACCACTCTCTGCATCCTATGGGGCTTCTCCCCAGACACAGGTCCCACTGGTCATTTCAGTCGCAGTAAAGGGGGCGGGGCTTCACTTCTGGGAGGATTGGGATTGGTTCCTGTTATCCCTGAGGTCAGCGGATTCCCTGAAGCGAGGACAATGGTGTTTTTTTCGGTTGAGGTGAAAGGCGGAATGTTCCGGCAGATATTCCAGCTATGCCGGGACAATGGCGCCCGGATTCCGGGAATAAATCTCTTACAAGAGACGCGTCCGAGCCCCATTATCATCATTACCCAGGAGGAAATAATCTGCGGGAGCGCGCCCCATAATACACTGGGGCATCCCAAACCCACCACCCAGCATGCAACTGGTCCAACTCACCTTTCCTAATGCAGACCTAAACCCACCCGGAGCATCCCAAATCATGAATCGCCGTAAAACAGGGAAAGGTAAGTATTTAGTGGCAATTTGGGGGTATTACTAAACGATTCCAAGGCCAGCCACTGGCTCCACCCGGGGCATCCCGAATCAGGATGAGCAAAACAGGGAAAGGTGAGTATCTATTGGCAATTTGGGAGTATCAATTAAAGATTTCAAGGCCGGCCACTGGCCTCCACCCGGTTCATCCCAAATCAGGATGAGCAAAACAGGGAAAGGTGAGTATCTATTGGCAATTTGGGAGTATCACTTAAAGATTTCAAGGCCGGCCACTGGCCTCCACCCGGTTCATCCCAAATCAGGATGAGCAAAACAGGGAAAGGTAAGTATTTAGTGGCAATTTGGGGGTATCACTAAAAGATCCCAAGGCCGCAAACCAGGGAAAGGTGAGTTTCTATGGGCGATTTGGGGGTATCATTAAAAGATTCCAGGGCCGGCCATTGGCCTCCGCCTGGGGCATCCCGAATCAGGATGAGCAAAACAGGGAAAGGTGAGTTTCTATTGGCAATTTGGGGGGTTTGCTAAAGAGGGGCATCACTAAAGGATTCCAAGGCCAGCCGATGGGCTTCCCTTGGGGGAAGCCGAAATGGGGTGCTCTGCTGTGTGAAACCGCCCAGGATGCCAGTAATTACTCACCTTTACCAGGTCCAACAGCGCATGCGCGGGTTCTCATCCAGTGAGGAGCCCTGCTGAGACTCACCTTTACCAGGTCCAACAGCGCATGCGCGGGTTCTCATCCAGTGAGGAGCCCTGCTGAGACTCACCTTTACCAGGTCCCATGGCACATGCGCGGGTTATCCAGTGAGGAGCCCTGCTGAGACTCACCTTTACCAGGTCCAACGGCACATGGGCGGGTTCTCATCCAGTGAGGAGCCCTGCTGAGACTCACCTTTACCAGGTCCAACAGCACATGTGCGGGTTCTCATCCAGTGAGGAGCCCTGCTGAGACTCACCTTTACCAGGTCCCATGGCACATGTGCGGGTTCTCATCCAGTGAGGAGCCCTGCTGAGACTCACCTTTACCAGGTCCCATGGCACATGTGCGGGTTCTCATCTAGTGAGGAGCCCTGCTGAGACTCACCTTCACCAGGTCCAACGGCACATGTGCGGGTTCTTATCCAGTGAGGAGTCCTGCTGAGACTCACCTTTACCAGGTCCCATGGCACATGTGCCGGCTCTCATCCAGTGAGGAGCCCTGCTGAGACTCACCTTTACCAGGTCCAATGGCACATGCGTGGGTTCTTATCCAGTGAGGAGTCCTGCTGAGACTCACCTTTACCAGGTCCCATGGCACATGTGCGGGTTCTCATCTAGTGAGGAGCCCTGCTGAGACTCACCTTTACCAGGTCCAACAGCACATGCGCGGGTTCTCATCTAGTGAGGAGCCCTGCTGAGACTCACCTTTACCAGGTCCAACAGCACATGCGCGGGTTCTCATCCAGTGAGAAGCCCTGCTGATACTCACCTTTACCAGGTCCAACAGCACATGCGCAGGTTCTCATCCAGTGAGGAGCCCTGCTGAGACTCACCTATACCAGGTCCAATGGCACATGCGCAGGTTCTCATCCAGTGAGGAGCCCTGCTGAGACTCACCTTTACCAGGTCCAACAGCACATGCGCGGGTTCTCATCCAGTGAGGAGCCCTGCTGAGACTCACCTTTACCAGGTCCAACAGCACATGTGCGGGTTCTCATCCAGTGAGGAGCCCTGCTGATACTCACCTTTACCAGGTCCAACAGCACATGCGCAGGTTCTCATCCAGTGAGGAGCCCTGCTGAGACTCACCTATACCAGGTCCAATGGCACATGCGCAGGTTCTCATCCAGTGAGGAGCCCTGCTGAGACTCACCTTTACCAGGTCCAACAGCACATGCGCGGGTTCTCATCCAGTGAGGAGCCCTGCTGAGACTCACCTTTACCAGGTCCAACAGCACATGTGCGGGTTCTCATCCAGTGAGGAGCCCTGCTGATACTCACCTTTACCAGGTCCAACAGCACATGCGCGGGTTCTCGTCCAATGAGGAAACAGCTCTAATTCTTTCCAGTGGGGCCACATCCCCAGCATGTTCAGCCCATCTGGATGGCTGGGCCCTCGCTCCCCATTGTAGTCAATGAGAGCCCTTTGCTATAACACTGCAAAGGGCTGTGATTGGCCGAGAGCCCGCACATGCATCGCAGGACTGAGAAAAGGTGAGTTTATTTGGGGGGACCTATGAGAGCTCTTTACAGAAACACAGCAAAGGGCTCTGATTGGACGAGAACCCACACAGGCGTAGTAGGACCAGGAAAAGGTGAGTTTATATGGGTACTGTGGGGTTTCACACAGCGGGGCATCCCAAATTACGATGCCCCCCCCCGGGGTTCTGACTATCCGAGGTTTCATTGGCTGCCCCAGGAACATCCCGATTTGGGACGCCCTCCCCGGCTGAAACCCCTCCCCAGATCCCCCTCGATTGCGGTGGGTTTAGGTCCGCTTTAATGTGCACGGCCATGAGTGGTTGAGAACCCGCACATGCACCCGTGGAAGTAGGGATCCGGGTGATTCACACACACAGGGGCATCCCAAAAATCTGGGTTTTGGTCCGCTTTAATAAGAAAATCAATAGCCTCCACTGCAAACAAGAACCTACACACACTGCAGTGTCATTAAAGGCCAACGGTCTGGGGAAGCTCATGGTAGATCTGTAGTAATAAATCAAGGCAACTGGACTCTTAACTACAGTTCACTGGATTCCTCGGTGGGCCAGTCCGATCCTGCCTGTGCATGCACTTGGGATGCCACTAAAAAGCTATATACAGGTCACTGGGGGATTCCCCGGTGGGCCAGTCCGATCCTGCCTGTGCATAGGATGCCACATATAAGCTATATACAGTTCACTGGAGGATTCCCCGGTGGGCCAGTCCGATCCTGCCTGTGCATAGGATGCCACATATACAGCTATATACAGCTCACTGGAGGATTTCCTGGTGGGCCAGTCCGATCCTAACTGTGCATGCACTTGGGATGCCACTAAAAAGCTATATACAGGTCACTGGAGGATTTCCTGGTGGGCCAGTCCGATCCTGCCTGTGCATGCACTTAGGATGCCACATATACAGCTATATACAGGTCACTGGAGGAATCCCTGGTGGGCCAGTTCGAGTCTGCTCATTATCCCTCATTAACAGATATGGGGGTGATCTATGTGTATCGCCCTCTGTAGGCGAAGGCGGGGGATCAGAAACAGCTGCACGCTTCAGAATGGAAACCTCAGCCCTGGAAGTGTGGAGAGGATTTGGAGGGGGCGAGGGCCCTTAGCCGCGGGGTATTAGGGGTCCTCAGGTCATGAGAAGCGACGACCCTGAGAAAATTCTCCAGCAATATAAACAGGCATCAGAGACAACAAAAATAATAAAGTGCAAAATATTTGCTTTGAAGTCCCGAGCGGCCTGGGAAACGCAACCGCCGGCCGAGCTGCGCTCTGATTGGCTGTAGCTGGCGGCATCTAATCTGTAATAGCAATAACAGGTCCCAGCACTGATCCGGGCAGAGCTCCACTTTAATCTCAGCATCATTCAAATGCTATGCCGCCTATCCAATCACTAGAGAGCAGTGACATCACAGAGAATGTCTCCTATCCAATCACTAAAGAGCGGTGACATCACTGAGAATGCCGCCTATCCAATCACTAGAGAGCAGTGACATCACTGAGAATGCCTCCTATCCAATCACTAGAGAGCAGTGACATCACTGAGAATGCCTCCTATCCAATCACTAGAGAGCGGTGACATCACTGAGAATGCCTCCTATCCAATCACTAGAGAGCGGTGACATCACTGAGATTGCCGCCTATCCAATCACTAGAGAGCAGTGACATCACTGAGATTGCCGCCTATCCAATCACTAGAGAGCGGTGACATCACTGAGATTGCCGCCTATCCAATCACTAGAGAGCAGTGACATCACTGAGAATGCCTCCTATCCAATCACTAGAGAGCAGTGACATCACTGAGAATGCCTCCTATCCAATCACTAGAGAGCGGTGACATCACTGAGAATGCCGCCTATCCAATCACTAGAGAGCGGTGACATCACTGAGAATGCCTCCTATCCAATCACTAGAGAGCAGTGACATCACTGAGAATGCCGCCTATCCAATCACTAGAGAGCGGTGACATCACTGAGAATGCCGCCTATCCAATCACTAGAGAGCGGTGACATCACTGAGAATGCCTCCTATCCAATCACTAGAGAGCAGTGACATCACTGAGAATGCCGCCTATCCAATCACTAGAGAGCGGTGACATCACTGAGAATGCCGCCTATCCAATCACTAGAGAGCAGTGACATCACTGAGAATGCCTCCTATCCAATCACTAGAGAGCAGTGACATCACTGAGAATGCCTCCTATCCAATCACTAGAGAGCAGTGACATCACTGAGAATGCCTCCTATCCAATCACTAGAGAGCAGTGACATCACTGAGAATGCCTCCTATCCAATCACTAGAGAGCAGTGACATCACTGAGAATGCCTCCTATCCAATCACTAGAGAGCGGTGACATCACTGAGAATGCCGCCTATCCAATCACTAGAGATCAGTGACATCACTGAGAATGCCTCCTATCCAATCACTAGAGAGCGGTGACATCACTGAGAATGCCGCCTATCCAATCACTAGAGAGCGGTGACATCACTGAGAATGCCTCCTATCCAATCACTAGAGAGCGGTGACATCACTGAGAATGCCTCCTATCCAATCACTAGAGAGCAGTGACATCACTGAGAATGCCTCCTATCCAATCACTAGAGAGCGGTGACATCACTGAGAATGCCTCCTATCCAATCACTAGAGAGCAGTGACATCACTGAGAATGCCTCCTATCCAATCACTAGAGATCAGTGACATCACTGAGAATGCCTCCTATCCAATCACTAGAGAGCGGTGACATCACTGAGAATGCCTCCTATCCAATCACTAGAGAGCAGTGACATCACTGAGAATGCCTCCTATCCAATCACTAGAGAGCGGTGACATCACTGAGAATGCAGCCTATCCAATCACTAGAGATCAGTGACATCACTGAGAATGCCTCCTATCCAATCACTAGAGAGCGGTGACAGTAGCAGGTAGCAGTCAGGGTCAGGCAGTAGGAGGCGCTGTGCTATTGGCAGGGCGATAGACGCGGTCAGGGGAGACGCGTCATTGGCCGACGCTGGGCACGGAGGAGTGGGAGCGCGCCGCGCCAAGCCCTGACCTCACCATGTTCCTGGAAGAGGAATTAACTTCACATTTCCTTAGAGAGTCCCTGGCACCCGGCGCCACCGCAGAGACGCACTTAAAGGGGGCTTCCGACTTCTCCCCATAAACAGCTGGACCATCAGATGGAGCTCTGCTAGGAAGAGGTGAGTATCTCTCTAATGCAGGGCTCACTGATGGTGTGAGGGGGGAGGTGCAGTAGTTTCCTGTCCCCCATCAGATGGAGCTCTGCTAGGAAGAGGTGAGTATCTCTCTAATGCAGGGCTCACTGATGGTGTGAGGGGGGAGGTGAGGTGAGGTTCCTGTCCCCCATCAGATGGAGCTCTACTAGAAAAAGGTGAGTATCTCTCTAATGCAGGGTCACTGATGATGTGAGGGGGGAGGTGAGGCTAGTTTACTACCTTGTTGCCCATCTAATTTCCAGTACTTCTCACGAGCTGCTTCACTTCCCCCACAAACCCTCTTCCCAGTGACATTCATCACTCTCCAACCCTCCAAACGTTCACCAGTGCCCCCGAGAGCGAGCGTGGCGCTGGGGATGCCGCGACGGGAGCGAGCGTGGCGCTGGGGATGCCGCGACGGGAGCGAGCGTGGCGCTGGGGATGCCGCGACGGGAGCGAGCGTGGCGCTGGGGATGCCGCGACGGGAGCGAGCGTGGCGCTGGGGATGCCGCGACGGGAGCGAGCGTGGCGCTGGGGATGCCGCGACGGGAGCGAGCGTGGCGCTGGGGATGCCGCGACGGGAGCGAGCGTGGCGCTGGGGATGCCGCGACGGGAGCGAGCGTGGCGCTGGGGATGCCGCGACGGGAGCGAGCGTGGCGCTGGGGATGCCGCGACGGGAGCGAGCGTGGCGCTGGGGATGCCGCGACGGGAGCGAGCGTGGCGCTGGGGATGCCGCGACGGGAGCAAGCGCGGCGCTGGGGATGCCGCGACGGGAGCAAGCGCGGCGTTGGGGATGCCGCGACGGGAGCAAGCGCGGCGTTGGGGATGCCGCGACGGGAGCAAGCGCGGCATTGGGGATGCCGCGACGGGAGCGAGCGCGGCATTGGGGATGCCGCGACGGGAGCGAGCGCGGCATTGGGGATGCCGCGACGGGAGCGAGCGTGGCGTTGGGGATGCCGCGACGGGAGCGTGGCGTTGGGGATGCCGCGACGGAAGCGAGCGTGGCGCTGGGGATGCCGCGACGGAAGCGAGCGTGGCGCTGGGGATGCCGCGACGGGAGCGAGCGTGGCGCTGGGGATGCCGCGACGGGAGCGAGCGTGGCGCTGGGGATGCCGCGACGGGAGCGTGGCGTTGGGGATGCCGCGACGGGAGCGTGGCGCTGGGGATGCCGCGACGGGAGCGAGCGTGGCGCTGGGGATGCCGCGACGGGAGCGAGCGTGGCGCTGGGGATGCCGCGACGGGAGCGAGCGTGGCGTTGGGGATGCCGCGACGGGAGCGAGCGTGGCGCTGGGGATGCCGCGACGGGAGCGAGCGTGGCGCTGGGGATGCCGCGACGGGAGCGAGCGTGGCGCTGGGGATGCCGCGACGGGAGCGAGCGTGGCGCTGGGGATGCCGCGACGGGAGCGAGCGTGGCGCTGGGGATGCCGCGACGGGAGCGAGCGTGGCGTTGGGGATGCCGCGACGGGAGCGAGCGTGGCGTTGGGGATGCCGCGACGGGAGCGAGCGTGGCGTTGGGGATGCCGCGACGGGAGCGAGCGTGGCGTTGGGGATGCCGCGACGGGAGCGAGCGTGGCGTTGGGGATGCCGCGACGGGAGCGAGCGTGGCGTTGGGGATGCCGCGACGGGAGCAAGCGTGGCGTTGGGGATGCCGCGACGGGAGCAAGCGTGGCGTTGGGGATGCCGCGACGGGAGCAAGCGTGGCGTTGGGGATGCCGCGACGGGAGCAAGCGTGGCGTTGGGGATGCCGCGACGGGAGCAAGCGTGGCGTTGGGGATGCCGCGACGGGAGCAAGCGTGGCGTTGGGGATGCGCGACGGGAGCAAGCGTGGCGTTGGGGATGCGCGACGGGAGCAAGCGTGGCGTTGGGGATGCGCGACGGGAGCGAGCGTGGCGTTGGGGATGCCGCGACGGGAGCGAGCGTGGCGTTGGGGATGCCGCAACAGGAGCGAGCGTGGCGTTGGGGATGCCGCGACGTGCACTCCGTATTGGATTCAGAGCCCTATTGTCGAAGGCTATAAAAGCGGCAAGAGGTTCTGATTAGATGAATGACCACATGTGGCCATTGGAGCGGGGGAAAGGTAAGTTTTGATGGGTGAAAGGGGGTTACACAGCAGGGCATCCCGAACCATGATCCAAGAATACCCAGGAAACTCCAATCTGGTCAACTTTAAAGCGGAACAAAACCCGTCACGATCTATAAGATTCCCAGGATAGTTGTAATCCTGGGTTTTGGTCCACTTTAAAGGGTTCCTGACTCCGGATGCCCCTGTGATGTGATCAGCGGTAACAGCTTACCTAAACAGCCGTTGGTGGCGATGATGTCATTTAGTGATGCAATGAGGAGCGCAAGCGGGCGCATTCCCAGCCTATGTGAGCGGCTGGGGCAGGAGCGTGTGCACAGCGGGAAGGTGCAGGGGATGCGCCCGCTTGCGCTCTCCATTATAAACATTATAAATCAGGCCACTTTGCTGAATGGCACAGCTAACATCTGATTGGACGAGAGCTCGCACATGCGCCTGCTGAATGGCACAGCTAACATCTGATTGGATGAGAGCTCACACATGCGCCTGCTGAATGGCACAGCTAACATCTGATTGGACGAGAGCTCACACATGCGCCTGCTGAATGGCACAGCTAACATCTGATTGGACGAGAGCTCGCACATGCGCCTGCTGAATGGCACAGCTAACATCTGATTGGACGAGAGCTCGCACATGCGCCTGCTGAATGGCACAGCTAACATCTGATTGGACGAGAGCTCACACATGCGCCTGCTGAATGGCACAGCTAACATCTGATTGGACGAGAGCTCGCACATGCGCCTGCTGAATGGCACAGCTAACATCTGATTGGACGAGAGCTCACACATGCGCCTGCTGAATGGCACAACATTATAAAGTGGACCAAAACCCAGGATCTTGACTATCAAACTTTTGCTTATCCTGGGTGTTGGTCCACTTTAAAGTGAACCAAAACTATGGATTTTCTGACAATCCCCCTTTTTGGTCTTTGCCCCCCAATTTGGGATGAACAATTGTGTGACCCCCCCCCCCCCCCCCCCGGTCGCCCAGTATAACTCACCTTTCCCCAGTCCTACAACTCATTTTTGATTCCGGACGAGAAGAGTTTTGTTCCGCTTTAATCCGGACCTTCACCAGGATTCATTGCAAAGCCCAAACCCTTATAAAACGATTCCCCAGCATCTAAAGTTAATATATTTGAAGTTTTTAGTCACTTATTATTCTTAACCCTCACTGGGCTGCAACTCTGTTCAGGACTTTAGGATACGGGCACCACCATCTTGACTCAGAAGCATCACATACTGAGGAGAGTGGGATAAAGTACAGAGGGCGGGGTTATAGCTGTGCTTTGCTCAGACAGGGCAGAGTTGGAGGTCAGGGAAAGGTCAGCAATCCCAGAATGCAGAGTGACAAAGTCAGAAGACACTTCCTGTTTGCAGGCTGCCTGATGTTCCATGAGCCGCCATCTTGGATGTTTAAAGGCTCATAACATGCAGTAGATGCAGGTAGGATGATTTTTAATGTGGGCAATCTGTATGTACAGGGTGTGGGAAACATATAAGATAGGCTCTTATTCAGGGTGAAGGTCCGGATTAATGTGAGCAATCTGTATGTACAGGGTGTGGGAAACATATAAGATAGGCTCTTATTCAGGGTGAAGGTCCGGATTAATGTGAGCAATCTGTATGTACAGGGTGTGGGAAACATATAAGATAGGCTCTTATTCAGGGTGAGGGTCCGGATTAATGTGAGCAATCTGTATGTACAGGGTGTGGGAAACATATAAGATAGGCTCTTATTCAGGGTGAGGGTCCGGATTAATGTGAGCAATCTGTATGTACAGGGTTTGGGAAACATATAAGATAGGCTCTTATTCAGGGTGAGGGTCCGGATTAATGTGAGCAATCTGTATGTACAGGGTGTGGGAAACATATAAGATAGACTCTTATTCAGAGTGAGGGTCCGGATTAATGTGGGCAATCTGTATGTACAGGGTGTGGGAAACATAAGATAGGCTCTTATTCAGGGTGAGGGTCTGGATTAATGTGAGCAATCTGTATGTACAGGGTGTGGGAAACATATAAGATAGGCTCTTATTCAGGGTGAGGGTCCGGATTAATGTGAGCAATCTGTATGTACAGGGTGTGGGAAACATATAAGATAGGCTCTTATTCAGGGTGAAGGTCCGGATTAATGTGAGCAATCTGTATGTACAGGGTGTGGGAAACATATAAGATAGACTCTTATTCAGGGTGAGGGTCCGGATTAATGTGAGCAATCTGTATGTACAGGGTGTGGGAAACATATAAGATAGGCTCTTATTCAGGGTGATGGTCCGGATTAATGTGAGCAATCTGTATGTACAGGGTGTGGGAAACATATAAGATAGGCTCTTATTCAGGGTGATGGTCCGGATTAATGTGAGCAATCTGTATGTACAGGGTGTGGGAAACATATAAGATAGGCTCTTATTCAGGGTGATGGTCCGGATTAATGTGAGCAATCTGTATGTACAGGGTGTGGGAAACATATAACAGACTCTTATTCAGGGTGAGGGTCCGGATTAATGTGGGCAATCTGTATGTACAGGGTGTGGGAAACATATAAGATAGGCTCTTATTCAGGGTGAAGGTCCAGATTAATGTGGGCAATCTGTATGTACAGGGTGTGGGAAACATATAACAGACTCTTATTCAGGGTGAGGGTCCGGATTAATGTGAGCAATCTGTATGTACAGGGTGTGGGAAACATAAGATAGGCTCTTATTCAGGGTGAGGGTCCAGATTAATGTGAGCAATCTGTATGTACAGGGTGTGGGAAACATATAAGATAGGCTCTTATTCAGGGTGAGGGTCCGGATTAATGTGAGCAATCTGTATGTACAGGGTTTGGGAAACATATAAGATAGGCTCTTATTCAGGGTGAGGGTCCGGATTAATGTGGGCAATCTGTATGTACAGGGTGTGGGAAACATAAGATAGGCTCTTATTCAGGGTGAGGGTCTGGATTAATGTGAGCAATCTGTATGTACAGGGTGTGGGAAACATATAAGATAGGCTCTTATTCAGGGTGAGGGTCCGGATTAATGTGAGCAATCTGTATGTACAGGGTGTGGGAAACATATAAGATAGGCTCTTATTCAGGGTGAGGGTCCGGATTAATGTGAGCAATCTGTATGTACAGGGTTGGGGAAACACATAAGATAGGCTCTTATTCAGGGTGAAGGTCCGGATTAATGTGAGCAATCTGTATGTACAGTGTGTGGGAAACATAAGATAGGCTCTTATTCAGGGTGAGGGTCCGCTTTAAGCTTTGCTGGCTACAGGGAATAAGTAGTAGTAATGGGAGCAGAGGATCGAGTCATGTGACCATGTGAATGCACGCCGCCCCCCTATAGCCAGTAATAAGTGCAGCTTCTGCCCCCTGGAATTCAGGGGCTGCGTATAAAACATGCGACACGCTGCCCCCTAATGGCCACCGCAGGAGCAGCCAGACATCCGAAAGCTTAAAGCGGAACAAAACCCGGGTTTGTTCCGTGTCCCTGGGGCGTCCCGAATTGGGATGCCCCGCTGTGTGAAACCCCCGTTTGCTCATTAAAGTGGACCAAAACCCAGGATTTTGACTATAATGGGCTTTGATAGTTTCCCCCGGGCACCCCGATCGGGGACGCCCCGCCATGTGAAACTCACCTCTCCCCGGTCCTACGGCGCATGCGCGGTCGCTCGTCCAATCAGCCAATCAGAGTTGTACGTGGCGCATATTAATGATCAATATTCAGCTCTGTTTAGACAGCATGGCAATAGGGAGCAGCCGCATCCCCAGTTTCCCTTCAGACGAGAGCCCAGATATGCGGTAGCCGCCCCGATTCGGGATGCCCAGCTGTGCTATACCCCGGAAATGGCACATAAAGCACCTTTCCCTGGTCACATGGTGCACGTGCCGGCTCTCAGCCAATCAGAGTTGTACGTGGCGCATATTAATGATCAATATTCAGCTCTGTTTAGACAGCATGGCAATAGGGAGCAGCCGCATCCCCGGTTTCCCTTCAGACGAGAGCCCAGATATGCGGTAGCCGCCCCGATTCGGGATGCCCAGCTGTGCTATACCCCGGAAATGGCACATAACGCACCTTTCCCTGGTCACATGGTGCACGTGCGGGCTCTCAGCCAATCAGAGTTGTACGTGGCGCATATTAATGATCAATATTCAGCTCTGTTTAGACAGCATGGCAATAGGGAGCAGCCGCATCCCCAGTTTCCCTTCAGACGAGAGCCCAGATATGCGGCAGCCGCCCCGATTCAGGATGCCCAGCTGTGCTATACCCCGGAAATGGCACATAAAACACTTTTCCCTGGTCACATGGTGCACATGCGGGCTCTCAGCCAATCAGAGTTGTACGTGGCGCATATTAATGATCAGTATTCAGCTCTGTTTAGACAGAATGGGAAATAGGGAGCAGCCGCATCCCTGGTTTCCCTTCAGACGAGAGGCCGCCATCTCCGCGGGGGGGCGCCACAATTTGGGATGCCCAGCAGCCGGACTTTTAGAATCCTTGACAAGAGGAACTAAAGTCAACTCAACACCTTGCCGTAATGGGTTTGCACCTTCAAGTGCAGGGGTCACATGACTGGCTGCCATACGGGTGAACAACACGCCCGTCATGTGATTGGCAGCAAGTCGTAAGCATTGGCCGACCTGTCTTTAGTTCCTCTTTACAGTGGTCAAAAACCCTCTAAATAAAGTTTTGGCCCCATACAAGCGCATGAGGAAGTGCTGACCTAAAGTCTATAAGACTCTAGGGCTTGGCGGTCTCCCTGCGCGCCATAGAATTGCGGGATGCCCCACTGCGCTCCCCTCTCCAGAGATCCCGCGGCGCGCACGTGCGAGCTCTCCTCCAATCCGCGTTCTACGCAGCGCATATTAATGAGCGCTGAATGGAAATGGGAGCGTCCGGCGTCTGTGTGGTCGCGACCCTCCGGCCGGGCGTGCTCCAATCTGATTGGCTGGCAGCGGGGATGCCGCTGTGGGCTCACAGGAAAGAGTTCAATGGGGGGCATCCCATATAGAGACGCCCCACAAAGAGGAGGGCCGCCGGCCCTAGAGTCTAATAGATTATAAACCAATGGCCGCTTCTCTTTTAAAATGGACCAAAACCCTTATAGATTCGCAAGCTGGGCCACTTTAAAGAGGAACTAAAGTCAATTCACCACCTTCTCATTCAGTTGTATGGCAGCCACTGGGGACCATTCAGGTTGAAGGTGCAAGCCGCTCAGCAAATACAAATGGTCACGGCTGGTCATGTGATTAGTAATACAAAATGCACTGGACAACTTGACTTTATTATCTCTTTGGACTACAAGCACCAGCATGCCCAGCCATCCATATATAGTCTTATTGGGTGACGACTAGGCTGAGTGTAGCCTGAGCCATGATGGACCACAAGCACCAGAATGCCCCGCCATCCATGTATAGTCTTATTGGATGGAGACTATGCTGAGGAGGGGAGTGTAGCTTGAGCTGTGATGAACTACAAGCACCAGCATGCCCAGCCATCCATATATAGTCTTATTGGGTGGAGACCATGCTAAGAGAGTGTAGCATGAGCTGTGATGAACCACAAGCACCAGCATGCCCCGCCATCCATATATAGTCTTATAGGGTGGAGATCATGCTAAGAGTGTAGCCTTAGCTGTGATGAACTAGAAGCACCAGCATGCCCAGCCATCTATATAGTCTTATTGGGTCGAGACCATGCTAAGAGTGTAGCCTGAGCTGTAATGAACTAGAAGCACCAGCATGCCCGGCCATCCCTATATAGTCTTGTTGGGTGGAGACCATGCTAAGGAGGGAGTGTAGCCTGAGCTGTGATGAACCACAAGCACCAGCATGCCCGGCCATCCATATATAGTCTTATAGGGTGGAGACTATGCTGAGGTGTAGCCAGAGCTGTGATGAACTACAAGCACCAGCATGTCCAGCCATCCATATATAGTCTTATAGGGTGGAGACCATGCTGAGAAGAGTGTAGCCTGAGCTGTGATGAACTACAAGCACCAGCATGTCCAGCCATCCATATATAGTCTTATAGGGTGGAGACTATGCTGAGGTGTAGCCAGAGCTGTGATGAACTACAAGCACCAGCATGCCCTGCCATCCATATATAGTCTTATAGGGTGGAGACCATGCTGAGGAGGGAGCGTAGCCTGAGCTGTGATGAACCACAAGCACCAGCATGACCTGTATACCTATATAGACTATGCTGTGAATGGAGGGCAGCCTAAGCAGTGATGAACTACAAGCACCAGCATGCCCTGCCATCCATATATAGTCTTATAGGGTGGAGACCATGCTGAGGAGGGAGCGTAGCCTGCGCTGTGGTGAACCACAAGCACCAGCATGCCCTGCAATCCCTATATAGACTTAATGGGTGTCGCCTCTCCAATATGCATCTTAGACCCCTTTTTTCCCCAAACCCCGCCCACAAGTCCGCAAGCCCCGCCCCCCATTCAGACGCCACAAAGCTCTTTTAAACCAACTTAGTGACTTTTATTTATTTTCGATGAGCGACAAAACTGGAGAGAGAGCGAGAGCGAGACTCCTAAACATCACTGGACCGTGTCCACTCAGGAAGTGAGCGGCAGGAAGTGAGCGCGCGCGCGCTAAACAGAGGGAGCGCAAAATGAAAAAAAAAAAAAAAACGGAACTGAGCGATCGCCATTGGTCAATCAGCAGCTCCCGAGTTTCTCCGACGCGGCGGGGGTGTGCGCTTTAAAAACTTGGCGCCGCTCATCTTCTAACTTTGCAAATTGAGTTTTATTTTTATTTATTTTTTTAATACATTTTAATATCTTTTTTTTTTAATTTTTTTTAAATTATTATTATTATTTGCTTGCGATGCGTTTTGAAGCCTTCGGGTGGGGGCGGGGCTTGCTGGAGTTTCGGGCGGGGCTTGCTGGAGGTTCGCGCGGCGCGCTGTGCATTTTAAAAGGCCGCTGTCCAGCAGGGAAGGGGGTTAAAACTTTCATAACTCTTATTCCTAGAAGGCGCCCGGCGTCATCGGAAAGCTTTTTGCGCCGGGGTCTATACGCGAATTCGGTGATCTAAAAAAAGCGGGGAAAAAGTGCGTCCGGTTATCCGGAGGAGGGGGAGGGGTCAGGGGAGGGGGCGGAGCAAGGTCATCAAATGCTGGTGAGTTTTATTTTCCCAAGTCTTTGGCTGAGGAAGGGGGCGGGGCAACCACTTCTAGCCTAGACGCTAAAAATAGAAACAAAAACAAAAGCAAACATCTATTCTTGGTAAGGGGCGGAGCCACAGCTGTGAGGTCACAAGGGGCTTTGCATGACCCTCCTATTGCCCCACTCCAAAAAAAAAAAAATTGACCCCTCCCATTATTGGCAGCGAATGAGAGAAAGCCATTAAAGAGGAACTAAAGTCAATGCTTAACACCTATTGCAGGGCTGGCGTCACGTGACTGCCGTGACCAATGGGCTTTGCACGTCACATGGTTAACTGGCATATGAGGAAACCTGATTGGTCACCAGCAGTCACGTGACTGGCAGCCATACAATCCGTTGAATGAGGAAGAGGTGAGCATTGGCCGACTTTACTTTAGCTCCTATTTCAAGCAGACCCATCACAAGTGGCGTCAGCCCTGGAGATTCCAGGGCCAACAGATAAACGATTTGAGATGCCCGGCTGCGTGAAACCCTGGACTCCCAGCCCACGACTCAGGCATCTCGTGGCTGAAGCGCGCTCCCGCGCACAGCCATTCGGGTACAGCGCGTCGTAAAGTGGACCAATCAGCGGCCGCGATGGGCGGGGCTTTACACAGCGAGGCATCGCGAATCGGAATGGGACGAGCGGCGACCACCGGGGAGATGACTGCCGGTCAAGTGACTGCTGATGCGCATCAAACCTCAATGGTCACATGATCGGCTGCTATGGAAGAGAATGAGGAAGCGGTGACTTGACTTTACTTTACTTCCCCCTTTAAAGGGAACTCTGCCGGTAAATGACACCCACAGGGGGCGTGGCCCCACAGCGCCACCCACAGGGGGCGTGGCCCCACAGCGCCAGTGTTTAACTCAAAGTGGAGATAGGTACACTTTAATGCAGACGTCCTTAAAGCAAAGTTCCCTTTAAAAAGGAAGTAAAGTAATGTTTGCTGATGCTTTCCACTTCCTCATTCGTTGTATGGCTTGCCAGTCACGTGACTGCTGGTCAAACCTGAATGGTCACATGATCGGCTGCCATAGAAGTGAATGAGGAAGCGGTGACTTGACTTTACTTCCTCTCTGTATTAAAGTCAAGTCACCGCTTCCTCATTCACTTCTATGGCAACCGATCATGTGACCAAATTCTACGAAAAGAAAAAGCGGCCATATTTCTTTTGTGACGGGATCCCCTTAAAAAAAAAAAAAAAAAAACGCGTCCAAACGGAGCAGCGGGCTTCTCTTACTTCGCTGCCCTAATGGAAGGCGGAGGACTTCTTTAACCCCATTCATTTGTTATCAGCAAGTCACATGGTACGCGTACAAAAAAAGAAAAAAAAACAAACATCCGAGGGCGACGAGCGCGCCCCCACGCAGGACGACCCAAAGCCGAGCCAATCAGAATCAACCTTCCCTCCTATGCTACTCTAGAAATTCAAAAAAGGGGGCGGGCCAAGAGGGGGCGGGGTCAGGAAAGCAAATAAAAAAAAAAAATCACTCTGAAAAATAAAAAAAAGAGCGCGGCGAGAGGAAGTGACACCAGAGGAGGCGGATCTGTGCGCGTCTATGAAGCGGGTTGGCGTGGCGGAGGCGGGGTCACAGCAGGTCTACGCGGCGGTAATACAGGAGGTAGGCGGCGCGCTCGGCGCTCGGCTTCACCACCTGGAACTGGTTGACCACCTTCACGGCCTGGTCGTCGATCCGCAGCCAACCGCTCAGGCCGATCTGGAAGACGTCTGTGGTGTAGTGGCCGCCGGTGGCGCTGTTACCATGGTGATAGACAACTGCAAAATATATATACATAGTATATATTATTATATTATTTTTATTATTTATATTTTTATTAATAAAAATAAAAATTATTATATATTATATTTTTTTATTATTTATATTATTTTTATTAATAAAAATAAAATTATATATTATATTATTTTTTTATTTATATTGTTTTTATTAATAAAAAAAATATTTTTTTATTATAATATATTGTATACATGTCCCTGAGGGCATCCCGAATTGTGACCCGGCATGGACCCACACTGAGGGCATCTTATAGATGTTAAGAACCCACCCCGGGGGCATCCCGATTTGACCCGGCCTCGTATAAATGTTAGGGACCCACCCTGGGGGCATCGTATAAATGTTAGGGACCCACCCTGGGGGCATCGTATAAATGTTAAGGACCCATCCTGGGGGCATCGTATAAATGTTAGGGACCCACCCTGGGGGCATCGTATAAATGTTAGGGACCCATCCTGGGGGCATCCCAATTTGAGACTCCGCATCATACAGATGTTAAATCCCCCATCCTCCCGCATCCCAATCTGCAAACCGCTTAGTACAGAGGTTATTTACCCTCCTTTGGGGCATCCCAGTTTGCGACCTAGCAGAGTTTTTACACACACCCTGGGGGCATCCCAATTGGCGACCTGGCATTGTACAGATGTTAAATATCCACCCTCGGGGCCATTCTGTTTTAAAGAGGACCAAAACCCCATTAACCCAGCTCTAGAGTCAGACCCAATTGGGATGCCCCAGGTGCAGGGAGTGGCCCCCTATACACCGTGTATGAGCCGCCTCTAATACAACCAAAACCCTGCTTAAGGAGTCCAGGGCCGGCCTAGTTCCCGGGGTCCGGACACGCCCCCACCATACTGCAAGCTGTTGCACCACAATGCACTAGAAACGACTTACCTGCAAAGAGCCTGTAGGTTCTTTGGCCTTTGAAAATCTTACTCTTTACACCCGGAGAAAGAAGATCTAGAAAGACAAGTATTTCCCATGAGATTATAGTGACTACATACTGTATGTTCTACCTTGTATCACTACTGCTTTGTACAGCGCTACGGATAAGGATGGCGATATATACATCCCACAGGCATCCTGCCTGCATCCATCCCTCCTTACCCACAGGCATCCTGCCTGCATCCCTCCTTACCCACAGGCATCCTGCCTGCATCCATCCCTCCTTACCCACAGGCATCCTGCCTGCATCCATCCCTCCTTACCCACAGGCATCCGGCCTGCATGCATCCATCCTTACCCACAGGCATCTTGCCTGCATCCATCCCTCCTTACCCACAGGCATCTTGCCTGCATCCATCCCTCCTTACCCACAGGCATCCGGCCTGCATCCATCCATACTTACCCACAGGCATCCTGCCTGCATCCATCCCTCCTTACCCACAGGCATCCTGCCTGCATCCATCCCTCCTTACCCACAGGCATCCAGCCTGCATTCATCCCTCCTTACCCACAGGCATCCGGCCTGCATCCATCCCTCCTTACCCACAGGCATCCTGCCTGCATCCATCCCTCCTTACCCACAGGCATCCTGCCTGCATCCATCCCTCCTTACCCACAGGCATCCGGCCTGCATCCATCCCTCCTTACCCACAGGCATCCTGCCTGCATCCATCCCTCCTTACCCACAGGCATCCTGCCTGCATCCATCCCTCCTTACCCACAGGCATCCTGCCTGCATCCATCCCTCCTTACCCACAGGCATCCTGCCTGCATCCATCCCTCCTTACCCACAGGCATCCTGCCTGCATCCATCCCTCCTTACCCACAGGCATCCTGCCTGCATCCATCCCTCCTTACCCACAGGCATCCGGCCTGCATCCATCCCTCCTTACCCACAGGCATCCGGCCTGCATCCATCCCTCCTTACCCACAGGCATCCGGCCTGCATCCATCCCTCCTTACCCACAGGCATCCTGCCTGCATCCCTCCTTACCCACAGGCATCCTGCCTGCATCCATCCCTCCTTACCCACAGGCATCCTGCCTGCATCCATCCCTCCTTACCCACAGGCATCCGGCCTGCATCCATCCCTCCTTACCCACAGGCATCCGGCCTGCATCCATCCCTCCTTACCCACAGGCATCCGGCCTGCATCCATCCCTCCTTACCCACAGGCATCCGGCCTGCATCCATCCCTCCTTACCCACAGGCATCCTGCCTGCATCCATCCCTCCTTACCCACAGGCATCCGGCCTGCATCCATCCCTCCTTACCCACAGGCATCCTGCCTGCATCCATCCCTCCTTACCCACAGGCATCCGGCCTGCATCCATCCCTCCTTACCCACAGGCATCCATCCCTCCTTACCCACAGGCATCCGGCCTGCATCCATCCCTCCTTACCCACAGGCATCCTGCCTGCATCCCTCCTTACCCACAGGCATCCTGCCTGCATCCATCCCTCCTTACCCACAGGCATCCTGCCTGCATCCATCCCTCCTTACCCACAGGCATCCTGCCTGCATCCATCCCTCCTTACCCACAGGCATCCTGCCTGCATCCATCCCTCCTTACCCACAGGCATCCTGCCTGCATCCATCCCTCCTTACCCACAGGCATCCTGCCTGCATCCATCCCTCCTTACCCACAGGCATCCGGCCTGCATCCATCCCTCCTTACCCACAGGCATCCGGCCTGCATCCATCCCTCCTTACCCACAGGCATCCTGCCTGCATCCATCCCTCCTTACCCACAGGCATCCGGCCTGCATCCATCCCTCCTTACCCACAGGCATCCGGCCTGCATCCATCCCTCCTTACCCACAGGCATCCTGCCTGCATCCATCCCTCCTTACCCACAGGCATCCGGCCTGCATCCATCCCTCCTTACCCACAGGCATCCGGCCTGCATCCATCCCTCCTTACCCACAGGCATCCGGCCTGCATCCATCCCTCCTTACCCACAGGCATCCTGCCTGCATCCATCCCTCCTTACCCACAGGCATCCTGTCTACATCCATCCCTCCTTACCCACAGGCATCCTGCCTGCATCCATCCCTCCTTACCCACAGGCATCCTGTCTACATCCATCCCTCCTTACCCACAGGCATCCTGCCTGCATCCATCCCTCCTTACCCACAGGCATCGGGCCTGCATCCATCCCTCCTTACCCACAGGCATCCTGTCTACATCCATCCCTCCTTACCCACAGGCATCCGGCCTGCATCCATCCCTCCTTACCCACAGGCATCGGGCCTGCATCCATCCCTCCTTACCCACAGGCATCCTGTCTACATCCATCCCTCCTTACCCACAGGCATCCTGCCTGCATCCATCCCTCCTTACCCACAGGCATCCATCCCTCCTTACCCACAGGCATCCATCCCTCCTTACCCACAGGCATCCTGCCTGCATCCATCCCTCCTTACCCACAGGCATCCTGCCTGCATCCATCCCTCCTTACCCACAGGCATCCTGCCTGCATCCATCCCTCCTTACCCACAGGCATCCTGCCTGCATCCATCCCTCCTTACCCACAGGCATCCTGCCTGCATCCATCCCTCCTTACCCACAGGCATCCTGCCTGCATCCATCCCTCCTTACCCACAGGCATCCTGCCTGCATCCATCCCTCCTTACCCACAGGCATCCTGCCTGCATCCATCCCTCCTTACCCACAGGCATCCTGCCTGCATCCATCCCTCCTTACCCACAGGCATCCGGCCTGCATCCATCCCTCCTTACCCACAGGCATCCGGCCTGCATCCATCCCTCCTTACCCACAGGCATCCGGCCTGCATCCATCCCTCCTTACCCACAGGCATCCGGCCTGCATCCATCCTTACCCACAGGCATCCTGCCTGCATCCATCCCTCCTTACCCACAGGCATCCTGCCTGCATCCATCCCTCCTTACCCACAGGCATCCTGCCTGCATCCATCCCTCCTTACCCACAGGCATCCGGCCTGCATCCATCCCTCCTTACCCACAGGCATCCGGCCTGCATCCATCCCTCCTTACCCACAGGCATCCGGCCTGCATCCATCCTTACCCACAGGCATCCGGCCTGCATCCATCCCTCCTTACCCACAGGCATCCTGCCTGCATCCATCCCTCCTTACCCACAGGCATCCTGCCTGCATCCCTCCTTACCCACAGGCATCCTGCCTGCATCCCTCCTTACCCACAGGCATCCTGCCTGCATCCATCCCTCCTTACCCACAGGCATCCTGCCTGCATCCATCCATACTTACCCACAGGCATCCTGCCTGCATCCATCCATACTTACCCACAGGCATCCGGCCTGCATCCATCCCTCCTTACCCACAGGCATCCTGCCTGCATCCATCCCTCCTTACCCACAGGCATCCGGCCTGCATCCATCCATCCTTACCCACAGGCATCCTGCCTGCATCCATCCCTCCTTACCCACAGGCATCCTGCCTGCATCCATCCCTCCTTACCCACAGGCATCCGGCCTGCATCCATCCCTCCTTACCCACAGGCATCCTGCCTGCATCCATCCCTCCTTACCCACAGGCATCCTGCCTGCATCCATCCCTCCTTACCCACAGGCATCCGGCCTACATCCATCCCTCCTTACCCACAGGCATCCTGCCTGCATCCATCCCTCCTTACCCACAGGCATCCTGCCTGCATCCATCCATCCTTACCCACAGGCATCCAGCCTGCATCCATCCCTCCTTACCCACAGGCATCCGGCCTGCATCCATCCCTCCTTACCCACAGGCATCCTGCCTGCATCCATCCCTCCTTACCCACAGGCATCCGGCCTGCATCCATCCCTCCTTACCCACAGGCATCCTGCCTGCATCCATCCCTCCTTACCCACAGGCATCCGGCCTGCATCCATCCCTCCTTACCCACAGGCATCCGGCCTGCATCCATCCATCCTTACCCACAGGCATCCTGCCTGCATCCATCCCTCCTTACCCACAGGCATCCTGCCTGCATCCATCCCTCCTTACCCACAGGCATCCGGCCTACATCCATCCCTCCTTACCCACAGCATCCTGCCTGCATCCATCCTTACCCCCAGGCATCCTGCCTGCATCCATCCTTACCCACTGGCATCCTGCCTGCATCCATCCCTCCTTACCCACAGGCATCCGGCCTGCATCCATCCCTCCTTACCCACAGGCATCCTGCCTGCATCCCTCCTTACCCACAGGCATCCGGCCTGCGTCCATCCCTCCTTACCCACAGGCATCCTGCCTGCATCCATCCCTCCTTACCCACAGCATCCTGCCTGCATCCATCCTTACCCCCAGGCATCCTGCCTGCATCCATCCCTCCTTACCCACAGGCATCCGGCCTGCATCCATCCCTCCTTACCCACAGGCATCCGGCCTGCATCCATCCCTCCTTACCCACAGGCATCCTGCCTGCATCCATCCCTCCTTACCCACAGGCATCCGGCCTGCATCCATCCTTACCCACAGGCATCCGGCCTGCATCCATCCCTCCTTACCCACAGGCATCCTGCCTGCATCCATCCCTCCTTACCCACAGGCATCCGGCCTGCATCCATCCCTCCTTACCCACAGGCATCCGGCCTGCATCCATCCCTCCTTACCCACAGGCATCCGGCCTGCATCCATCCCTCCTTACCCACAGGCATCCGGCCTGCATCCATCCCTCCTTACCCACAGGCATCCTGCCTGCATCCATCCTTACCCACAGGCATCCGGCCTGCGTCCATCCCTCCTTACCCACAGGCATCCTGCCTGCATCCATCCCTCCTTACCCACAGCATCCTGCCTGCATCCATCCTTACCCCCAGGCATCCTGCCTGCATCCATCCCTCCTTACCCACAGGCATCCGGCCTGCATCCATCCCTCCTTACCCACAGGCATCCGGCCTGCATCCATCCCTCCTTACCCACAGGCATCCTGCCTGCATCCATCCCTCCTTACCCACAGGCATCCGGCCTGCATCCATCCTTACCCACAGGCATCCGGCCTGCATCCATCCCTCCTTACCCACAGGCATCCTGCCTGCATCCATCCCTCCTTACCCACAGGCATCCGGCCTGCATCCATCCCTCCTTACCCACAGGCATCCGGCCTGCATCCATCCCTCCTTACCCACAGGCATCCGGCCTGCATCCATCCCTCCTTACCCACAGGCATCCGGCCTGCATCCATCCCTCCTTACCCACAGGCATCCTGCCTGCATCCATCCTTACCCACAGGCATCCGGCCTGCATCCATCCACCTACCTCTCCCATATCCATCCCACATCTATGTATGCAATACTCTAAAGAGATCTGGCTGGATTGGAATGGAGTTGCCGCTGCCATAAATGGCAGTGCCTAGACCCCGCCCTCCACCCAGGCCCCGCCCTCCACCCAGGCCCCCGCCTCCCTGCCCCGCCCTCACCTTTGCTTATCTCCAGGTCTACGGGATACTCAATGTTCTTCACCAGCTTCTGGCAGCCGCCGGTTTTCTCAAAGATGAAGCGTTTGAGGTGCAGCACGAGGACGGGCGGCAGCTCCTCCAGGGTCACCCTCCTGCTGATCTCCACCTGCCGGAGGTGAAAGGGGCGGGGTCAGAGCTGCACAACCTAACACTATAGCACACCCCCGCAGAATGCACGCCCTACCATGCTGGGAGCCCGGCCCAGATATATCAACTGGTCCTCAGATATGCAAATCGTTGCTATGGTGATAACTACGGACAAGCCTCCGTTTTAAAGAGGAGCTAATGTCTGCTAACTCTTCACTTTCTTATTGGCTGCTGAATGGCTGTCAATGTCATGATGTCATGACTGCTGGGGACCAATCAGGTTTTAACAGTGGACAATCCTGAATGTCTGTCAATGTTATGAATGCTGCTGACCAATCAGGTTTTACCAGTGGACAACTGAATGGCTGTCAATGTCATCATGTCATGACTGCTGGGGACCAATCAGGTTTTACCAGTGGACAAGCCTGAAGGGCTTGTAAGCATCACGTAGCTGTCCCTTTAAGGGTGTGACCGGAAGCATCTGCGGCGCAGACCCCGGGGCTTATCTCGGCAGCTCCTTCTCATTAGGGCGGCGGCCCTGAGCGGGGACGCTGCGTTTTGTTTACGGGAGCTGGAACGGCTGATTCTGTCCCCGGAATTCTGGTAATCGCGGCTTTCGTACGCCGGCCGCATCAAGGACGACGCGCTACCGTGAAGTCACAGCGCGCACTGTTATACTGGCAGCGAGGAACATCACCGACGCCAGCGATTAATCTGGACACATGGCCTCAAGGTGCGCAACTCGCTTTAAAGCGGAACGAAAGCCGGGAATTTGACCTCTGATCTGTTCTGCGGGAGCTTCCATAATCAATACTTTTTTTATATAGTTATATTTACATATATATTTTTGTATGCGTTTTTATTATTGTCTACAGTATATAATCTCTTATATGCTTTATACCATAATATATATATTATATGCTTTATACAATATTCTAGTATAACATAAATATATATTATGGTATAAAGTAAATATATATAATATTATAGTATAAAGTATATAATATTACATTATTGTATAAAGGATATATTATATTATTGCATATATTATTGTAGAGAGTATCTAACATTGTATAAAGTATATAATAAAATATTGTATTAAGTATAACGGATATAATATATTGTATAAAGTATATAAGATATTTTCTTTATTGCATGGCACGGCCCGCTTCGGTATTCATAACAGTTGGGTTATTCCACCACAAGGTGGCGCAGTGGTACTGCAGAAAAGCTGTGGCTTGTCCTAAGTTCAAACGCTCTCACAAGCCCCCCTCAGGCATGAAGGGGCGCCCTCACCCATTCCGGGTGGGGGGACGGCTTCGGCTCTTTGCTCACGTCTGGAGGCTTCATGTCTCAGACCGGTGGATTCAGGTGGTAGTGTTCTCCGGTTACAAGATAGAGTTTGCAGCCTGGCCCCCCCCCCAAGATTCATCAGATCCCGGATGTCTTTAAACCCCCTGTCCGCTCAGGGGTTGCTTCTGGCGGTTCATTGCCTGTTAGAGGCCGGAGTCATTTGTTTGGTGCCTTATCAAGAAAGAGGTCAGGGGTACTACTCCAATCTTTTCACGGTCCCCAAAAAGGACGGCTCTCTGAGGCCCATTCTGGACTTGAAGGGCCTCAACAAATTGTCAGATTCAAGCATTTTCGCATAGAGACGCTGCGCTCTGCTGTCAGTACCTTCGCCCGGGCGACTTCATGACCACCGTGGACACCAAGGATGCTTATCTTCATGTGCCTATCTTCCCAGGTCATCAGAGATTTCTAAGGTTCGAGTTGCAGGATCAGCATTTGTGGCTCTACCCTTCGGTATCGCCTCGGGTGTTCACCAAGGTACTGGCAGGAGTGATGGCTCTGCTAAGGAACCAGGGCATCCGCATCATTCCTTACCTGGACGACATCCTGATTGTGGCCGAGTTTTTTCCTCAGGCCGAGCGGGACACTCAGATGGTGATCTCCACCCTGGAGTCCTTCCGTTGGGTGATCAACCATCCCAAGTCTTCTCTGTCCCCGTCATTGGTGAGGACCTTTCTGGGCATGACTCTGGATACCTCTCAGGTCAAGGTGTTCCTTCCTCAGCAGAAGGTCTTCAGCTGCAGACTCTGGCTCTGCTCTTGTGTCCTCATCCCTCCATCCATCAGGGGATGCAGTTGGTGGGCCTGATGGTGTCCTGCTTTGAGGCGGTCCCCTTTGCTCCGTTTCAAATGAGACCTCTTTAGCTGCACCTCGTGTCAGTTTGGGATCGGGACCCTCTGTCCCTGGATCAGGAATTTGTTCCGTCTCCCCTGGCCAGACAGTCTCTCTTGTGGTGGCAGGACTCAAGGAACCTTCTAGGGGGCAGGTCCTTCCTACCCCCATGCTGGGAAACGGTCACCACGGATGCCAGTCTGACCGGCTGGGAAAGCTTCTGGAAGTCCCTGAGGTTCCAGGGTCGGTGGGGCCCACAAGAGGCCCATGCTTCCATCAACGTCCTGGAACTGAGGGCGATTAGGTTGGTTCTTTCTCGCTTATCCACTCACCTCCGGGGTCGGGCTGTTCAGATCCGCTCAGCCAACCAGATGGCGGTTGCCTACATCAACCATCAGGGAGGGACTCTGAGCAAGCGAGCCCTCAAAGAAGTGTCCCTGATTCTGTCTTGGGCGGAACAGCATGTTCCCTGCATCTCAGGGGTCTACATCCCAGGGGTGGAGAACCAGGTGGCGGACTCCCTGAGCAGGGGTTTCAACAACCAGGTGTTTCTCTCACTCTGTCACCGCTGGGGTCAGCCGGACGTGGACCTGTTTGCGTCCCGTCACAATCTTCCCAGATTTGTCTCTCTGTCTCAGGATCCTCTGGCCTTCGCCACGGATGCCTTGGCAATACCTTGGAGTTTCAGCTTCTCTATGTGTTCCCTCCGTTTCCTCTCCTGGGCAGGGTCAAGCACAAGATAGCCCAGGAGCGGGTACCAGCCATAATGGTGGCCCCTTGTTGGCCAAGAAAAGTTTGGTTTGCAGACGTGCGGTTGGCAGTAGACCGGCACATCTTGCCCAAGGATCTAGATCTTCTCACTCAGGAGCAGCTGCGCCATCGCAATTTACAAACTCTGGCTTTAACGGCTTGGCTGCTGAAACCTCCATATTGATGGATAAGGGGCTGCCTGCCTCTGTTGATACCATGATTCGGGCTAGGAAGAAGTCCTCGTCCTTTATTTATTACAGGGTCTGGCATGCTTACAATGCCTGGTGCGAGTCCAAGTCTCTTCCCTGTCGGGTGTTTTCTATTCCCAGGATTCCGGAATTCTTGCAACATGGTTTGGATCAGAGCCTTCAACTTGGTACCCTAAAAGGCCATGTTTCAGCTCTGGCAATTCTTTTCCAAAGATCTTTTGCCAATCACCGGTTGGTTAAAACCTTTTTTCAGGGTGTTTCTCATGTGCGTCCACCCTGTAAGCCTTTGCTACCAGTCTGGGATTTGAATCTGGTGTTGTCTGCTCTGCAAGGGCCTCCCTTCGAGCCTATTCGTGGGGCTGCCTTGGTCTATTCTGACCCTCAAGGTGGCCTTTCTGGTGGCTATCACTTCTGTAAGACATCAGGATAAGGTGGTGTTCCGGCTCAAGCCGGACTTCCTGCCAAAGGTTGTGCCTGCCTTTCATCTCAATCAGGACGTTGTCTTGCCTTCATTGTGTCCTAATCCTGCTAATTCCAAGGAGCGGACACTGCATTCTCTGGATGTGGTCAGGGCTCTGAAGTTTTATTTGGTCGCCACCGAGCCTTTCAGGAAATCTGATGCTCTTTTTGTTCTCCATTCTGGACCTAGGAAGGGTTTGCCTCCGGCTAAATCCACCATCAGCAAGTGGATCCGTCAGCCGGTGGTGCAAGCCTATTCTGCTAAGGGGAAGGAACCTCCCTTTAGGATTACTGCTCATTCCACTCGTGCTATTGGTGCCTCTTGGGCTTTTCAGCACCAAGCTTCTGTTGAACAAGTTTGCAAGGCCGCTACTTGGTCTTCTGTTCATACTTTTCCAAGTTTTACAAGGTTGATGTTAAGGCCTCAGCTGATTCTGCTTTTGGCTGCAAGGTGCTTCAGGCGGTAGTGACGAACTGCTGGCCGTTACTTATTGGGGATGGACACTGCTTTTGGATGTCCCAACTGTTATGAATAGCGAAGCGGGCCGTGCCATGCAATAAAGAAAAAAGCAATTCTGTGAGTACTCGCCTGTAGAATTGTTTTTGTTCTTGCATGGCACGGCCCGCTTCGCCCCACCCTTGTTATCGTTATTCTTGGTTGCCTCTTTATGGTGATTGTCACTAGTCAATTGGTTTTCTTTTTACCTTTTTCACATTTTTTAATTATTCTCTCCCGGCTTCTTGTCTCACTGCTTGTCTACGCTGGGAACTCTATGGTTAAGCCCGTTTTTATAGGGAGCCGGGACAGGCCACAGCTTTTCTGCAGTACCACTGCGCCACCTTGTGGCGGAATAACCCAACTGTTATGAATATCGAAGCAGGCCGTGCCATGCAAGAACAAAAACAATTCTACAGGTGAGTACTCACAGAATTGCTTTTATTACATCAATGCATAAAGTATATATTATATATTATTGTAGAGAGTATTATATATTATTGTAGAGAGCACTATATATTATTGTAGAGAGCACTATATATTATTGTAGAGAGCACTATATATTATTGTAGACAGCACTATATATTATTGTAGAGAGCACTATATATTATTGTAGAGAGAGTATATATTATTGTAGAGAGTATATATTATTGTAGAGAGTATTATATATTATTGTAGAGAGTATTATATATTATTGTAGAGAGTATTATATATTATTGTAGAGAGCATTATATATTATTGTAGAGAGTATATATTATATATTGTAGAGAGAGAGTATATATTATATATTGTAGAGAGTATATATTATTGTAGAGAGTATATATTATTGTAGAGAGTATTATATATTATTGTAGAGAGCATTATATATTATTGTAGAGAGCATTATATATTATTGTAGAGAGCATTATATATTATTGTAGAGAGTATATATTATATATTGTAGAGAGAGAGTATATATTATATATTGTAGGGAGCATATATTATTGGAGAGTGTATATATTATTGTAGAGAGTATATAACATATTATTGTATTAAGTATAATGGATATATTATTGTATAAAGTATATAAGATATATTACATCATTGCATAAAGTATATGATGTATTGTATAGGAAAAAAAAAGTATAAATATAAATATATATATACAAATTACTAGGGGTGGGGCCTCATTTGCATAAAGGAAGCAGAAACCCGCACATGCAAATTATTAGGGGTGGGTCCTCATTTGCATAAGGAAAGCAGAACCCCCCTACGCACCTCTTGCTTGGTTTTGGTGGTGTAGCCCTGCACGGCCTCTCGGGCCACCAGGCTCTCCAGCGCGTCCTGCACGGTGCGAATCTTCTCCGATTGGATGTCCAGCTGCAGCGTGAAGAAGGGCTGAAGGGTGGCCGACTCCTTGGAGCTCTGCTGGTACACCACCGACCTGCGGGATAAGAACAGGTTGGGGGGGGGGGGTTAGGTAAGTAAACCCATCTGATCCCTGCCACAGTGAACACGCAGGTTGATTTTAATATTTGCCTGCAGAGGTCCCCTTTAAATCGGACAGTCCAGCATGCATTACTGCAGTGTGAAGCCTTTTGGCCAGAGTTCCCGGCCCGCTATTGGCTTATTCTGTAACTAGAGGGGCATCCCCAATCAGCAGTTTTTAATTTTTTTTTTAATTTACTTAGGGTCCGCTTTAAGTCATTGGTTGCCTGATGTGGCATCGGCCGCGTCTGTGACCTCAGCGGCTCCTCGGGACAGGGGCGCGGCGGTTGTTTTCGATGCGTAACGCGGATGTGTGGGTACGTTTTTCTATCCCACGTTATGGCTTAGGGAGGATCCGGCGCGCGCACCCGCCGCTGGCCTCGCTCCGGACGCTCCTCGCCGCGGCCGCCCACGTGGAGTCGTTTGCGGTCGCAATTCCCGACGACTTCACACTTTCCGGGGGCCGCACAACGGCGCCTTTCTTCCCGAGTCCTGTTACGGGAGCGCCCGCCTCTCCCGGCAGCAAGCATTTAAAGGGACAGTCCAGGCTTTTGGTTCTCAGATTGCACCGTGCTGGCTCTAGAAAATTCCCAGGCCGGACGCATCCTCCCCCCTCCAACCGAATCACGTCAAAGCTCACCTCCCATTGGCTGCCACATACCCGGCGTCTCTGGGCTGAGGCGCGCTCCCACCATTCAGGACGGCGAACGCAAAGTATGCGTCAGCTCCCGATTGCAAAGTGCTGGTATAAACAGCTATACGCCAAGCATTAATGTGGGCCACCCCGATCGGGGTAAACAAGGTAAGTGTATGGGGCAACCTGGGGGGTTTCACAGAGGGGGGCATCCCCGATCGCCGAGGGGCAAGCATCAAAACCCAGGAAAGTCGAAATCCTGGGTTTGCCCAGCATACGGCTCTGATTGGATGACAGCCTGCGCAGGCACCATAGGGAACACTAATAGGGATCCAGGGGGGCGCAGCTATTGGCTGAGCTGCCTGTGGCGCGGGAAATGCCGGGAAAGGTGAGTTTTATCGGGCTCCCGAATTCGGGGACGCTCCAACTGAAGACCGCCACCCGGGAAAGTGAAAGTCCCAGGAGTAGTTCTTAAAGTGGACCAGGATTCTGACTAATATGGGTTTTGGTCCTGTTCCCCGATTGGGGGGATGCCCCGCTGTGTGAAACCCCCCAGATCACCTGAAGAGACCTGAAGAGACTCGCCTCATCCCGGTCCTACGGTGCATGTGCGGCCGCTCGTCCAATCAGCGCGCTCCCCGTTGTGTGAAACCCCCCAGATCACCTGAAGAGACTCACCTCATCCCGGTCCTACGGCGCATGTGTGGCCGCTCGTCCAATCAGCGCGCTCGGGGCCCCCGCTGTGTGAAACCCCCCAGATCACCTGAAGAGACTCACCTCATCCCGGTCCTACGGCGCATGTGCGGCCGCTCGTCCAATCAGCGCGCTCCCCGTTGTGTGAAACCCCCCAGATCACCTGAAGAGACTCCCCGCATCCCAGTCCTACGGCGCATGTGTGGCCGCTCGTCCAATCAGCGTGCTCGGGGCCCCCGCTGTGTGAAACCCCCCAGATCACCTGAAGAGACTCACCTCATCCCGGTCCTACGGCGCATGTGCGGCCGCTCGTCCAATCAGCGCGCTCCCCGTTGTGTGAAACCCCCCAGATCACCTGAAGAGACTCACCTCATCCCGGTCCTACGGCGCATGTGCGGCCGCTCGTCCAATCAGTGTGCTCGGGGCCCCCGTTGTGTGAAACCCCCCAGATCACCTGAAGAGACTCACCTCATCCCGGTCCTACGGCGCATGTGCGGCCGCTCGTCCAATCAGTGTGCTCGGGGCCCCCGTTGTGTGAAACCCCCCAGATCACCTGAAGAGACTCACCTCATCCCGGTCCTACGGTGCATGTGCGGCCGCTCGTCCAATCAGCGTGCTCGGGGCCCCGTTGTGTGAAACCCCCCAGATCACCTGAAGAGACTCACCTCATCCCGGTCCTACGGCGCATGTGCGGCCGCTCGTCCAATCAGCGCGCTCCCCGTTGTGTGAAACCCCCCAGAAAGGACCAAACACAACTCCCCTCTTGTTCCCCATCCCTCCCCTGTCTCTCAGTGGCCACCCAAGGTTTCGTTTCGCATTAAAGTGGACCAAAACCCAGGTTTTTGCCTATCCTGAGTTTTGGTCCTGATCGTGGGATGCCCCGCTGCGTTAAACCCCCCAGATCACCAAAGAAACTCGCCTTCTCCCGGGCCTACGGCACATGCGCGGGCATCATCCAATCAGCACACTCTGAGCCGCTGACATCACGTTGTCTAAGGCCAGCGGCTCCGAGCGCGTCGACAGCCGCATCCCCCGCTACCCTCTAATAGGGAGCGTGCCACAAATGCCTGGCACGCGCCCTGCTAGAGGGACAGCGCGGCAGCGGCTTGCTTTAAAGGGGACCAAAACCCACAGGGTAGACATGCTCCCTCCAGGGCTCCCCGATCAGGGTCGCCCAGAAACCCACCTTTGTTCCTGGTCCAGCAGCGGCCACATACCCGCACTCCCTTCAGCAGGGCACGTGCCCACGCCAGACATTTGTGAATGAGCGCGCTCCCTGTTAGAGGGTAGCGGGGGATGCGGCGCTTGGATCCGCTCACATTAAACAAGCTCCTTGACGAAGCGGCGGGAGCGGATCCGAGCATGCTGATTGGACGCGCATACGTTGGCGAGTTTGTCCGGGCGACCTGGGAGGGGGTTGTCACACAGCGCGGCATCCCCCGATCACAATAGTCAAAATCCTGGGTTTTGGTCCACTTTAAAATTCCAGTCCGGCCACTGCTTGGTTTTATTCCGCTTTAAAGAGACGGTTCAGTCTCGCGTGGTCGACGGGAGCAGCCATGATGGGATGACTGCGGCTGCCGCCCCATTGACTCCCATTGTATGGGAGTCAAGTCACTTAAGCAGAAGACAATGGGGCGGCAGCTGCACTGGCCCTTTAAAGGCCGAATTTCCCCCTGCCAGAGGGGTGGGGGCATTATGTTACAGAGCTCTGGGGCGACTCCAAGTCGCCTGACCGAAGGAGAACTAAATTAAATAAATAATTAATAATAAATATAAAATAAATAAATTGATAAACATAATTATGTAATTATTTTTTAATTATATTAAATAATAATATATAATAAATAATGATAAATTAAATAATTAATATTAATAAATAAAATAAATTGATAAACAATAATATAATTAAAAAATAATTACATAATTATAACAAATAATAATATATATAATAAATGATAAATTAAATAAATAATAATATTAATAAATATAAAATAAATTGATAAACAATAATATAATTAAAAAATAATTACATAATTATAACAATATATATAATAAATAATGATAAATTAAATAAATAATTAATATTAATAAATATAAAATAAATAAATTGATAAATAATAATATAATTAAAAAATAATTACATGATTAAAACAAATAATAATAATAATAATATATATAATAAATAATGATAAATTAAATAAATAATTAAATAAATATACATGAAAGTGATGGCAGCCAGAAGCGACAAGACTGGGGCCAAGCGGCGAGCCGAGGCGCATGCACTGGGTAAGTGAGGGAGGGGCGGGGCCACAAGTAGCGGGGGCGTGGAGTCGGTCACACCCAGTAGATGCCGCCGGTCGTCTGTGGAAAGTGCTGTTCTGTCCAGGAACGACCGCGGCGCACGCCCCCGCGAAGCTGGAAACCCCCCAAAACGCCGGCAGTAATTCCCGGAAGCTTTCAGCCGCCTGTGACCCACTTGGCGACGCCTCAATGTGCCTAAAGCAAAGCAGAAGTCGGGATCTTGGCTGTGGCGATTCGGGATGCCCCCCCACTGTGTAACCCACTTCCTGAGCTTTCACTGGTCCTACCACACAAGTAACTGCTCTGCTCCATTAGGTGGAACAAAATCCATCTAGGACAGCACTGGGGTCACTAAGATCCCAGGGGCGTCACCATTCCCTGTCTCCTCCCCCAATTCCCTCTCCCCCCTTCCTCCCCCAATTCCCTCTCCCCCAATTCCCCGTCTCCCCCCTTCCTCCCCCAATTCCCTCTCCCCCAATTCCCTGTCTCTCCCCTTCCTCCCCCAATTCCCTGTCTCCCCCTTCCCTGTCTCCCCCCTTCCTCCCCCAATTCCCTGTCTCCCCCCCTCCCCCAATTCCCTGTCTCCCCCTTCCCTGTCTCCCCCCTTCCTCCCCCAATTCCCTGTCTCCCCCCTCCCCCAATTCCCTGTCTCCCCCTTCCCTGTCTCCCCCCTTCCTCCCCCAATTCCCTGTCTCCCCCCTTCCTCCCCCAATTCCCTGTCTCCCCCCTCCCCCAATTCCCTGTCTCCCCCTCCCTCCCCCAATTCCCTGTCTCCCCCTTCCCTGTCTCCCCCCTCCCTCCCCCAATTCCCTGTCTCCCCCTTCCCTGTCTCCCCCCTTCCTCCCCAATTCCCTGTCTCCCCCCTTCCTCCCCCAATTCCCTGTCTCCCCCCTTCCTCCCCCAATTCCCTGTCTCCCCCTTCCTCCCCCAATTCCCTGTCTCCCCCTTCCCTGTCTCCCCCCTCCCCCAATTCCCTCTCCCCCCCTTCCTCCCCCAATTCCCTCTCCCCCAATTCCCCGTCTCCCCCCTTCCTCCCCCAATTCCCTCTCCCCCCAATTCCCTGTCTCTCCCCTTCCTCCCCCAATTCCCTGTCTCCCCCTTCCCTGTCTCCCCCCTTCCTCCCCCAATTCCCTGTCTCCCCCCTCCCCCAATTCCCTGTCTCCCCCCTTCCCTGTCTCCCCCCTTCCTCCCCCAATTCCCTGTCTCCCCCCCTCCCCCAATTCCCTGTCTCCCCCTTCCCTGTCTCCCCCCTTCCTCCCCCAATTCCCTGTCTCCCCCCTTCCTCCCCCAATTCCCTGTCTCCCCCCTCCCCCAATTCCCTGTCTCCCCCTCCCTCCCCCCAATTCCCTGTCTCCCCCTCCCTCCCCCAATTCCCTGTCTCCCCCTTCCCCTGTCTCCCCCCTCCCTCCCCCAATTCCCTGTCTCCCCCTTCCCTGTCTCCCCCCTTCCTCCCCCAATTCCCTGTCTCCCCCCTTCCTCCCCCAATTCCCTGTCTCCCCCCTTCCTCCCCCAATTCCCTGTCTCCCCCTTCCTCCCCCAATTCCCTGTCTCCCCTTCCCTGTCTCCCCCCTCCCCCCAATTCCCTGCCTCCCCCCTCCCCCAATTCCCTGTCTCCCCCTTCCTCCCCCAATTCCCTGTCTCCCCCTTCCTCCCCCAATTCCCTGTCTCCCCCCCTTCCTCCCCCAATTCCCTGTCTCCCCCCCTTCCTCCCCCAATTCCCTGTCTCCCCTTCCCTGTCTCCCCCCTTCCTCCCCCAATTCCCTGTCTCCCCCCTCCCCCCAATTCCCTCTCCCCCAATTCCCCGTCTCCCCCCTTCCTCCCCCAATTCCCTGTCTCTCCCCTTCCTCCCCCAATTCCCTGTCTCTCCCCTTCCTCCCCCAATTCCCTGTCTCCCCCTTCCCTGTCTCCCCCCCTTCCTCCCCCAATTCCCTGTCTCCCCCCCTCCCCCAACTCCCTGTCTCCCCCTTCCCTGTCTCCCCCCTTCCTCCCCCAATTCCCTGTCTCCCCCCCTCCCCCAATTCCCTGTCTCCCCCTTCCCTGTCTCCCCCCTTCCTCCCCAATTCCCTGTCTCCCCCCTCCCCCAATTCCCTGTCTCCCCCTCCCTCCCCCAATTCCCTGTCTCCCCCCTCCCTCCCCCAATTCCCTGTCTCCCCCTTCCCTGTCTCCCCCCTCCCTCCCCCAATTCCCTGTCTCCCCCTTCCCTGTCTCCCCCCTTCCTCCCCCAATTCCCTGTCTCCCCCCTTCCTCCCCCAATTCCCTGTCTCCCCCCTTCCTCCCCCAATTCCCTGTCTCCCCCTTCCTCCCCCAATTCCCTGTCTCCCCCTTCCCTGTCTCCCCCCTCCCCCAATTCCCTGTCTCCCCCCTCCCCCCAATTCCCTGTCTCCCCCTTCCTCCCCCAATTCCCTGTCTCCCCCTTCCTCCCCCAATTCCCTGTCTCCCCCCCTTCCTCCCCCAATTCCCTGTCTCCCCCTTCCCTGTCTCCCCCCTTCCTCCCCCAATTCCCTGTCTCCCCCCTCCCCCAATTCCCTGTCTCCCCCTTCCCTGTCTCCCCCCTTCCTCCCCCAATTCCCTGTCTCCCCCCTCCCTCCCCCAATTCCCTGTCTCCCCCCTTCCTCCCCCAATTCCCTGTCCTCCCCCCCTCCCCACCCCGGAATTGATGTGTAAAGCCTGAAGATCGCCCCTACAAACTCATGTGCAGCCTTCCACCCAATCAGAGCAAGTCTTCCACGCATATCTAATGCTCTGCGCACGGCAATTGGGAGATGGGCGAGAGAGCGCGCCTCAGTCGGCAGACGCCGGGGATGCGGCTGCCGATGTTTTGCCCCCCTCCCCCCGAATTTGCGCGTACCCCGCGGGTGACAGTTACCTCATGTGACCTCCGAAGATGTCGGTGATGGGGGTCTGGATGAAGTCAGCTTGCCGGGTCACCAAGGACTTGTTGCGCGGCCCCACCTGCTCCCACTCCTCCTCGCTGGCCTCCCCTTGGTCTCGGTGGTTGGCCTCATTAGAGTCGCTGCTCGGCGGCAGCTGGGGGTCCGGCCCGTTCGACAGGCAGATCCCTGCGGGGGCGAGAGCGCGCCGGGGGTTAAAGAGATTGGGCCCAGGACTGAGCCTTTCACTATGTCATTTACATATTAAAAATAATGGGGCCCAGGACTGAGCCTTTTACTATGTCATTTACATATTAAAAATAATGGGGCCCAGGACTGAGCCTTTCACTATGTCATTTACATATTAAAAATAATGGGGCCCAGGACTGAGCCTTTTACTATGTCATTTACATATTAAACAGAATGGTGCCCAGGACTGAGCCTTCTCCTATGTCATTTACATATTAAACAGAATGGGGCCCAGGACTGAGCCTTCTATGTCATTTACATATTAAACAGAATGGGGCCCAGGACTGAGCCTTCTATGTCATTTACATATTAAACAGAATGGGGCCCAGGACTGAGCCTTTCACTATGTCATTTACATATTAAACAGAATGGTGCCCAGGACTGAGCCTTTCACTATGTCATTTACATATTAAACAGAATGGGGCCCAGGACTGAGCCTTCTATGTCATTTACATATTAAACAGAATGGGGCCCAGGACTGAGCCTTCTATGTCATTTACATATTAAACAGAATGGGGCCCAGGACTGAGCCTTTCACTATGTCATTTAACATATTAAACAGAATGGTGCCCAGGACTGAGCCTTTCACTATGTCATTTACATATTAAACAGAATGGGGCCCAGGACTGAGCCTTCTCCTATGTCACATATTAAAACACAAGTAGCCATATTAGGTAGTCCCGCCCACAGGGGGAGGAGCCTGCACATAGGGGGGCGTGGCCTCTTACTGTCATTTTCCGGGTGCAGAAGCTTCTTCAGCGACAGCATTTCTTCGTGTAATCCATTCAGCACGTAGCCCAGATATTCCTCTGCGTCCTCCTGGCGGCCCTGAAGAGGGAACACACACTGGGGTCACATGACACGCCACCGCAGTGGGAACACACACACTGGGGTCACATGACACGCCACCGCAGGGGGAACACACACTGGGGTCACATGACACGCCACCGCAGGGGGAAACACCACACACACTGGGGTCACATGACACGCCACCGCAGGGGGAACACACACACACACTGGGGTCACATGACACGCCACCGCAGGGGGAACACACACACACTGGGGTCACATGACACGCCACCGCAGGGGGAACACACACACACACTGGGGTCACATGACACGCCACCGCAGGGGGAACACACACACACTGGGGTCACATGACACGCCACCGCAGGGGGAACACACACACACACACTGGGGTCCACATGACACGCCACCGCAGGGGGAACACACACACACACTGGGGTCACATGACACGCCACCGCAGGGGGAACACACACACACTGGGGTCACATGACACGCCACCGCAGGGGGAACACACACACACTGGGGTCACATGACACGCCACCGCAGGGGGAACACACACACACACACTGGGGTCACATGACACGCCACCGCAGGGGGAACACACACCACACACTGGGGTCACATGACATGCCACCGCAGGGGGAACACACACACACACTGGGGTCACATGACACGCCACCGCAGGGGGAAACACACCCACACACTGGGGTCACATGACACGCCACCGCAGGGGGGAACACACACACACACTGGGGTCACATGACACGCCACCGCAGGGGGAACACACACACACACTGGGGTCACATGACACGCCACCCGCAGGGGGAACACACCACACACTGGGGTCACATGACACGCCACCGCAGGGGGAACACACACACTGGGGTCACATGACACGCCACCGCAGGGGGAAACACACACACACTGGGGTCACATGACACGCCACCGCAGGGGGAACACACACACACTGGGGTCACATGACACGCCACCGCAGGGGGAACACACACACACACACACACACTGGGGTCACATGACACGCCACCGCAGGGGGAAACACACACACACACTGGGGTCACATGACACGCCACCGCAGGGGGAACACACCACACACACACACACACTGGGGTCACATGACACGCCACCGCAGGGGGAACACACACACACACTGGGGTCACATGACACGCCACCGCAGGGGGGAACACACACACACTGGGGTCACATGACACGCCACCGCAGGGGGAACACACACACACACTGGGGTCACATGACATGCCACCGCAGGGGGAACACACACACACACTGGGGTCACATGACACGCCACCGCAGGGGGAACACACCCACACACTGGGGTCACATGACACGCCACCGCAGGGGGAACACACACACACACTGGGGTCACATGACACGCCACCGCAGGGGGAACACACACACACACTGGGGTCACATGACACGCCACCGCAGGGGGAACACACACACACTGGGGTCACATGACACGCCACCGCAGGGGGAACACACACACACACTGGGGTCACATGACACGCCACCGCAGGGGGAACACACACACACTGGGGTCACATGACACGCCACCGCAGGGGGAACACACACACACACTGGGGTCACATGACATGCCACCGCAGGGGGAACACACACACACACTGGGGTCACATGACACGCCACCGCAGGGGGAACACACCCACACACTGGGGTCACATGACACGCCACCGCAGGGGGAACACACACACACACTGGGGTCACATGACACGCCACCGCAGGGGGAACACACACACACACTGGGGTCACATGACACGCCACCGCAGGGGGAACACACACACACTGGGGTCACATGACACGCCTCCGCCAAGGGCTCACCCATCATGGGCACCTACCCACATTGAAATCATTTATTTTCTATGCAATACAAGATTTTAATGGTCCTGGGTTTTGCTCCTGCCTCCCGAGGCATCCCGATGTGGGATCACCTTACCCACGATCCCGCAGCGCATGGGCGGGAGCACAGCCAATCAGTGCGCTCGGCTCTATTCGGCCTTTTCGGCTAAGAATTGGCTAAAGACCGAACTGAGCCAGGCGCATCCTCGCTTACCTCTGGCAGGGGGCGTGGCCGCATCTGTCAATCGCAAATGGCAGGTGTATCCTCGCTTCTGGCAGGGGGCGTGGCCACACGGGTCATTCAGAAATGCCTGGTTATGGGGATAGCGTAGTGCGGTTGAGGCGTGCGGCGTTGGATCCGTTTTACTGGTCGGGAGGGGTGGGAGGATACACACAGTGGGGTATCAGGAAGTTCTGGAGTCAGATTCCAAGTAGGCCCAACATGGGGTTTGGTCCACATTAAAGTGGACCAACACCCAGGATTTTGACTATCCTGGGTATTGGTCCACTTCCGCGGGGCACCCCGATCGTGTGAAACCCCCCAGAACGCCCCGAAAACTCACCTGACCCCGCTCCCATGTGACTCGCTCGTCCAATCGCCGGCGACGGACACGGCGGAGGCAGCGGCGACGGACACGGCGGAGGCAGCGGCGACGGACACGGCGGAGGCAGCGGCGACGGACACGGCGGAGGCAGCGGCGACGGACACGGCGGAGGCAGCGGCGACGGACACGGCGGAGGCAGCGGCGACGGACACGGCGGAGGCAGCGGCGACGGACACGGCGGAGGCAGCGGCGACGGACAAGGCGGAGGCAGCGGCGACGGACAAGGCGGAGGCAGCGGCGACGGACAAGGCGGAGGCAGCGGCGACGGACAAGGCGGAGGCAGCGGCGACGGACAAGGCGGAGGCAGCGGCGACGGACAAGGAGGAGGCAGCGGCGACGGACAAGGAGGAGGCAGCGGCGACGGACAAGGAGGAGGCAGCGGCGACGGACAAGGAGGAGGCAGCGGCGACGGACAAGGCGGAGGCAGCGGCGACGGACAAGGTGGAGGCAGCGGCGACGGACAAGGCGGAGGCAGCGGCGACGGACACGGAGAGGCAGCTGATGAGCACACAGTCTCATCCCCAGTCCAACATCCAGCCTAGGCTACGCGAGGACCATAACCCAGGATAGTCAAAATCCCCAGTTTTGGTCCACTTTAATGATCCCCATATGGCCGCATCCCTAGTCTCCCTGCGGAGTGTGTGCACTCCCGCATCCGCCCTAGGCTACGCAAGGACCAAAACCCATGCTAGTCAAAATACTCAGTTTTGGCGCACTTTAATGTCTGGCATACAGACCCCCAGTTTCCCTGCGCGCAGCGCGCGCTCCTATATCCGGCCTAGGATCGGCAAGGAGCAAAGCCCAGGTCAAAATACTCAGTTTTGGTGCGCTTTAATGATGGGCATCCCCAGCGCACGCACTCCTGCGTCCGGCCATAGGCTGCGCACCGGGGTTGTGGCCACTTACCTTCTCTGAGAGCGTGGACTTTGAGAGGGTCAGCAGCTGGTAGATGTAGGTGGGCTCGAAGGGCGCGCCGGGCCGGATGTCGCGCACCACCTTGTCGCCGGGAACTGCGGAGAAAAAGGAACAGACGGGGGGTTTGGGTCTGGTGCTGCAGGTGCGCACCACAAGTCCCAGCATGCACGGCCAGAGGGTTATACTGTTACTATGGCGACCGATACGGGGATGCACGCTCCCGAGTGTCAGAAGAAACCTAAGCTGATCTTCCTTTCCCAGGTCCCCCATGTGTCCACAAGCTGTGACGCACCACAAGTCCCAGCGTGCACAGCCAGAGGGTTATACTGTTACTATGGCGACCGATACGGGGATGCACGCTCCCGAGTGTCAGAAGAAACCTAAGCTGATCTTCCTTTCCCAGGTCCCCCATGTGTCCACAAGCTGTGACGCACCACAAGTCCCAGCGTGCACAGCCAGAGGGTTATACTGTTACTATGGCGACCGATACGGGGATGCACGCTCCCGAGTATCAGAAGAAACCTAAGCTGATCTTCCTTTCCCAGGTCCCCCATGTGCCCACAAGCTGTGACGCACCACAAGTCCCAGCATGCACAGCCAGAGGGTTATACTGTTGCTATGGTGACACCACAAAATTGGTTCAGTGAGCTGAGCTTCACTATAGAGGCCTCATTGCAGTGTATAGAGTGGGCATGCCACTGCAACCAGGTTACACACAGGAGGACTCCATCTTGGGGCCTGGTTAGTTACATTTAAAGTGGACCTTTGTCTCTCCCCCCCCCCCCCTGTGTAAAACTTGCTACCGCCCACAGATGCTCGTCCAATCAGCTTCTCCTGTCACGCGACAGGAAGGCCAGCGCGCGACAGGAAGGCCAGCGCGCGACAGGAAGGCCAGCGCGCGACAGGAAGGCCAGCGCGCGACAGGAAGGCCAGCGCGCGACAGGAAGGCCAGCGCGCGACAGGAAGGCCAGCGCGCGACAGGAAGGCCAGCGCGCGACAGGAAGGCCAGCGCGCGACAGGAAGGCCAGCGCGCGACAGGAAGGCCAGCGCGCGACAGGAAGGCCAGCGCGCGACAGGAAGGCCAGCGCGCGACAGGAAGGCCAGCGCGCGACAGGAAGGCCAGCGCGCGACAGGAAGGCCAGCGCGCGACAGGAAGGCCAGCGCGCGACAGGAAGGCCAGCGCGCGACAGGAAGGCCAGCGCGCGACAGGAAGGCCAGCGCGCGACAGGAAGGCCAGCGCGCGACAGGAAGGCCAGCGCGCGACAGGAAGGCCAGCGCGCGACAGGAAGGCCAGCGCGCGACAGGAAGGCCAGCGCGCGACAGGAAGGCCAGCGCGCGACAGGAAGGCCAGCGCGCGACAGGAAGGCCAGCGCGCGACAGGAAGGCCAGCGCGCGACAGGAAGGCCAGCGCGCGACAGGAAGGGCCAGCGCGCGACAGGAAGGGCCAGCGCGCGACAGGAAGGGCAGCGCGCATGGGGCAACCTTTTGGGGGGATACAGCGGAGAATCCCAATTCAGGATGCTGCCACAGAGGAAGGAGTTGTAATTGGGTGCGTGTTCCTCTTTAAGAAGCTGCACGGAATCCTGAGCGGCATCACTTCCTCCCTTCGGCTGTGCGCGGCCCAGCACAGCCAATCAGTTACAGCCGGCATCGTCATGCACAGCCATGAGGGAAGGCAAGTGATGGCCGCGCATGTGCAGGGGGAGGGGCTTCTGTGCAGGGGGAGGGGCTTCTCTGCCCAGGGGGGAGGGGCTTCTCTGCCCAGGGGGGAGGGGCTTCTCTGCCCAGGGGGGAGGGGCTTCTCTGCCCAGGGGGGAGGGGCTTCTCTGCCCAGGGGGGAGGGGCTTCTCTGCCCAGGGGGGAGGGGCTTCTCTGCCCAGGGGGGAGGGGCTTCTCTGCCCAGGGGGGAGGGGCTTCTCTGCCCAGGGGGGAGGGGTTGTCCCTTACCTTGCTTTGCCTTGGGAACGACGGGCATGTTGGTGAATTCGTTCATCAGCTGCACGCTGGAGGAAACAGGAAGAGGCGGGGTTAGTGGCGCGGCCCCCATCTGCGCGCACACACACACGAGCAGCGGCGCGCGGAGTACTTACAAGCTGTCCATCATGGGAGTGGAGGTACACGGCCGCTCGCTTCTCGTGTACATTGGAATGCACTTCATCAGGTGATACATGGGGGGGCATGCCACCAGCGCTTGCAGGATCTGAGGGGGGGTTAAAGAAACACACAGGGGGCGTGCACGCCCACCCACGGGTGCCACAACTCCACCGTGCGAGAAACTACTGGTATTGCTACCAACACAATTTATCATTACATCTACATTATAATTAAATCTACATATAGCCATTGCCTCACACTGCCACCCAGTGGCCATTTACTAGTATTGCTACAGCCACAATGTATAATTACATCTACATTATAACCATTGCCTCACACTGCCACCCAGTGGCCATTTACTAGTATTGCTACCACAGCACTTTACAATTACATCTAGTATTGTCATCAGCTTTTATCCATTGCCTCACACTGCCACCCAGTGGCCATTTACTAGTATTGCTACAGCCATAATTTATAATTACATCTACATTATAATTAAATCTACATATAACCATTGCCTCACACTGCCACCCAGTGGCCATTTACTAGTATTGCTACAGCCACAATGTATAATTACATCTACATTATAACCATTGCCTCACACTGCCACCCAGTGGCCATTTACTAGTATTGCTACCACAGCACTTTACAATTACATCTAGTATTGTCATCAGCTTTTATCCATTGCCTCACACTGCCACCCAGTGGCCATTTACTAGTATTGCTACAGCCATAATTTATAATTACATCTACATTATAATTACATCTACATATAACCATTGCCTCACACTGCCACCCAGTGGTCATTTACTAGTATTGCTACAGCCACAATTTATAATCTACATTACTGGTGTTAAAGTGGACCAAAACCCATGCTGATCGGCCCGGGATTATTATCGATTCCCTACCCGGCAGCAGGGAATACAACACGATTATAAATTATAACCATCAGGTGGTGCTGTGGAGCCAGCAGCAGAGAATGCAATATAATTATGTAATATAACCATCCAGCAGGTGGCACTGTGCAGTTGGCAGCAGGGAATACAACACAATTATACCATAACCGTCCAGCAGGTGGTGCTGTGCAGTTGGCAGCAGGCAATACAAAACAATAATACAGTATAAGCAGCCAGCAGGTGGCGCTGTGGAGCAAGCAGCAGGGAATCCAATAGGATTATGCGAGATAACCACCCAGCAGGTGGCACTGCAGAGTGTGCAGCAAGGAATACAGGACAATTATATAATGCTAGGTAGCAGGTGGCGCTGTGGAGCAGGCAGAAGGGTACACAACACAAGTATACAATATAACCAGCAGGCAATACAATTATATAATATAACCAGCCAGCAGGTGGCGCTGTGGAGCAGGCAGTAGGTAATGCAACACAATTATATAAAATAATCAGCCAGCAGGTGGCACTGCAGAGCAAGCAGCAAAGAAAGCAATACAATTATATAATATAACCAGCCAGCAGGTGGAGCTGTAGAGCCAGCAGCAGGGAAAGTAATACAATTATATAATATAACCAGCCAGCAGGTGGAGCTGTAGAGCCAGCAGCAGGGAAAGTAATACAATTATATAATATAACCAGCCAGCAGGTGGAGCTGTAGAGCCAGCAGCAGGGAAAGTAATACAATTATATAATATAACCAGCCAGCAGGTGGAGCTGTAGAGCCAGCAGCAGGGAAAGCAATGCAGTTATATAACCAGTCAGCGGGTGGCACTGTGTAGTGAGCAGCAGGGAATACAACACAATTATAAAATAACCAGCAGGTGGCGCTGTGGAGCAAGCAGCAGGCCATTTAATAGAACTATGTAATATAACCACACAGCAGATGGCACTGCAGAGTGTGCAGCAAGGAATACAGTAGAATTATAGAATATAACCAGCAGGTGGCGCTGTGGAGCAGACAGAAGGCAATACAACACAATTATATAATATAAGCAGCCAGCAGGTGGCGCTGTGGAGCAGGCAGAAGGGAATACCATACCATTATATATTATAACCAGCAGGTGGTGCTGTCGAGCTGGCAGAAGGGAATACAACCCAATTGTATAACATAACCAGCCAGCAGGTGGCGCTGTACAGTTGGCAGAAGGGAATACAACACAATATAACCAGCAGGTGGCGCTGTGGCGCAGACAGAAGGCAATACAACACTATTATATAATATAAGCAGCCAGCAGGTGGCGCTGTGGAGCAGGCAGAAGGGAATACAACACAATTATATAATATAACCAGCCAGCAGGTGGCACTGTAGAGTTGGCAGAAGGGAATATAACACAATATAACCAGCAGGTGGCGCTGTACAGTTGGCAGAAGGGAATACAACACAATATAACCAGCAGGTGGCGCTGTGGAGCAGGCAGAAGGGAATACAACACTATTATATAATATAACCAGCAGGTGGCGCTGTGGACACAGGGAAGGATACAGCGTTGATGTAGCACCAGTTGCCCTTGTTGATAAGTCCTCGCGGCTGCAGCGACACCGGCTTGTGGACGAGCTTCACATTCTCCAACACCTCTGCAGAGACAAACGTGTTAGCAGTGGGCAGGGCACACAGACTGGACTACCTACCTACTCACATAACCCCTAGCCTGCTGATTGGTCAGTTACACTGTGCCTGGGTCACCATATAGGGGGCAGACAGATGGGCTTGGCTTAGGACCTCCAGTTTAAGCCCAGGTTACTGAGAGCGTGTACGAGACCATATAAAAAGGCAATTCTGTGAAACTCACCCGTAGAATTGCTTTTGTTTCCGATCCATTCCAGCCCGTCCAGAAGTCATCACGACTGGGGAGTTCACCCCTAGGGGGCGCGGACTGCAAGATCAGAGATGTAGCCCCTCCCGGCCCCCTATAAAGGCAGCTGCCTCTCCACACAGCCCCAGTAATTTAAAAGCAGTACTCCTAAAAGAGGCAGACTGGGAAGGTCCAAAAAATAGGCGACCATGTTACCTCACAAAGCCTCCGCTTGAACTCTCTCGAATCAAAACTAAAAACTTGTATAACTAGTGTCATATGAGCAAAAATGTTTCAATCACCATAAAAGGCATGCAGGACATAAACCTCAAGGGCGGGGTGGACGGGCTGGAATGGAACGGAAACAAAAGCAATTCTACAGGTGAGTTTCACAGAATTGCCTTTTTCTTTCCAATTCATTCCAGCCCGTCCAGAAGTCATCACGATTGGGACATCCAAAAGCAGTGTCCATATGGGCGGGATCCCCAGTGCGGAACAGCAGATAGTTCATTTCAGTACTTTTCGGCCAAAAACAGAGTCAGCTGAGGCCCCGACATCCACCTTGTAAAATTTTGTGAAAGTATGAACTGAAGACCAAGTAGCAGCTTTGCAAACTTGTTCCACCGAGGCCTGGTGCTGAAAAGCCCAAGAAGCACCAATGGCTCTAGTAGAATGAGCTGTGATCCGAAAAGGGGGTTCCTTTCCCCTGGCGGAATAGGCTTGTACCACCGCCTGTCTAATCCACTTACTGAGAGTGGACTTGGCTGGAGGCAATCCCCTCCTAGAACCTTCAGTCAAAGCAAAGAGCAGATCGGATTTCCTGAAGGATTCAGTCACAGCCAGGTAATCTCTTATGGCTCTGACCACATCCAAAAATGGAGAGTCCTTTCTTTGGGATTAGCCGGTGCTGGACACAAGGAAGGTAAGACAACTTCCTCATTAAGGTGAAAAGGAGAAACGACTTTAGGCAAAAAACCACCTTATCTCTGTTCATCTCGAAGTATGGTGGTTTCATACATAGCGCGGCCAGCTCTGATACGCGATGCACCGAGGTGATCGCCACCAGAAAAACCACCTTGAGGGTCAGCATAGACAATGTAGCATCATTCAATGGCTCGAAGGGGGGACCCTGGAGAGCAGATAGCACTAGATTTAGGTCCCACACCGGTAAGACTAATTTACGCGGTGGACGGACATGGGCGACTCCCAGGAAAAAAGTCGTGACCAACCTATGATTGGCAATGGACCTCTGGAAAAAAAATGGATAAGGCTGAGACCTGACATTTGAGGGTGCTCAGCTAGAGGCCCAAGTCTAGACCGCCTTGTAGAAACTCAATGACTCTAGAAACAGAGTATTTCCGGCAAGGAAGGCTCTTGGCCTCGCACCAAGCGATATAGGCCCGCATAACTCTGTAGTATACCAGGGAAGAAGACCTCTTCCATCCATGAATCATTGTATGAACAATCGTGGCCGATAAACCCTTCTCCGTCAGGATGGAGGTTTCAATAGCCAGGCCGTCAAAGCCAGCGTCCGTAAATTTGGGTGCCGTAGCGCCCCGTGTCGGGCATGATGTAGTGATCTATTGACATCTGTACTATGTCCGCAAACCAACTCCTCCTCGGCCAGCGAGGAGCCACAAGGATGGCTGGTACCCCTTCGTGGGCCATCTTGCGTAGCACTCTGCTCAGGAGCAGAAACGGATGGAATGCATACAGAAGGTTGAACTCCATCCAAGGAATCGCCAGAGCGTCTGTTGCTATGGTCAGAGGGTCTCTTGAGAGAGAGACGAACCTTGGAAGCTTGTGATTGAGTCTGGACGCAAAAAAAAAGCAATTCTGTGAGTACTCATCTGTATAATTGTTTTCGTTTTTGCATGGCACAGCCTGCTTCGGTATTCATAACAGTTGGGTTATTCCGCCACAAGGTGGCGCAGTGTACTGCAGAAAAGCTGTGGCATCTCCCTGGTGGGTCGAAGCAGGCCGTGCCATGCAGGAACAAAAACAATTCTACAGGTGAGTACTCACAGAATTGCTTTTTTCTTTATTGCATGGCACGGCCTGCTTCGGTATTCATAACAGTTAGGACATCCAAAAGCAGTGTCCAAAAGTAGGGTGGGATCCCCAATGAGTAACGGCCGGCAGTTCAAGTCACTACCGCCTGAAGCCCCTTGCGGCCAAAAGCAGAATCAGCTGAGGTCTTAACATCAACCTTGTAAAACTTGGAAAAGTCCAAGTAGCGGCCTTACAAACTTGTTCAACAGAAGCTTGGTGCTGAAAAGCCCAAGAGGCACCAATAGCATGAGTGGAATGAGCAGTAATCCTAAAGGGAGGTTCCTTCCCCTTAGCAGAATAGGCATGAACCAGCGCCTGACGGATCCACTTGCTGATAGTGGATTTAGCCGGAGGCAAACCCTTCCTAGGTCCAGAAGTGAGAACAAAAAGAGCATCAGACTTCCTGAAAGGCTCAGTAGCGACCAAATAAAACTTCAGAGCCCTGACCACATCCAAAGAATGCAGATTCCGCTCCTTGGAATTAGCAGGATTAGGACACAATGAAGGCAAGACAATGTCCTGATTAAGATGAAAGGCAGAAACCACCTTAGGCAAGAAATCTGGCTTAAGCCGGAACACCACCTTATCCTGATGCCTCTCAAAATAAAGAGGTTTGATGGAAAGCGCCGCCAGCTCAGAAACTCGCCTTACAGCAGTGAGCCACCAGAAAGGCTACCTTAAGAGTCAGAATGGGCAAAGCAGCCCTGCCGATAGGCTCAAAGGGAGGACCCTGCAGAGCAGACAACACCAGATTCAAGTCCCAGACTGGTAGCATAGGCTTACGTGGCGGACGAACATGAGTAACACCCTGGAAAAAAGTTTTAACCAACCGTTGATTGGCAAAGGATCTTTGGAAATAAATTGCCAGAGCAGACACCTGTCCCTTGAGGGTACTAAGTTGAAGGCCCGAATCCAAACCATGTTGCAAAAATTCCAGAATCCTGGGGATAGAAAACACCCGACAAGAAAGACTTGGACTCACACCAGGCAACGTAAGCATGCCAGATCCTGTAGTAGATAAAGGACGAGGACTTCTTCCTAGCCCTAATCATGGTATCCACAACAGAAGCCGGCAAACCCTTATCCATCAAGATGGAGGTTTCAGCAGCAAAGCCGTTAAAGCCAGCGTTTGTAAATTGGGATAGTACAGTTGTCCCTGAGTGAGCAGATCTGGATCCTTGGGCAGGACATACTGATCTACTGCCAAGTGCACGTCTTCTGCGAACCACACCATCCTTGGCCAACAGGGGGCCACCAGAATGGCTGGTACCCCTTCTTGGGCTATCTTGCGCAGCACCCTGCCCAGCAGAGGGAACACAGAGGAGCCGAAACTCCGTCCAAGGCATTGCTAGCGCATCCGTGGCGAAGGCCAAAGGGTCCTGTGACAGGGAGACAAACCTGGGAAGCTTGTGACGGGACGCAAACAGGTCCACATCCGGCTGACCCTAGCGGTGACACAGGGAGTGAAAAATCTTGTTGCTGAGGGACCATTCCCCCAGCCGAGACATCCCCCTGCTCAGGGAGTCTGCCTCCTGGTTCTCCAACCCCGGAATGTAAACCGCCGAGCTGCAGGGGACATTCTCTTCCGCCCAAGACAGTATCAGAGACACTTCCTTGAGGGCTCGCTTGCTCCGAGTCCCTCCCGACAGCCCGACCCCGAAGGTGTGTGGTCAGCTGAGACAGTACCAACGTGATCGCCCTCAGTTCTAGGACATTGATGGGAGCATGGGCCTCCTGGGGGCCCCACCGACCCTGGAACTTCAGAGACTTCCAAAAGCCCCCCCAACCGGTCAGACTGGCATCTGTGGTGACAGTCTCCCAGCACAGGGGCAGAAAGGTCCTGCCCACTAGAAGGTTCCCTGGGTCCAGCCACTACGAGAGGGACTGTCTGGCCAGGGGGGACAAAGAAAACTCCTGATCCAGGGTCACAGAGTCCCGATCCCAAACAGACAAGAGGTGCAACTGAAGAGGTCCCATGTGAAACTGAGAAAAGGGGACCGCCTCGAAGCAGGACACCATCAGACACACTAACTGCATCCCCAGCCGGATGGAAGGATGGGGACACAAGAGCCTGCATCTGAAGGCCCTCCACTTTCTGCTGAGGCAGGAATACCTTGACCTGAGAGGTATCCAGTGAAGACTTGGGATAGTTGATCACCAAGCCAAAGGACTCGAGAGTGGAGGTCACCACCAGAGTAACCTTCTCGGCCTGATGAAGACTGAGCCGCAATCAGAATGTCGTCCAGGAAAGGAAGGATGCGAATGCCCTGATTCCGCAGCAGGGCCATCATGCCCGCCAGCACCTTGGTGAACACCCGAGGTGAAACCGAACGGTAATGTGGAATATCCGGCCTTAGGTTAACTTTTGATTCTATCCCTTTAAGCTTTTAATGCATGCATAATGATACATGAACAATGTACTATATACAATATACTGTATTATAGAAACTTGCCCACGCTGGCTTAACAGCTTATCTGGAAAATCGCTGACACAAGTAGCAGAAGTTGTGGATAGGCCATTTGTGTAACTAGGAGTAACAGACAGCATTTCTGAGAAACAAGATATGAAACTGCTTAGACAATGTATTTTGCCATAAGAACGCCACCTGTATAGGTCCCAAAGTTGGGGGCCGAAATCCCTCCTAGGGTGTGTGACATGTATTTAAAGTCCAGTTGGAATTAATAAAGTTGGAGTCTTGTATGGTGGACGCTGTTATGCATTTCCTTGCAATCCGTACAATCTCCCGATCTAGATCATACAGAACTGACTGAGGACGATCACAAGAGGTTAAGGGGCATCTGGGGCCGTAATCACAGGGTACTTCAGGGCGTCTGGGGCCATAAACCCAGGGTATATACAGGTTACTCCAACAGTTTTTCTTTGTGTCAAGGTTAAGTACATTTTGTCTGTCCTACCTTTGGGATGCAATATCTGAACTAAAAGGTTGGAATGAGAATTTTACGGAATAGAGATTCCGGGGATTATTGAAATAGCGCTATAGAAATAAGTATTGTTCTGTGATCCTCCAGGTCAGTGTCTGTATAATATCTGTCTACTTTGCTTCCTAAATACCGCTTAGAGTATACGATTATTTGTTTGTGTGGATTGATAAGTGTGAAGGTGAGCACGCTTTAAACCACAGACATTGTTATTTGTTAGTTAATAATTGATAATGGGTAGTCAAGAGTCCAAGACCCCCCAGATAGAGTTCTGTGTGTATGTAGAGAAAGTGATCAGGAAACAGGATTTTTTCGTGCAACCTTTTGTAGAATGTCTGGCAGGGTGGACTGAGGGAGAAAGGAGCAGTTGTCCTTTTTCCAGGTGAAGGAGCAATTGACCCAATGCTTGGGTGATCAGGAAATATCCCATATTATCAAGGAGACCCACACTGGGATAAAGATTATATGAGGACGGGAGGTGGAAATGGGTTAAAACATGCTCCCTGTTGGTTTAAAAGGGATGACTAAGAGTTATAGTTATAGACTAGTTATAGAGGACATCAAATTCAGGAGACAAAGAGTCCCCTGGGTTTTATGCCATGGAACAAACTAGAAACAAATTAAAAATAAATATATGTAAACAAGAGTCTAGGGCTAAAAGTAACTGCCCTACTACCTAAGAAAAAAAAACAGCCTCTATCCCTCTTTTACTGAGGAAGAGATAGAAGTCTTGATAAAAATTGAGCAGTGATAGACAGAAACTGTCTGCTGATGTTTCTCCGCTAGATAAAGAACACAGAGAAAAATGAACTAGGTGAAGATGACAGCTGGGTTTCCTATGGGGGTCCTGCTGCAAATACTAGGAGTAAAATTAGTTGGAAAAAGTTAATATAGAAGACTAACTGCCTCAGGATATCATGTGGGAGATTTTTTCTCAGCTTTCTATGAAAGATTCATAGATATCTAAAATTAAAATGATTTCAGAGACATCCCATGCTGTATGGGAGCGTATGGGTTAAAAGCACGCAAGCTGGCAAGAACGGAATGTGTGTGGGGGGAGCCAGTTGGCTCTCTAGCATGCTGTCAGATGCCCTGCTTGGCTGGTAGCAGCAGCATAAGCAATGGGGATAAATACACAGTCCTTACTAATTTCTGACCCCCTCCAGGCTAAACAGGGAATCCAACATAGTTTCACTATAAAACTTAACAGGAAAGGTTGTATGCAGACTTAAACCAGATAAGCCCCTGGATGCTGTATGTGGGGATTTTATTCCCAGAATATTTTACAAAGCCACATTGAAACCAAGAGATTTGTCTAAGATCTCAGGGATATAAATAGTTTAAAGATACCTACTGCGACTTTAGTGCCTGCCTGCCATGTCTACTCACCTCGTGACACAGGCTGGTATAGCAACATTGATTTAAGAAATAGTTTTTTTCAGCGTCCCAGTGGACGAGGATACACAGCCCATCTTTGCTTTTGTTTCAGGTCACATTTGCCCTAAGTCTATGTGTATTGGTTAATAGGTTTTTATGTGTAATGGTACAATAGTCTTCTTAAAGCCTGGACACCCAGCCATGGTTCCGTCCTACTGCAGACAGCTTCTCTGCAGTTTTAATCGGGAGGCCACCCTGTGGGACAAGAGGGATCATTTGAAATGTCTTTTTGAAAGTGGTCATAAAGTGCAGTGGTGTCAGGAAAAGGCTGAGTACCTGGGTTTTGTGCTTTCCCAGGGACAAAGAGAAATAAGCCATGAGAGAATAGCTGCTGTCATGGGTCTTCCCGCCCACTTACCAAGGAGGACATGCTAACCTTCCTTGGTATATGATTGGTTGCTGCCACCAATGGATTCTAGATTGTTCATGTTATGACATGTATGTTGATAAACCTGACACCCTGACATGGTTAAATGAAATGTGTAATGTCTAATGCTTTGTGTATTTGAACTATGGTGATAGCCCCAGGGTTAAGATCTCCCGATTATGGCAAGATGTCACTTAGTTGCCAGGATTTGTAAAACCGTGGGCAGGGGCCCAGCATAAGAGCATGGAGGTGCTCCTTTTTTTTGTCAAAGGTGGTCCCTGGGCAAGTATAGGGCATGCCTGTGTGTCTCAGAGTCCTGGGCTTGTGTGTAGTGGTGGTGGAGATGGCGGAAACCTTTACTTTTTGTGACGTGATACAACTTTACTACTCACAATTTGTCTTTCCTTCTTAAGAACATACATGCAAACAGCAGACATGCAAATGCCCATGCTAGCACCAGAAATACCACTCCCTGACCAGATGAGCAAGTACAAAAGGCAGGGAGGATTGAGAAACGCATGAGTACACAGACCAAAATGGTCTTTGGGGAAAGATGGCCTTGTATACCCATTTGCAGTGCCACGCTATTCATAGCACAGTACCATGGATAGGTTATAAAGGATGGAAGAATACACTCAGACAAGATTTTTTCATCTTAAGACTGTAGAGAAATGGTAAAACAGTATGTCAGTCGCTGCATTACTTGCATCAGGAATAACCCTACTACCCCAAATAAACCTAGACATGACCATTTAGTATATCCTACGACACCTTTTACTCACTTACAGGTGGATTTTACACACATACCCAAAATAGGGAAGAAACAGGAGTACCTCCTGGTAATAGTAGACATGTTTTCCAGATGGGTGGAATGCTTCCCGACGACTAGGGAAAATGCGAGTACTGTTAAAATTCTCTCTGGAGATAATACCCCGTTGGGGCTGTCCCTTGGCCCTGAACTCACAATGGTCCCGCCTTCACGGCCAGGGTTTGTCAGGATCTGGTCAAGGTTTTTAGGATAGACTGGAAGTTTCATATTCCATATCATCCACAAAGTTCTGGGTTAGTGGAGAGAATGAACAGGACCATCAAAGATAAAATCAGGAAGGCCACAGGAGGGACGTTTGTGTACTGGAAAAGATTATTACCAGTGATTCTAGCTGATACACGCATGACCGCAAAGTGACAGGTTTGTCACCCTTTGAAGTTCTAATGGGAAGGCCCTTCCCAATGCCGTGGGGAATACCACCCCCATTGATAGAAACAGGAGATCTAGAGGTAATAAGGGATGAATATGTGAGAAATTTGATCCAAACTCGAGATAACTGAACAAAAAGTCTCTCGGACCTCTCCTCTTTTACAGGAGCTGCACCACAACCTTAAAGGAAGCAGACCGGGTGGTGATAAAACAACTGAACCCCAGTAGGAAATGGGCATTCCCATTTGGTCCAGACACAAGAGTTATGGCGGTTACAAGGACGGCGGTCTTGGTGCAAAACGGTGGAAAACTTGAGTGAAGAGTGAAGAAATTACCAGACCCTCTACCTAGAGAGGACAAGGATGAAGTATCAGAAGCTCCACCCAGGGAGCCACAGCCAGACGTCCCACCAAGGGGACAAGAAGGGAAAACAAGAACTGAGTCCCCAGGCCCCCACGAAGAAGGGGAGCTGGATCTTGAACTGGTTGCTGAGTTCAGATCACTTTCCGACTGCGATGATGGTGTCTTTTCTCATAGTCTGTGATTTGGGTTCTAACCCACTGTCAATATGACCCCGCAGCCCTGGGCCCCTAAGTGGGAATATGTAATAAAAGTAATGGGAAGCACGTAGACCCCACTTTGACCCCCTCCGTGCCCCTACGGATAAGACCGCGTAGATCCACATCCAGAGAATCTTTGATGACTCAGGATAGTGGAAGTCTAGTTACTTTCTGGTTTGACCCTAGCTCATACGTGGTCATGTATACCTTTGACTTTTGTGATGTCTACCATTGTAAGGAAGGGAATTGGTTATGGTTAATAAGTGAAGGCCCCCATTATATATGCGTAACTGATGACCATTGGGGAGCTGTGGGTTGGAATACGGGAGAAACAGACTGGGGATTTAAACCAAAAACGGCTCTCCAAAGAAGAGACAAAGAAGGGAGGCCCTTGTTCAACAGAATGACCTTCCTGCAGAAAGCAGGAGAAAAGTGCCCCGGGGATCTAAATTCCCAATGAAATGTATGACCCTTACACTGACAATAGAGAATCCCACTATTACAGATGCAGGACTCTATGTTATAGGAACATATGCCAGAGGGGGGTGTAGCTCGTGTCTGAGGAAATTTTACCTGGCCGGTGTGAAGGACAAACTCAAACCCACGGGGAGCTCCGACCCACTAGAAGCGGGTGGGATCCTCCAGAATTTGCAAGGAATTCGAACTATGATAGACCATTCCCCTGAAGATACTTTCTTCTCGGAAACGGGTTTTGATAGCGACACCAATCTTTGGGTTAAATGGGCTCACTACATCGCTCAGAGCCAGAATAGGTCCGATTTAGGCCCCATTTAGGGATGGTGCCATTCCCTTTGCCAGAAGAAGAGACGGAGTGTTTTTTTAATCTATTCAAGAATCAGACACAGGTAGACCTTACAGGTTTCCTGCGATGGGAGGATAAATATCCTAGGTTGACTAACACTGTGCCCCCCAGATCTGGTATCCGTATACTGCCCGGGAATTACACCTGTTTTAATAGCACCACAGGGACAATGGACGTGGGAGAGTTTAGGGAAGGATCCTGCAAGGGATGCAGAGATGCAACTACCAGCCAAGCTCTTTTATATAATCAGGCATACACTGTGGGAGATGTCTTTTGGGTCTGTGGAGACAATAAGATTCATCACCGCCTCTACACTCAATGGAAAGGTCAGTGTGCATTGGTTAAAGTAATAATGCCTTTCCTGATCTCTCCAACCCCAGGCTTCCCAGGAGCTGAAAAAGTCTCAGATCCAGTCAAGACAGGTTTTGAGTCCATTCTCCCCATCATCACAGCCAACAAAAATGCCGATTGGATTGATTACTTGTACTACAATCAGCAAAGGTTTGCCAATGCCACCAGAGATGGGATGAAGGGTATGGCTGAACAATTGGATCCTACCACAGCAATGACCTTCCAAAATCAGTTGGCATTAGATAAGCTCCTGGCAGAGAAAGAGGGAGTCTGTAAGCTGATAGGAGAAACCTGTTGCACATATATTCCTGATAACACTGGTCCTAATGGAAAGACTACTAAAGCCATTGAGAAATTGGATTCCCTAGCAGTCGACATGAAATAAAATGCCAGAGTTACAGATCCCTGGGATCAATATTTTCTGAAAATGTTCTCCGGGTGGAAAGGCACCCTAACCCAGATACGACTTGTGATTTTCATAGTGTTACTATGCTATATTATGTTCAGACTATTCCTTTGCCTCCTCGCCTGTCAAGGAAGTGCCACTCGCCCATATGCACAGTATTTGAGAGAAAGAAAGGTGGGTTCATTTACAGGAATGAATCACAGTGAGGTTCTCACAGGATTCAAAGAAGGTATTAATGGGGAATATCCGGCCTTAGGATAACTTTTGATTCTATCTCTTTAAGCTTTTAATGCATGCATAATGATATATGAACAATGTACTATATACAATATTCTGTATTATAGAAACTTGCCCACGCTGGCTTAACAGCTTATCTGGAACATCGCTGACACAAGTAGAAGAAGTTGTGGATAGGCCATTTATGTAACTAGGAGTAACAGACAGCATTTCTGAGAAACAAGATAAAAAACTGCTTAGACAATGTATTTTGCCATAAGAACGCCGCCTGTATAGGTCCGAAAGGTGGGGGCCGAAATCCCTCCTAGGGTGTGTGACATGTATTTAAAGACCAGTTGGAATGAATAAAGTTGGAGTCTTGTATGGTGGACGCTGTTATGTATTTCCTTGCGATCCGTACAATCTCCCGATCTAGATCATACAGAACTGACTGAGGACGATCACAAGAGGTTAAGAGGTTAAGGGGCGTCTGGGGCCGTAATCCCAGGGTACTTCAGGGCGTCTGGGGCCACAAACCCAGGGTATATACAGGTTACTCCAACAAACGGTAAGGCCACAAACTGGTAATGCTGAATCTCTACAGCAAACCTGAGAAATCTCTGATGACCTGGAAAGATTGGCACGTGAAGGTAGGCATCCTTGATGTCCTCTGAGGTCATGAAGTCACCCGGGCGCAGGGTACTGACCGCCAAGCGTAGAGTCTCCATGCGAAAATGCTTGAACCTGACAAACCTGTTGAGACCCTTCAAGTCCAGGATGGGCCTCCGAGACCCATCCTTTTTGGGGACCGTGAACAGATTGGAGTAGAAACCCCGACCCCGTTCCTGGGACGGCACCAAAGGACTTCTGACTCCAACAGACGTTGAACCGCAAGGCGCAAACCCTGAGCTGACAGAAGGTTTTGAGACATCCGGGATCTGATGAATCTTGGGGGTGGCCAGGCTGCAAACTATCTTGTAATCGGAGGACACCACCTCCTGAATCCACCGGTCTGAGACGGATGGGTGAGGGCGCCTCTTCATGCTTGAGGGGGCTTGGGGCCCCATGAGAGACCGGGACGCCCACGTGATCTGCAGCGGCCCCAAGAATCCCTGCGGGTACCTGAGAGGAGGGAGCCACGACCTCCTATGGGAGCACGAAAGGAGGCGAGGGAAGAGGGCGGCCCCGGAAAAGGAAGAGGCTACCTCCTACGTTGAGGCAGCCTACCATCCTTGGCTAGAACATCCAGACGCTCACCAAAGAGCCGCAGCCCGTAAAGGGAAGCCCAGTGAGAGCCTTCTTAGAAGCAGCGTCAGCTGCCCACTGACGTAGCCAAACAGAGCGGCGCATAGCCACCAAAAGGGCAGAGGCCCTACCACACAGCCATACCGCATCATCCATGGCAGTAAGGCAACAAAATCAGAGCAAAGCAAAAGGGACCTATAATCCTCCTTACCAGCCGTAGCGCCATCAAGGAGACGCTTGAGCTGTTTCTTAAAGTGGACCAACACCCAGGATTTTGACTATCCTGGGTCTTGGTCCACTTCGGTGGGGCACCCCCCACACATGTAAAAGCATGGCAGGCCAGCTGATCCATGCGCCGGTCCTCGCGGCCCCGGAATGTGGAGTAGCGTCAGGGGAAGGCATGACCGAGGTGTTGGACAGCCCTAGAACGGGAGCATCCACCTCAGGGGGGACACGACCATCGCTTGACCAGGTCAGCAGGAAAAGAATACCTCCTATCCAACCCTTTGGGCACCGCGGGCAATCTACTAGGACGTTCCCACTCCTTGAGCACCATATTAGTGAAATGGCTCTGCTTCAGGGAACTCCAGACGCCGTTTATCAGGACGAAAAAGCTCACCCTGCTTCCCCTTAGCCACCTCAGGGGGAACAATGTTCAAGATTTCAAAAATGTGAGCCAACAGGCTAACAGTGTCCTCAGGGAACCATGAGTCCTCTCCAGACGCAGACCCAGGGTCACTGTCATAACCATCCTGCTGGTCCCCAGAGGAGTCAGAGTTCCCCCCCCCCCTAGGGGGTAAAGGCCAAAAAAAGCAACAGGTCCCTCATCCTCCTCAGGAAAGAGGGAGGGCGTGGGAGCCAGGTGCCGCTTCTTGCCAGAGGCCCTACGTGGAACAGGCCTGGCAAGCTGCCTTTCAATACTGGCCACACGCAGTGCCAGATCAGACTGTGACCCCCCGCTATATCCCCCTCACTGGGGGCTAAATGCAGGCGCGGGGGGTAGGCGATGCCAAAGGGGGCGCAGAGCTGGGAAGCGAAACGGGCAGCCCAGCCTGGGCCGCAATGATACCTTGGGCGCACGGCAAGCACACTGACACTGTTACTCACAGGGGATACCCCACATATGGAACACAGCCGGGATTGCCCTGAAGGACCCCCAAGCACGCTATCCCCAGAAGCCTCCATATGGTGATTAACACGGGCGCAACAGACCAGCACAGGGTAAGGGCTAATAAAAGCCACCCAGGATGCCCCCCCCCCCCAAAGGGATGCCCCCAGAAGCCAGTAAAGGAAGATGAGGGATGGTAAGGGGTAGGACCGGGAGAAACCACAACCCACAGCAGTTCCGCCTGAAAGACGTAAGTAAAGACACAAGAATCCCGCAGCACATGCCCCAAGGAAACCCAAAAAACCCAGAAGGGGACTCACGGACCAAGCAGGGCAAGGGCACCAGCCGCCAGACAGGAGGAAGCGACAACAGACAGGGATCACCGCCGCAGCTCCGGGATGAGAAGGGCCCCAGACGCGCAGCAGAAGCAAAATGGCGCTGGCAGAGGAGCCTTGAGGGGCGAGCCGCGGAAGGACAACACGATACACGTCATCCTCCGGCCCCGCCCCCCCGAAGAGCGTGAAAAGAGCGCTCACGTGACCGCGCCGGCGTCACAGTAGAAAAAAAAAAAAAAAGCCTCACAGTTATAGATGCCGCCCGCTGTGGAGCAGAGTACAAAGCGGCGACGGCAGCGAAAAACAGTTAAAAACACTGTTAAAAACAGTTTAAACTAGCTAAAAAACACCCTTGCCGCTACCACCCGCACCCCCCCCCCCCCCCCGAACACACGACGGGGAGAGGAAGGCGAGCGAGCAGCGGCGAAAGCCCAGGCCAGGGATGGGGGGGGACCCCAAAACTCCAGAACAAGTAAATAGTCCCCAAAATACTCACCCTCTCAGAAGCTAGGACAGGAACTCCGCATTCCTAGTAGGCTCACCATAAAGCCTATGGCCGGCTACCCTTTGTGGTACAGGGTCTGCGGCTTGGAGCAGCGCTCCTTGAGCACTTGACCCTAGTGCTCCTCTCCCCTCACCATCAGCCGAGGCTGGGAGGCACAGAGGGTACGGAAACGGGTGGAAATAGCCATGCAGGGCCGCAGGCTTGGTTGCCCTGCTCACCTGCGCAATATAAAGAGCCATCTTCTATCTTCGCAGAATCACTGCAGAGAGAACACAGGATAAGTCTATGGTGATTCCGTTTTTATATGGTACCGGGAGGAGCCACAACTCTTCTGCAGTACACTGCGCCAACTTGTGGCGGAATAACCCATACGTAAGGACTTCTGGAAGCAGGCCGTGCCATGCAATAGGAAAAATCATCATCCGAGTAAACCGGCTCCAAATACAGCTTCTTACTCGAGGCTGCCAACGAGATCTGTTTCTTGAGGCTAGCCAGCCTGTGCGCAAAATCAGCGTGTGTACCCCTTGCTGGCTCCCCCTTCACTAGGGGCTAACTGCAGCAGCGGAGGTTCCGGAGAGGCCGGTGGCAACGCTGGGCTAGGATCAGGAGCGACCGCCTGCTCATGGTCCAAAACAATGCCTCTGACGCAAGTGGAACAAATTGTGCTGAATCCGCCCAGGGGATTCCGTCTGCACAAGGGGCAGAGCCTGTCCTGCCCAAGTGGGGTGCCCGGCTCACTATCCCCCGATGCCTCCATTATGAGGATTCTGATTAAGAATATTCAATAAGGCTAATAGACACTAACGGCCTAAGCCTAATAGCCAATCCCTCTTTTTAATAATGGGGACTGGGAGGAACCACAACCCTCAACCTGCAACCCACAGTCTAAAAAAGAAAAAGAGAGAAAGACAGCAATTACAAAAAATGACCACAAAGTAATGCGTTAACATATGGATCATAGAATACACATGCAATCAAAGAAAAGGAAACATACAAGACGGATACAATGTCTATGCCAATATCCCCTTAAAAACAGCACAACCAAAAGAGGGACTCACGACCGCCACTCACACACCGCCAAGAGACACAATAAGAGCGGTCACTCCGTCACCACAGAGGACCCATCAGCGCTCGCAAGGTCCGCAGCCGCCGAACAGCAGCAGAGCTTCTAGAAGGTCCGCCGGGGGAGCGTCACAGGCGCGACTTCAGCCTACTCGCCGCCACCCATGACTCCGCCCCTCCCGGCGCGTCCTAGTGCAGCGGTCCCCCCCGCCGCCCACGAGGAGCCGGTGACGAGGGAGGTAAGAAGTGGCCGGAGCGCTCCTCGCTGTGGGTGCTACAGCGATGGAGCTCTCCACCGCTCCCAAAGAGCACCAAGCACAACACACACACCACAATCAATAAAGGGAGGGTATATATATATATATATATATATATATATATATATATATTTCCCCAGCAGGCTCACCATAAAAGCCTGTGGCCGACTACTTTTTGCTATTAAAGCCTGCGGCCCAGAGCCATGTGCTCTGTCAGAGCGCCCCAGACCCCGGCGTTCCACCCTACCGTACACGGATCCCTGTTAGCAGCCAGAAGCTGGGAGGCAAGGATGGGTCAGAAGAGATCCGGGGAAATAGGGTCCTGCAGCGGCCGACAGGCTATCAGGCAGCCAACTGCAAGATAAAGAACTGGGGACTGCATAGACAGGCAGCTGCCTTTATAGGGGGCCGGGAGGAGCTACATCTTTTGATCTTGCAGTCAGCGCCCCCTAGGGGCGAACACCCATCTGTAAGTACTTCTGGACGGCCTGGAATGGATGGAGGAGAAAACATAAGATAGGCTCTTATTCAGGGTGAGGGTACGGATTAATGTGGGCAATCTGTATGTAAGGGGGGGGGCATATGATAGACTCTTATTCAGGGTTAAAGTCTGCTTTAAAGCGGACCAACACCCATCCCGAAATTGGGATGTCCCGCGGGGTGAAACCCCCCAGGAAGGCCACAATCCTACCTTTTCCACGTTCCTCCGCCTCCCGCGCGTCCCTCTAGCAGGGCGCACTCCCTGTAAGGGGGACGCGCAGGAGGCGGCGGCGGACGCGCTCTCCTTGTCCGTCGCTGCCTCTCGCTTGTCCGTCGCCGGTGACTGGACGAGCGAGTCACGTGGGAGCGGGGTGAGGTGAGTTTTCTGGCTTTCTGGGGGGGTTTCACACAGCGAGGCACCCCACTGAAGTGGACCAAAACCCAGGATAGTCAAAATCCTGGGTGTTGGTCCACTTTAAGGGCGATACACAGCGGTACACCCCAGGAACTGGAGGGTCTAAGCCCCCAAATATTAGAGCATTGGTGTTATTCTGAGCACAGGGGGGGGGGGGCAGCCCAACTGCGCATCAACTCCATTAAAATGGGAGAAATCTTACCTTTGCCCCCAGGTGAAAGAGCTGTGACTGGGCGCTATGGTCACATGGTCCTCATGCTCTCGCTGGGCATCAGGCTGCTGGCAACCATGTGACCTTAGCAGCCAATCACAACGCTCGCTTTCACGGCGCAGGGGGTGTGGTTTACAGAGTGGTGCTCTATGTAATCAAAGCCGAAAGCGGATCAATATCATCAACGGAAAACAGCTCTGATTGGACGACAGCATGCGCTGCGGGAAAATGGTGAGTTTTAAAGTGGACCAAAACCCACCGCGACCGTCTTGAGAATCATAGATTTCATTCCCATGCAGAGTCGTGTACAGAGCTCGTCTACAGTGAAATCTTTAAAGTGGAACAAAACCCATCATGACCCGCCTGGGAATCAGATTTCATCCCCATACTGAGTCATGTCCACAGTGGAATCTTTAAAGTGGAACAAAACCTACCACAACCGGCCCGGGAATCATAGATTTCATTCCCATACAGAGTCATGTACAGAGTCCACAGAAGAATCTTTAAAGTGGATCTTTGAAGCCGACGTAGTCAAAACATTTCTTTGGTCCTTAATCAACCCCCCAGGGCATCCAACTCGGGTCCTGGGTTTTGGTCCACTTTAAAGTGGCCCCATAGCCAAATCCTCATTCACTGTATCATGAATTGACAGCTGGTGACCAGTCAGGCTTGCACATTAAATCTAAGTGGCTGCTGCCGATCACATGACCAAACGCTTTCTGCTGCCATACATGTGAGGCACCTTTAAAGCGAAGCAAAACCCACATATTTGACTTTCCCTCACTTCCTTATTCATTGTATCATGTGACGGCTGGTGACCAGTCGGGACTTGCACATCAAATCTGAATGGCTGCTGCCGGTCACATGACCAAACGCTTTCTGCTGCCATACATGTGAAACCCCTTTAAAGCGGGACAAAACCCACATATTTGACTTTCCCTCACCTCCTCATTCATTGTGTCATGTGACGGCTGGTGACCAGTCGGGCTTGCACATCATATGAATGATGGCTGGCTGCTGGTCACATGACTGGGTGCCTTCTGCTGCCATACATGTGACATGCACCTTTAAAGCGAAACAAAACCCACATATTTGGACTTTCCTGGGTTCTGTTCCAGGGGCATCCCAATTCTATGTGAAACCCTCCATTTTGCCAACACTCACCTTCCCCCCCGGCCCAATGGCGCATGTACAGACTTGCGTTCAAGCCGCATTAGGCAAAGGGCTCTATTTGCCTTCAATGGTGAGCATGTATCCCCTCCCTGAAGGGTGCGCGCACCCTGTTCAGCCTATCTGAATGGCTGGGCTAGAAGCGTGCACGCGCTGGGGATGCGCTAGCTCGCGCTCCCCATTGTAAACAATCAGAGCCAAGGCAAACTGCTCCGATTGGACGATACTGCGCAGGCGCCATTGGAACGAGGAAAGGAGAGTTATTACAGGCGTCCTGGGGGTTTCCCGCGATTCTTAGCATGTGATTAGCACATTCTCATTCACTGCATGGCAGCCGATCATGTGATGGCTGACGACCAATCACGCTTGCCGATCGGGCTCGCACAGAGATCTGAACGGTTGCCGGCGGTCACATGACTGGCTGCCATTTGCAGCCATAGATGTGAATGATTCGGGATGCCCCGGGGTAAAGCCAGCGGCCATGGAATCTAAAAGGTTCCGCTGATGGGTTTTGTTGCATTTTAAAGCGGTCCCATACCCATCTGTTTAGCACGCTCTCATTCATCGCATGGCAGCCGATCATGTGACGGCCGGTGACCATTCGGGTTTGCCGTTTGGGCTTGCACATCAAATCTCAACGGTTGTCGGCGGTCACATGACTGGCTGCCTTTTGCAGCCGTATATGTGATTGAGGTATTTAGCAGATTACTATGGTGCCCCTTTAAAGTGGACTATCCTGGGTTTTGGTCCTTTCCCTCGTGTGAAACCCCCCAGATCGCCCGAAGAAGCCGACCTTATCCCGGTCCCACGGCGCATGTGCGCCCGCTAGTCCATCTAAGACGGTGTCTAAAGGCAGCGGTTCCGTGAGCACTGGCAGCCGCATCCCCGCTTCCCTCTGCCTGTGCCGGCCAATCACAAATGCCTGGCTCGGGCACTCGCTGTGCTACAGGGATAGCAGGGATGCGCCCACGCCATTGGACCAGGAAGAAAGGGAAGTGTATGGGGCGACCTGGGGGAGGGGTTACATCCCGATTTTGGAATCAACTGGTCCGGGAATCTTATAGATTCCCGGGCTGATCGCGCTCGGTTTTAGTCCACTTTTCAGTCAATCAATGGGGACTCAGCAGCCCCAAAAGTCATATTCCCGGGTTTTGTTCTGCTTGAACGTGAAAAGTCTTGTTTTGTATATTTTTGGGTGAAATGTGTGAAAAAACAAAAAACTCTTATATCTTATAGATTCCTGGGCCGATCGTGATGGGGTTTGAGCCACTTTAAAGTGGACCTTGGGAGTGGTCTATGAGACTTGCGCAGGCGCCATTGGACGGGGAAGCAAGGTAAGCGAACGGGGGGGGGGGGGGGGGGGGTTCACACAGCAGGGCATCCTAATTTTGAAAAGTCATATATACGTGCACACATTAAAGCGGACCGAAACCCATCTCGATCAGCTCCCAGGAATCTATGATATAAGATTTATTTATTTAATATTTATATTTATTTATTTAATATATTTATTTATTTCATATATTTATTTAATATTTATTTAATATTTATATTTATTTATTTCATATATTTATTTATTTATTTATTTAATATTTATTTATTTAATATTTATATTTATTTATTTATTTATTTAATATTTATATTTATTTATTTAATATTTATATTTATTTATTTAATATTTATATTTATTTATTTAATATTTATATTTATTTATTTAATATTTATATTTATTTATTTAATATTTATATTTATTTATTTATTTATTTAATATTTATATTTATTTATTTAATATTTATATTTATTTATTTAATATTTATATTTATTTATTTAATATTTATATTTATTTATTTAATATTTATTTCATATATATATATATATATTTTTTTTTTTTTTTTTTTTTATTTATTTCATATATTTAATTTATTTCATATATTTAATTTATTTCATATATTTAATTTATTTCATATATTTAATTTATTTCATATATTTAATTTATTTCATATATTTAATTTATTTCATATATTTATTTATTTATTTCATATATTTATTTATTTCATATATTTATTTATTTATTTCATATATTTATTTATTTATTTCATATATTTATTTATTTATTTCATATATTTATTTATTTATTTCATATATTTATTTATTTATTTCATATATTTATTTATTTATTTCATATATTTATTTATTTCATATATTTATTTATTTATTTCATATATTTATTTATTTCATATATTTATTTATTTATTTCATATATTTATTTATTTCATATATTTATTTATTTATTTCATATATTTATTTATTTCATATATTTATTTATTTATTTCATATATTTATTTATTTATTTCATATATTTATTTATTTCATATATTTATTTATTTCATATATTTATTTATTTCATATATTTATATCTATATCTATATATCTCTCTCTCCCAGGAATCTATAAGATAAGAGTTTTATTTATTATTCTATATGTAATAAAACCCTTCTATCTTATAGATTCCTTGGAGCCGATGGAGCTGGGTTTAGGTCCTCTTTAACAGCTTCGTGGTGGCACAGGTTACATAGAGAAATCACAGGTCGCCATCTAGTGGCCGCTTATATGAAAGGGACCCAAAAGAGAAAAAAATAAAATTACCGGCAATCTTAATGGCTAAGGGGTCCTCGGACACAGGCACGGGCCCCTCGTTCTCTTGCTCGGCCTGCTTCTCCGCCTCCTGCGTGGTCGCGGCATCGGCGGGAGGCGGAGAATATTTGGTCTCCACATAGGCCACCTGCGGGGACGCAGAGGGCTTCGAATTGTGGAAAAGACTGGCCCAGGACTTGGCTGGCGGCGGCGCAGAGGACGCCGACGCGACAGCCTGGGCGCCGGGCAGAGGCAGGAACAGGTCCTCGGGCTTGGCTGGCTCAGATTGGGGGGCGTGGCCCAGTCCGTTGGAGGAGTCTGGCTCCTCCCCCGCGGGTTCAAGTGTCTGTCCGTTGGATACTCCGGGGGTTTCAGTAGTTTGGGGGGCGGCCGGCTCGGTGGCTGTCCTTAAAGGGCTTTCCCGGCCACCGCCGCCCTCCTCCGACGCGGGGGGCGGGGAAGGCGACCGCGGGGGCGTAACACTGCGCTCCTCAGGCTGGCCTGCAGTCCTGTCATTGTCTAGTGCGACGGGGAGGTCCTCGCCGTTATAGTCCGCGGGCAGTTCCGGGCTGTCGCAAGTCCTGGGGGAGGCGGGAGCCGCGGGGAGCTCCTCCTCCTCCGCCGCGTCCTCGCCGTGCCCGTTTACTAGCGTCTCCGTGTGCGCGGGGCCATCGCCGGCCACGCCTTCCAGGTAACTGTAATACCCCGGGGGCCTCTTTTTCTTCTTCTTGCGCTCTCTCTGGCCCAGTCCGGAGGTGCCGTCGCTGTCGGCGTTGCCGCTCCCGCCGCCCTCGGCGGCGTCGCAGCTGTCGGTGAGGGGGTCGTCGGCCGCCGCCTTCTGGGCGGGAGCGCAGGCCAGGATGAACTCCGGGGCCTGAGGGTTCAGGGTGCTGGAAATACTGAAATCGGAATTGCCGAGTCGCTCGGCGTCCGGATCGATGGCGTCGCCCACGCCGAACTCGATGCGCTGATATTCATCACCTGCGGTGGAAAAAAAAAAAGCGGGGGGGTTATCTGCCAGGGCCCCGAGATCGCAGGACGCCGTGGGGTCAAACAGAATATATAATATTATATATACCAAATATATATCACACAGCGCGTCTCCGAAAAAAGCCACAATGTGAGTTCTGAGCAACGACGCCACCTTGTGGCCTTTTACAAACAGGCATGCGCGCACACATGCTATTAAAGTGGAACCCGGGATTTTGACCCTTTCCCTCGGGGCACCCCGATCGGAGATGCCCGCTGCGTGAAACCCCCCAGATAGCCCAAGTTAACCCACGTCTTCCCGGTACTATGGCGCATGCGTGGCCTCTCGTCCAATCAGCGCGCTCGGACTATGGTGCATGCGTGGCCTCTCGTCCAATCAGTGCGCTCGGAGCTGCTGATGTCACGTCTAAGCAAGCGGCTCTGAGCACGTCCAATCCGATTCCCTTTAAACAGGGAATGTGCCTCACAAATGCCTGGTTCTAGAGGACAAGCAGGGGTGTGGCCGTGGCTCGCGCATGTGCCGTAGGACCGGGAAGAAAGGTAAGTGTATGGGGTGACCTGGGGGGTTTCACACAGCGGGCATCCCGATTTTGGGGGAAGCAATCGATCAGCCTGTGAATCTTATAGATTCCCAGGCTGATCGCGGTGGGTTTTGGTCCACTTTAAATTGGGGCAAAACCAAGGATCGCCCATAAAAAACGCGCCTCTTCCCGGGCCAATAATGCATGTGCGGGCTCTCAGCCAATCAGAGCCTGTTCCCGGTCTCTCATCCAATTGGAGCCTCTTCCCGGTCCAATAATGCATGTGTGGGCTCTCAGCCAATCAGAGCCGTTCACTGTGACTATATCAATGGGTAAAACGGCTCTGATAGGCTGCAATGGGGAGCGAGAGAGGCCACGTCCCCAAGTCTCAGCCTATCTGAATGGCCAGGTCGGGAGCGTGCGCACTGCCCTCATCAATCCCCAGGAATCCCATCCTCTTCCAAGTCCAACGGTGCACGTGCGGGCTCTAGTCCAATCAGAGCCTGTTCCCGGTCTCTCGTCCAATTGGAGCCTCTTCCTGGTCCAACAGAGCATGTGCTGGCTCTCGTCCAATCAGAGACGTTTGCTGCAACTATGTCAATGGGCAAATGGCTCCGATAGACTGCAATGGGGAGCGATAGGGGCCACATCCCCATCTGCGCACGTCCTCAAGTCCCAGCCTATCTGAACGGCCGAGGCGGGAGCGTGCGCACATGTGAGAACCCACCACTGATTACAGGTATACTCACCTTTTCCTAGCAGAGCTCCATCTGATGGGGGACAGGAAACTAACCCCCCCCACACCATCAGTGACCCTGCATTAGAGAGATACTCACCTTTTCCTAGCAGAGCTCCATCTGATGGAGGACAGAAACTACTGCACCTCCCCCCTCACACCATCAGTGACCCTGCATTAGAGAGATACTCACCTTTTCCTAGCAGAGCTCCATCTGATGGGGGACAGGAAACTAACCTCACCTCCCCATCACCATCACCGATCCTGCATTAGAGAGATACTCACCTTTTCCTAGCAGAGCTCCATCTGATGGGGGACAGGAAACTCACCTCCCCCCTCACAGCATCAGTGACCCTGCATTAGAAAGATACTTACCTTTTCCTAGCAGAGCTCCATCTGATGGGGGACAGGAAACTAACCCCCCCCCCACACCATCAGTGACCCTGCATTAGAGAGATACTCACCTTTTACTAGCAGCAAAAGCCTCCCCCTGGCAGTTTCATTTATTTACCCAACAAATAAAATGTCAGGGTATTTGCACAGAGATTGTGTCCCATCCAGGGGCAGCTCAGCGCTTCACAGGAGAAAAAAAAAAAAAACATCGCCGTGGTTACAGCGCGCCCTCATCAACCCCCGAGAATGTTGGGTAAATGGCGGCTTACCATCCTGCAGGTCGCTGGACGTCTGGGGCCCGTACGAAGCGCTCTCATTAAAAGGAGGCAGCTGGGGAAAGAAGAAGGGAGAGCGGCATTAGCAAGTGAGAAATCGGGGGCATCCCATCCTGGTCAGCAGGGGCGGGCGGAGCACAGCAATGGTGGAAGCCGGTCACGTACAAACTGAGATCGCAGGACGCAGTGGGGTCAAACCGAATATATAATATTATATATACCAAATATATAATTTCACACAGCGCCTCTCCGAAAAAAGCCACAATGTGGCAGCACTACATAGAGTTCTGAGCAACGACGCCACCTTGTGGCCTTTTACAAAGAGGCATGCGCACACACATGCTATTTAAAGTGGACCAACACCCAGGATTTTGACTATCCTGGGTCTTGGTCCACTTCGGTGGGGCACCCCGCTGTGTGAAACCCCCCCAAAAAACTCACCTCTCCCCGCGCCGACGGACAAGCCGTGGACAAGCGGCTCCTCCTTCGCCGCCTCCCGCGCGTCACTCTTGACGCGCGCGTGCCCGCGCCGGCCATTCACAGTCGGCCGGCGCGGGCGCGTCTAGAGGGGTGCGAGGGAGGCGAAGATAAGGTAAGGAGTTTGGGGTGTTTGGGGGGGGTTTCACCTACCGCCAAGGCAAGAAGAAGGGAGAGCGGCATTAGCAGCGAGAAATCGGGGGCATCCCATCCTGGTCAGCGGGGGCGGGCGGAGCACAGCAATGGTGGAAGCCGGTCACGTACAAACTGATTTAGTGCTTTCTTATTTTTTCCTTGGATAGTAAATGTGTTTTATAAAAAAAAGGTTAACACTATCTGCAATCTGTTGCTACCGCCAAGGCCAGCGAGCCAGGCCCACCGCCAAGGCCAGCGAGCCAGGCCCACCGCCAAGGCCAGCGAGCCAGGCCCACCGCCAAGGCCAGCGAGCCAGGCCTGCCGCCAAGGCCAGCGAGCGAGGCCTACCGCCAAGGCCAGCGAGCCAGGCCTACCGCCAAGGCCAGCGAGCCAGGCCCACCGCCAAGGCCAGCGAGCCAGGCCTACCGCCAAGGCCAGCGAGCCAGGCCTACCGCCAAGGCCAGCGAGCGAGGCCTACCGCCAAGGCCAGCGAGCCAGGCCTACCGCCAAGGCCAGCGAGCGAGGCCTACCGCCAAGGCCAGCGAGCCAGGCCCACCGCCAAGGCCAGCGAGCCAGGCCCACCGCCAAGGCCAGCGAGCCAGGCCTACCGCCAAGGCCAGCGAGCCAGGCCTACCGCCAAGGCCAGCGAGCCAGGCCTACCGCCAAGGCCAGCGAGCGAGGCCTACCGCCAAGGCCAGCGAGCGAGGCCTACCGCCAAGGCAAGCGAGCGAGGCCTACCGCCAAGGCCAGCGAGCCAGGCCTACCGCCAAGGCCAGCGAGCCAGGCCTACCGCCAAGGCCAGCGAGCCAGGCCTACTGCCAAGGCCAGCGAGCCAGGCCTACTGCCAAGGCCAGCGAGCCAGGCCCACCGCCAAGGCCAGCGAGCCAGGCCTGCCGCCAAGGCCAGCGAGCCAGGCCTACCGCCAAGGCCAGCGAGCCAGGCCTACCGCCAAGGCCAGCGAGCGAGGCCTACCGCCAAGGCAAGCGAGCCAGGCCTGCCGCCAAGGCCAGCGAGCGAGGCCTACCGCCAAGGCCAGCGAGCCAGGCCTGCCGCCAAGGCCAGCGAGCGAGGCCTACCGCCAAGGCCAGCGAGCGAGGCCTACCGCCAAGGCCAGCGAGCCAGGCCCACCGCCAAGGCCAGCGAGCCAGGCCTACCGCCAAGGCCAGCGAGCCAGGCCTACCGCCAAGGCCAGCGAGCCAGGCCTACCGCCAAGGCCAGCGAGCGAGGCCTACCGCCAAGGCAAGCGAGCGAGGCCTACCGCCAAGGCCAGCGAGCCAGGCCTACCGCCAAGGCCAGCGAGCCAGGCCTACCGCCAAGGCGAGCGAGCCAGGCCTACCGCCAAGGCGAGCGAGCCAGGCCTACCGCCAAGGCGAGCCAGCGAGGCCTACCGCCAAGGCGAGCCAGCGAGGCCTACCGCCAAGGCGAGCGAGCCAGGCCTACCGCCAAGGCGAGCGAGCCAGGCCTACCGCCAAGGCGAGCCAGCGAGGCCTACCGCCAAGGCGAGCCAGCGAGGCCTACCGCCAAGGCGAGCCAGCGAGGCCTACCGCCAAGGCGAGCCAGCGAGGCCTACCGCCAAGGCGAGCCAGCGAGGCCTACCGCCAAGGCGAGCCAGCGAGGCCTACCGCCAAGGCGAGCCAGCGAGGCCTACCGCCAAGGCGAGCCAGCGAGGCCTACCGCCAAGGCGAGCCAGCGAGGCCTACCGCCAAGGCGAGCCAGCCAGGCCTACCGCCAAGGCGAGCCAGCCAGGCCTACCGCGAAGGCAAGCGAGCCCGGCCTACCGCCAAGGCAAGCCAGCGAGGCCTACCGCCAAGGCAAGCGAGCGAGGCCTACCGCCAAGACACCAAGAAGAGACAAGCAAGGCCTATACACTAAACGCTGCTGAGGCGAGAAAGCTTGCTGCGGCTTACACATACCACGCCGCTATTGGCAACCGTACAACAAGAGAGCGTGAGGCCTGTACACAACACTGCTGCTACGGCCACTGCTGAGGTGAGGAACTCACTGCCACTTACATATGCTGTGTCGCCATTGGCAACTGAGCACCAAGAGAAGTGAGGCCTGTAAACACAGAACGCTGCTGAGGTGAGGGAGCTCTCTCACATGATGTGTTGCTATTGGCAACCGTACACCAAGAAGAGAATAAGTGATCCCTGTACAAAGAAAAAGCTGCTGCTATGGCCGCTGCTGAGGTGAGGGAGCTCACTCATATTAAACACATGCCTAGCAGCAGCGCTGTGTGTGTACAAATAGCAACAAATAGCAAGTAGTAAAAACTGCTTCCATAAAACACATTTACTAACCTAAGCAAAAAAAAAATAAATAAATAGTACACAATAATATATACTTCAAATATTTACATTGAAAGTGGACTTTCCCTTTAATGAGGGACAGACAGACAGGTGCGTGTCGGTCACACCGGCCTATCAGAAGCGCCGTACGCTTCCCTCACACAGCACATCTATTGGTCAGGGCGCTGGGACCCCGTAACATGCATCTCCATACAGGGAGCTATAAAGCACTGCTGCATGTGTGGGTCTACATTACAGCTCTACTTTAAAGTGGAACAAAACCCAGGATTTTGGTCCTTTCCCCCTGTGGGAACCCCCCCCCCAGATCGCCGAGCGCAACTCGCCTCTTCCCGGTCCTATGGCGCATTGCGCGGCTGCTCATCCAATCAGCGCGCTTTGAGCTGCCGATGTCATGTCGTCTAAAGCTAGCGGCTCTGAGCGTATTAGCCGCATCCCCCGCTTCCCTCTAACAGGGACTAGCCACTCACAAACACCTGCTAGAGGGATAGCGGGGATGCGGCTCGTGCATGCGCCATTGGACTGGGAAGCAAGGTAAGTGTATGGAGCGACCTGGGGGGTATCACACAGCGGGGCATCCCGATTTTGGATGCCCCAGGGGGGAGGGAATCGATCGGCCCGGGAATCAGATTCTTGGGCAGAGCGTGCTGGGTTTTGGTCCACTTTAAAGGACCTAAACTCCAGCTGACTGGATGTCCCCGTGCACTAAAGGCATCCCCATTTGGAGGACCGCACTGAAATGCGCATTGGCTGCTGGCAGTCACGTGAGACGCAGGAAATATGGAGGTAGTGAGCATCAGGGGTGCGGGGATACGATCCTCAATAGGGATGCCCCCGTGCGATTAGTCAATTTTGATTGCAAGATCTTTTTTTTTTTTTTTTTTAAAGAGGAACAAAACCCCGGGGTGCCGGCCCAGAATTCTTAAAAGGCTACAGGGCTGGGGCATCACAGATCGGGGCACGCCATTGCGTGTGAAACCCCCCGGGGTTGAGGCGCGCTCCCGCACCCAGCCATTCACAGCAGACGGCACAACCCCGTCTTATTTGAATTAGGGATGAGGCGGCTCCCTGTTGCCGAGCTCTGTGTCTCATCAGAGCCATATAACTGATCGGTAATGTGGACCAAAACCCACCCCGGGGTCTGAGACTTCAGGGCAGGCATACTCGGTGCCCCGCTGTGTGAAACCCCCCCCCTGGTCCGGCGGCGTTCGCAGCGAGAAACCGGGGAAAAGGTAAGGGGGGCAGCGAGGTAAGCTATATCGGGGTGCCCCAGGGGCACCTAGTCGCCCAGCCTTGGAGTCTTTTAGACATCGCCGGTGATAGGTTACATTAGAACGGAACAAAGGGGAGGATTTTGACTTTTGCGGGTTTCGGTGTGAAACCCACCCAGCTTGGACGGTACAAACTCACCTTTCTCCCGCAGTGCAAGCGCAGGCTCTCGTCCAATCAGTCGTTTGCCGCGCGAATGGCTCATGGTCGGCAATTGGGAGCAAAAAGCAGGCGCGTTCCCAGACCTGTGCGCACTCCTGTCACAGCGTATCTGAATGGCGGCCACAGCCCACAGATGCCGGGGATGCGGCTGCTCTCGCTCTCCATGGCATCCAATGTATGCACGGCAATCATTGCTGATTGGAGCTCAATGTAATATTGTGGGTGACCCCAGGGGTTTCTGGTCACAAATTGGGATGCCCCATGTGAAGTGGACCGAACAACAGGTTTAGGTCCGCTTTAAGCCCGTCTATCAAGAAATTTCCCATAGATCCTTTTTACAGGGTCAGTCAGGGCTCCAGGGGCTGGTGGGGGACCCCCTGACCGACAAGAGTGCCGACTCTGGGGGCTGGTGGGGGACCCCCTGACCGACAAGAGTGCCGACTCTGGGGGCTGGTGGGGGACCCCCTGACCGACAAGAGTGCCGACTCTGGGGGCTGGTGGGGGACCCCCTGACCGACAAGAGTGCCGACTCTGGGGGCTGGTGGGGGACCCCCTGACCGACAAGAGTGCCGACTCTGGGGGCTGGTGGGGGACCCCCCGACCGACAAGAGTGCCGACTCTGGGGGCTGGTGGGGGACCCCCCGACAGACAAGAGTGCAGACTCTGGGGGCTGGTGGGGGACCCCCTGACCGACAAGAGTGCAGACTCTGGGGGCTGGTGGGGGACCCCCTGACAGACAAGAGTGCCGACTCTGGGGGCTGGTGGGGGACCCCCTGACCGACAAGAGTGCCGACTCTGGGGGCTGGTGGGGGACCCCCTGACTGACAAGAGTGCAGACTCTGGGGGCTGGTGGGGGACCCCCTGACTGACAAGAGTGCCGACTCTGGGGGCTGGTGGGGGACCCCCTGACCGACAAGAGTGCAAACTCTGGGGGCTGGTGGGGGACCCCCTGACCGACAAGAGTGCTGACTCTGGGGGCTGGTGGGGGACCCCCTGACCGACAAGAGTGCCGACTCTGGGGGCTGGTGGGGGACCCCCTGACTGACAAGAGTGCCGACTCTGGGGGCTGGTGGGGGACCCCCTGACCGACAAGAGTGCCGACTCTGGGGGCTGGTGGGGGACCCCCTGACAGACAAGAGTGCCGACTCTGGGGGCTGGTGGGGGACCCCCTGACCGACAAGAGTGCCGACTCTGGGGGCTGGTGGGGGACCCCCTGACTGACAGAGGAGGGAGGGGGTGCTACTAGGGCAACACAAAGCACTTACCTCTACTGTGCAGCGAGCGCTGACGAAGAACTGCTTGAATTCATCATCACTGAACTCCCCAAAAATATACTGCAAGGAAAAAAGACGATGAGAAAACGGACCAGACTGACTGACATACACCAAATAACATCTGCTTCATAAATGGGGGAGGGGTTACATCCCTATTAGGGCTTCCCCTGCTCACCTTTCTCTATACAGAGGGGGCGGCTGGTTGGGTGGGGTTGGGTATCTGAGTCCCCCCCCCCCGACTATTCAAGAGTACTAAAGGGCAAAGCAAGGCCAACGCAGGCCCCAGTACACGTATATTACGACTACAGGACAATCCATGTATGTAAAGCAGATCTATAGGTAAGACTGCAGGTCCGCTTAGTCCCCCCCCAACAGGAGGTTAAAATCCTAACAGTGGATCAAACCCCACCAGCAGGCATGGAATTTAAGATTCCAGGGCCGACCTTTGGCTGAACTGGGATGCCCCGCTGTGTGACCACCCTCCCCCAGAAACCCAGTAATCTCTTACCTTTCCCTCAGTCCAGCGGCTCTCGTCCATTAAAGTGGACCAACACCCACTATCGATTTTCACTATCCTGGGTGTTGGTCCGGGAAACCCCCCAGAAAGCCCCTAAAATCTTACCTTATCGGCGACGGACAAGCGACGGATAAGCCGCTGCCTCTCGCGCGCCCGCGCTGGCCGTTCACAAGTGGCGGGTGCGCGCCCTGCAGGAGGGACACGCGGGAGGCAGCGGCTTATCCGTCGCTAAGGTACGTTTTTAGGGGCATTCTGGGGGGTTTCACACAGCGGGGCCCCACGGGGAGGGAGCTGATCGGCCCGGGAGTCTTATAGATTCAGATAGATCAGGGGTGGGTGTTGGTCCACTTTAAGAGCCACTTGCTATGACTGCGTCACTCGGCACTCTTTGTTTTAAAGTGGAACAAAACCCACGGAGATCGGCCCAGGCATCTATAAGAATCCCGATTTAATCCCTCCCCCAGACATCCAGATTCGGGATGCCCCTCAGGTCGCCAGTAATGTCTTACCTTTCCCTCGGTCCAACGCCGATCTCTGAGAGCTATGACGGAAGATGGCCCTCGTTGCTTTAGAGCGGACCGAAACACAGAGATCGGCCCGGGAATCCGAGGGGAGGGAATCGATTGGCTCCCCTCAGGGCATTCAGAATCAGGATGACCCGCTGTGTGAGACCCCCCAGGTCGCCCATAAACTCACCTTTACCAGTCTAATGGCGCATGCACGAGCAGGAGCATCCCCGCTATCCCTCCAGCAGGGCGCGAGCCTGGGCCAGGCATTCAGGGGATGCGGCAGGCAGCGCACCAGTATCCGCTTGCATTAGACAATCGCACTGATTGGACGTGCAGCCGCGCATGCGTCGCATGACTGGGAAGAGGTGAGTTTGTTCGGGTGACCTGAGGGGTTTCACACAGTGGGGCGAGTCAAAACCCTGGTTTTAGGTCCACTTAAAAGTGGTCCAAACATCAGGGGTCTTCCTTTAAAGGGACAGTCCAGGTAAAAAGTTTTGCATTCTGATCTCCCCCGTGCAGGCTGTCGGCTGGTGCATTTTCAACCTCACCAACGCTGTATATTTCCGAATAAACCCTATTGAACTTGCTCACTTCAGCCGACACCTCCCAGGGACCTCTATAGTGACAGAGCAGAAGAGCGATGACGCGACGAGGCTGAGCAGAAGGGAGGTAGTTCACTAGGGCTTATCAAGAAATAGAAAGCCGGCTGAGTGAAAGATGCCGCCCCTCAGAGCCAGTATAGGGGAGAGCAAAAAGCAGCTGCATTAAAGTGGACCAACACCCAGGATTTTGACTATCCTGGGTTTTGGTCCACTTCGGGGGGGGGGGGCACCCTGATTGTGAAACCCCCCAGAAAGCCCCAAAAACTCACCTCACCACGCTCCCACGTGACCGCGCCGTCCAATCCCCGCCGACGTCCAAGACAGCGCGCCCGCCGCCGCCTCCCGCACGTCACTCTTACAGGGCGCGCATTCACAAACGGCGGCGCGGGCACGTCTAGAGGCGGCAGCAGGTAAGGTAAGGTTTTTGGGGGGTTTTGGGGGGTTTCACCCCGCGGGACATCCCAATCTCGACCGCGGTGAGGGAGGTGATCGGCCCGGGAATCTTATAGATTCCCGGGCCGATCACCCCTGGGTGTTGGTCCACTTTAACCCTTTGCCTTGACGGCTCCTTTAAAAACAGAACAAAACCCAGGATTTTGACCCAGTTTTGTGCAACCTCCCAGTTCGCCCATAACAGCTCACCTTTCCCCAGCCCTATTGTGCATGCGCAAACTCTCATCCAATCAGAGCCCTTTTGCCGTGCATATGTAATATTTGGCATCGTCGAGGGTGCATCTCAGGAAGCTTTCACATAGTGGGGCATCCCGATCCAGGACGGGGGCAGGCCAGCGGCCGGCCCTGGAATCTTTGAGATTACAGGGCCGGAACTGTTTGGTCTTGTTCTGCAATTATCACTGAGGCGATCCAAAGCCCAGGAATTTAACCCACATGGGCTTTGGTGCGCTTTACATCTTGGATGCCCCTGAATTAACCCTCTGCATGGACTGTCCCTTTAAAGTTTTAAATTTAAAGGGACTATCCTGGGTTTTGGTCCTTTCCCCCGAGGCACCCTGATCGGGGATGCGCCGCTGTGTGAACCCAGATCGTCAAGGTTAACTCGCCTCTTCCCAGTCCTACAGGGCATGTGCGGCCGTTCACGTCCAATCAGTGCGCTCGGAGCCGCTGACTTCACGTCCTCTCAGCCTTCGAGCGCGCCGGCGGCTGCATCCCCCGCTTCCCTCTAACAGGGAGCGTGCCGGAGCCGGCCATTCACAAATGCCCTGCTAGAGGGATAGCGGGATGCGGCCACAGCTCGCGCATGCGTCGTTGGACCGTGGAGCAATGTAAGTGCATGGGGCGACCGGAGGGTTTTCCCGATTTTGGATGCCCCAGGGGGAGGGAAACGAAAGCTGACCTAATTAGGAAACAATGGATGAGAGCGAGGCGCTGGGGCAATTCAGGAAGGTCCGAGCTGAGGGCCACAGTAAAGGGAAGAAGAGATGAGCGAGGCGTTTCAGGAGAACTATAGATATGAGCCGCCCTCGGGCCATGGAGGACGACACCGGCCATGCGGCTGAGACCCCATCACCAGCCATTCGCTAACGTTGGCTGCGGGCATCAGCCGGAGGAGTTCCGGGAATGCAGCCGGAGGCCAGTGAATGTTGTGGGATCGATTCCTGAGGAAGTATAGGGGCAACCGTCATAGGGGCATCCCAAATCAGGGCTAGAGATAATTTACAGCCAGGTTATAAAGGTTTGGGTCCACAGACCTTGGTAAGCCCCTGCTCCCCCAAGCCCCGTGAACGGCCAGGGAATCTATAAGAATCCCCAGCCTATCGCGGTGGGTTTTGGTCCACTTTAGGCCCCAGGAACTGCTTACCAACATTGGATAGGCGGGGAGCCGATCGGCGTATCCCAGAGCGACGGACCGGCCGGCTTGTTGGGCAAAGATGAGAGATAACGCGGCTTCAGGCCCACCAATGAGTCACCGGGTCCAGAGCAAAGGTCTCTCTGGCCCCGCCCCCCTTTATGAGGTCATAGAGCAGCTTTTGTACAGAAACAACCAAGCCTAATCCCGGGCGAGAAAAAGTGCCGGGCCAGCATGTGCCATTCATTGAGTGCTGAAACCGCATTAGTGCGACAAACGCCGCTAATCCCACTCGCGGCAAATCCTATTATTCCCTGCACGGCCCCCGCCACAGAGAACCACTACCAGATTCTTTAAAGAGGAACGCCCAGAAATACCGCATGCGATAAAAAAGATTAAAGTGGGCCAAAACTCACTGTCCCAGACCCGGGTTGCATCTTGCCCCCAGGGGCATCCCCGATTTGTGACATCATCCTACTGTCAGGTTGGCCCTGTACCACAGCACATATGCGGGCATGTGGCGGCAACCCCGGCCCACGATGTCTGCATGTGGTGTCGAAATATAACAAGATTAAAGTGGCCCAACACTTCCTGTCCCAGGGCGGGTTACATCTTGCCCCCCAGGGGCATCCCCGATTTGTGACATCATCCTACCGTCAGGTCAGCCCTGTACTCCAATAATCTATCCCACAGCACATGCGCGGGCCCGCAGCAACTTAATCTGAGGTCATCCTGCCCGGCGTATCGCAGCAAAGGGGGAGTGGCCAGAGAAGTGCCTGGCAAACAGGAAGTCATGTGACCGGACATAAGTATTCACCACAGGGGGCGCGTCACACAGGGGGCGCGTCACACAGGGGGCGCGTCACACAGGGGGCGCGTCACACAGGGGGCGCGTCACACAGGGGGCGCGTCACACAGGGGGCGCGTCACACAGGGGGCGCGTCACACAGGGGGCGCGTCACACAGGGGGCGCGTCACACAGGGGGCGCGTCACACAGGGGGCGCGTCACACAGGGGGCGCGTCACACAGGGGGCGCGTCACACACGGGGCGCGTCACACACGGGGCGCGTCACACACGGGGCGCGTCACACACGGGGCGCGTCCCAAATCGGAATAAACCCGTAAAGCGAACCAAAACCCAGGTAAGTGCTAAATGTTTTTTTTTTTTTTAAATTAGGAACGGTCGCAAACCGAAGTTCACGTAAAGCCGAACCAAACCCAGTTCAGCCAGCCCTGGGGTATAATAGAATCCAGGGTTGGCTGCGGACCTCCCCCCACCAAAAGAATCCTAAATTGGGATGCTCCGCTATGTGAAACACCCCCCCCCCGGAGGTTTCCACAAAACTCACCTATGCTCTGGCTCCCGGGGTGATGTAACCACCAGCAGCATCCCCAGTATCTGAGTTAAAGTGGTCCACTTTAAAGCAGAACAAAAACGGGATTCTCCCTATCCTGGGTTTTGTTCCTGGCACCGGGGCGTCCCAATATGGGTTTGGGGCAATGACCGTCCATGAAGTCTCTTACAATCCACGGACGGCCACCCGGGGTTCTGTTCCGCTTTAAAGTTAACGTCCAATCAAACTCACTATATACAGGATCAGACACCTCTCCTGTCACAGATGGGCCCCCCTCTGGCTGCAGCAGATTCTAGGGCCAGTCACTGAAAGGGTTAACGGGTGCCAACCTGGAGCCGGCGGAACTCACTGTGAATTGCAGATTAGGGTGACGCAATGAGGCCCATTATTCTTTGGGATAAGGAGGGGCCAGTCGCAGGCACGCGATTTAGCGAGTGTAAAGCGCCGCAGACTATGTCGGCGCTATATAAACTAACAATCATTAAATGGCGAGAAGGTGCCAAAGCCGCCGACACTGAGGCCACGCACCCGCCGATCTGATCGGAGATGGCGATACAGGTGCAACATGCCCGGAGCGGTCATTGCGCAATCTGATTGGAAGGTGTGTGGTACAGGCGCAGGGCCTGGGAGATCCAGAGATTAAATCCCGCAGCGGTCAGCATTTGTTTGGCGTCGGGGAGGATTGGGAAATCGTTAACCCTGCGAGAGAAGCGAGCGATCCTCCTCCGGAAACATTGTAAAACACGGTGACAGGAGAGCAACATTCCACTTCCTGTCGCCTCACGTGACCCGGCGCACATGGCTCCACGAGCTGCCCCCTCCCCCGTGTGCTTCCTGGGAAAGGAGCTGTGCTGGGAAAAGGTGAGTCTCTCTCTAATGCAGGGCTCACTGAGGGTGCGAGGGGGGAGGTGAGGTTAGTTTCCTGTCCCCCATCAGATGCAGCTCTGCTAGGAAAAGGTGAGTATCTCTCTAATGCAGGGCTCACTGATGGTGTGAGGGGGGAGGTGCAGTAGTTTCCTATCTGGCTTTATCCTGGGTTTTGCTCTGTGCTGAATTGGGGTGCCCCACTGCGGGGGACCCCCACTCCAGATTGGCCAGTACAAGCTCGCCCCTTCCCGGTCTAACCCCCTCTCGTCCAATGAGAGCCGTCTGCTCTCAGACACACGTCATAGCAGGCTGCTCTCATTGGACGAGAGCCCATACATGCACCGCTGGACCGGGGAAGGGTAAGTGATTATTAGGTGTATGGGGTGACACAGCAGGGCATCCCAATTCAGGGGAAAGCCAGTGGCTGGCCCTGGAATCTTTTAGATACCAGGGCAAACGCTGGTGGGTTTTGTTCTGCTTTAAGGGCGTAGATAAATATTGAATAATCCCCCAACACGTGATCAGATACAATGTAACAAGTTGTACTGAAAGTTATCAGCTCATTTACATATCAATGAAAAATAGATACATGTGAGAGTGGCGGGAAGCGGGTCACATGACTAGTAAAACCGCCTCTGGATAAATACAGCAAGCCCGGTTTCCTTGATTTAGTACCATATGGATTGGCGCTTATATTCAGCCAATCAGATCGCTGCACATGTGACCGAGACAAACCCCACCCACTTACTACAAAATACACCACAATAACCAACCACCCCAAAGCATCACTTATTAAATACCCCACTCTAGACCCAGTTCATTCCTACTAAATACCCCATTTTCCCACAAACTGCCCTAGAACCCACATACTAAATACCCCAAAATAAGAACTACCCCAGACCCCGTCCCTTCCTGCTGAATATAGCACTGCCATCCCTATCACACCAATAACCACCCCAATGCCTCACTTCCTAAATACCCCACTCTAGACCCAGATCATTCCTACTAAATACCCCATTTTCCCACCAGTAACTGCCCTAGAACCCACATACTAAATACCCCAATAAAATGAACCCCAGACCCCGCCCCTTCCTGGTGAATATAGCACCGTCACCCCTCCTACACCAAAACAACTGCCCTTGAACCTTACTAAATACCCCACCCCAATAAGAACTACCCCAGATCACATCCCTTCCTGCTGAATACACCACTGTCACATCAATAACAGGCCCAGAACCTCACTTACTAAATACCCCACCCCAATAAGAACTACCCCAGACCCTTCTTACTGAATAACCCACTGTCACCCATCTCACACCAATACAACTGCGCCAGAGCCACACTTACTAAATACCCCACCCCAATAAAACCTACCCCAGACCCCGCCACCTTACTACTAAATAACCACTAATAAAACAACCCCAGAATGCCCGTCACCCCAGGCAGACTACCCGAGAATGCCCTTATCACCCCAACAATCTACCCCAGAATGCCCCTGTCACCCCCACCAAACTACCCCAGAATGCCCCTGTCACCCCCACCAAACTACCCCAGAATGCCCCTGTCACCCCCACCAAACTACCCCAGAATGCCCCTGTCACCCCCACCAAACTACCCCAGAATGCTCCTGTCACCCCCACCAAACTACCCCAGAATGCTCCTGTCACCCCCACCAAACTACCCCAGAATGCTCCTGTGACCCCCACCAAACTACCCCAGAATGCCCCTGTCACCCCCACCAAACTACCCCAGAATGCCCCTGTCACCCCCACCAAACTACCCCAGAATGCCCCTGTCACCCCCAAACTACCCCAGAATGCCCCTGTCACCCCCAAACTACCCCAGAATGCCCCTGTCACCCCCAAACTACCCCAGAATGCCCCTGTCACCCCCAAACTACCCCAGAATGCCCCTGTCACCCCCAAACTACCCCAGAATGCCCCTGTCACCCCCAAACTACCCCAGAATGCCCCTGTCACCCCCAAACTACCCCAGAATGCCCCTGTCACCCCCAAACTACCCCAGAATGCCCCTGTCACCCCCACCAAACTACCCCAGAATGCTCCTGTCACCCCCACCAAACTACCCCAGAATGCTCCTGTCACCCCCACCAAACTACCCCAGAATGCCCCTCTCACCCCCACCAAACTACCCCAGAATGCCCCTGTCACCCCCACCAAACTACCCCAGAATGCTCCTCTCACCCCCACCAAACTACCCCAGAATGCCCCTGTCACCCCCACCAAACTACCCCAGAATGCTCCTGTCACCCCCACCAAACTACCCCAGAATGCCTCTGTCACCCCCACCAAACTACCCCAGAATGCCTCTGTCACCCCCACCAAACTACCCCAGAATGCCCCTGTCACCCCCACCAAACTACCCCAGATTGCCCCTGTCACCCCCACCAAACTACCCCAGATTGCCCCTGTCACCCCCACCAAACTACCCGTCTGCCCCCGTCACCCCCACCAAACTACCCCAGATTGCCCGTCACCCCCACCAAACTACCCCAGAATGCCCCTGTCACCCCCACCAAACTACCCCAGAATGCTCCTGTCACCCCCACCAAACTACCCCAGAATGCCCCTGTCACCCCCACCAAACTACCCCAGAATGCCCCTGTCACCCCCAAACTACCCCAGAATGCTCCTGTCACCCCCAAACTACCCCAGAATGCCCCTGTCACCCCCAAACTACCCCAGAATGCCCCTGTCACCCCCAAACTACCCCAGAATGCCCGTCACCCCCACCAAACTACCCCAGAATGCTCCTGTCACCCCCACCAAACTACCCCAGAATGCTCCTGTCACCCCCACCAAACTACCCCAGAATGCCTCTGTCACCCCCACCAAACTACCCCAGAATGCCTCTGTCACCCCCACCAAACTACCCCAGAATGCTCCTGTCACCCCCACCAAACTACCCCAGAATGCTCCTGTCACCCCCACCAAACTACCCCAGAATGCTCCTGTCACCCCCACCAAACTACCCCAGAATGCTCCTGTCACCCCCACCAAACTACCCCAGAATGCCTCTGTCACCCCCACCAAACTACCCCAGAATGCCTCTGTCACCCCCACCAAACTACCACAGAATGCCCCTGTCACCCCCACCAAACTACCCCAGAATGCCCCTGTCACCCCCACCAAACTACCCCAGAATGCCCCTGTCACCCCCACCAAACTACCCCAGAATGCCCCTGTCACCCCCACCAAACTACCCCAGAATGCCCCTGTCACCCCCACCAAACTACCCCAGAATGCCCCTGTCACCCCCACCAAACTACCCCAGAATGCCCCTGTCACCCCCACCAAACTACCCCAGAATGCCCCTGTCACCCCCACCAAACTACCCCAGAATGCCCCTGTCACCCCCACCAAACTACCCCAGAATGCCCCTGTCACCCCCACCAAACTACCCCAGAATGCCCCTGTCACCCCCACCAAACTACCCCAGAATGCCCGTCACCCCCAAACTACCCCAGAATGCCCCTGTCACCCCCAAACTACCCCAGAATGCCCCTGTCACCCCCACCAAACTAACCCTGAATGCCCCTGTCACCAAACTACCCCAGAATGCTCCTGTCACCAAACTACCCCAGAATGCTCCTGTCACCAAACTACCCCAGAATGCTCCTGTCACCACCACCAAACTACCCCATAATGCTCCTGTCACCCCCACCAAACTACCCCAGAATGCTCCTGTCACCCCCACCAAACTACCCCAGAATGCCCGTCACCCCCACCAAACTACCCCAGAATGCCCGTCACCCCCAAACTACCCCAGAATGCCCCTGTCACCCCCACCAAACTACCCCAGAATGCCCCTGTCACCCCCACCAAACTACCCCAGAATGCCCCTGTCACCCCCACCAAACTACCCCAGAATGCCCCTGTCACCCCCACCAAACTACCCCAGAATGCCCCTGTCACCCCCACCAAACTACCCCAGAATGCCCCTGTCACCCCCACCAAACTACCCCAGAATGCCCCTGTCACCCCCACCAAACTACCCCAGAATGCCCGTCACCCCCACCAAACTACCCCAGAATGCCCCTGTCACCCCCACCAAACTACCCCAGAATGCCCCTGTCACCCCCACCAAACTACCCCAGAATGCCTCTGTCACCCCCACCAAACTACCCCAGAATGCTCCTGTCACCCCCACCAAACTACCCCAGAATGCCCCTGTCACCCCCACCAAACTACCCCAGAATGCTCCTGTCACCCCCACCAAACTACCCCAGAATGCCCCTGTCACCCCCACCAAACTACCCCAGAATGCCTCTGTCACCCCCACCAAACTACCCCAGAATGCCCGTCACCCCCGCCAAACTACCCCAGAATGCCCGTCACCCCCGCCAAACTACCCCAGAATGCCCCTGTCACCCCCGCCAAACTACCCCAGAATGTCCCTGTCACCCCCACCAAACTACCCCAGAATGTCCCTGTCACCCCCACCAAACTACCACAGAATGCCTCTGTCACCCCCACCAAACTACCCCAGAATGCCCGTCACCCCCGCCAAACTACCCCAGAATGCCCCTGTCACCCCCGCCAAACTACCCCAGAATGCCCCTGTCACCCCCGCCAAACTACCCCAGAATGTCCCTGTCACCCCCACCAAACTACCACAGAATGCCTCTGTCACCCCCACCAAACTACCCCAGAATGCTCCTGTCACCCCCACCAAACTACCACAGAATGCCTCTGTCACCCCCACCAAACTACCCCAGAATGCCCCTGTCACCCCCACCAAACTACCCCAGAATGCCCCTGTCACCCCCACCAAACTACCCCAGAATGCCCCTGTCACCCCCACCAAACTACCCCAGAATGCCCCTGTCACCCCCACCAAACTACCCCAGAATGCCCCTGTCACCCCCACCAAACTACCCCAGAATGCCCCTGTCACCCCCACCAAACTACCCCAGAATGCCCCTGTCACCCCCACCAAACTACCCCAGAATGCTCCTGTCACCCCCACCAAACTACCCCAGAATGCCTCTGTCACCCCCACCAAACTACCCCAGAATGCCTCTGTCACCCCCACCAAACTACCCCAGAATGCCCGTCACCCCCGCCAAACTACCCCAGAATGCCCGTCACCCCCGCCAAACTACCCCAGAATGCCCCTGTCACCCCCACCAAACTACCCCAGAATGTCCCTGTCACCCCCACCAAACTACCCCAGAATGTCCCTGTCACCCCCACCAAACTACCACAGAATGCCTCTGTCACCCCCACCAAACTACCCCAGAATGCCCGTCACCCCCGCCAAACTACCCCAGAATGCCCGTCACCCCCGCCAAACTACCCCAGAATGCCCCTGTCACCCCCACCAAACTACCCCAGAATGTCCCTGTCACCCCCACCAAACTACCACAGAATGCTCCTGTCACCCCCACCAAACTACCACAGAATGCCTCTGTCACCCCCACCAAACTACCCCAGAATGCCCCTGTCACCCCCACCAAACTACCCCAGAATGCCCCTGTCACCCCCACCAAACTACCCCAGAATGCCCCTATAACCCCAACAAACTACACCAGGATGATGCTCCTGTCACCCACACACCAGGCAAACTAACCCAACCCCCCCCCCTCTCAACTCCACCCCATGCAATCTACCCCAGAATGTCCCCGTCACCCCTACCCCAGAAGGCCCCCGTCACCCCTGGCAAATTACCCCAGACCCACAAGCTCCATTTATTTAGCCCCAAATAAAAGCCCCTGAAGCCCCCACAACATCTAATTTAGAGCAGGCCAGCCCCCCTGGATACAAGTAGGCCCAAACCCGGTCCCCCTCCTCCACCCGCCATGACACCCCCTCAGCCCCGGGGTGCCCCTCCCCCACATCCAGCACATGTCGGTGTCACCTGAGTCCCACCCCCACTTTCCCCCATTTTGCCCCGCGGGGCAGGAAGAAGGTCCGGGTGGGTTGCAGGGGCCCAAGCCTCCCCCCGGGGCACCCGGCCAGCCGCCCGGTTACCTGCGCGCTCGGGGAGGCCATGGCGGACACTTTCAATGAGTGAGGCCGATCATGCCGTTTCCCCCGCCGCCGCCATCTTCTCTGCTGCGCGCTCACCCAGCTCCTACACAACGCGCATGCGCAAAAGCCTGCCCACCGAGAGAGAAGGGGGAGTGTCACGCACGCACGCGGAGAGGCCTGGCACGTGACCCAGGGAAAGGAGAGAGGGAGGGGTGTGTCCGCATCGCCTGGCGACAGAGGAGGGGGAAGCACGTGAATCCAGCTAGAAAAAGGGGGCGTGGCGTATGGCTGCCTGGATTGGCTGGAGACCTCGCGAGATCTGTTTTTGATAGCAGAGCAGTAACAGCAGCTAGTGGTGGACTACAGCTCCCAGCATGCAACGCGGGAAAATCTATCTGATGGTTCAGAGGGGAGGGTCTATCAAGTGTGAGGAGGCTGAATGGGCGGGGCTAATATTCCCAGCTTGTCTCGCAAGAGTTCGTGGTCTCCAGCCTATCAAGCATTGCAGGGGCGGGGTTTATATCTTCCAGCCTGTCCATCAAACATTGCAGGGGCGGGGTTAATGTCCTCCAGCATGTCTATCAAGCATTGGAGGGGCGGGGTTTATGTCCTCCAGCCTGTCTATCAAGCATTGGAGGGGCGGGGTTATTGTCCTCCAGCCTGTCTATCAAGCATTGGAGGGGTGGGGTTAATGCCCTCCAGCCTGTCTATCGAGCATTGGAGGGGTGGGGTTAATGTCATCCAGTCTGTCTATCACGCATTGAAGGGGCGGGGTTAATGTCATCCAGCCTGTCTATCACGCATTGGAGGGGTGGGGTTAATGTCCTCCAGTCTGTCTATAACGCATTGGAGGGGTGGGGTTAATGTCCTCCAGCCTATCAAGCATTGCAGGGGTGGAGTTAATGTCCTCCAGCCTGTCTATCAATCATTGGAGGGGCGGGGTTAATGTCATCCAGTCTGTCTATCACGCATTGGAGGGGTGGGGTTAATGTCCTCCAGCCTATCAAGCATTGCAGGGGTGGAGTAAAGGTCCTCCAGCCTGTCTATCAATCATTGGAGGGGCGGGGTTAATGTTATCCAGCCAGTGTATCAAGCATGGGAGGGGTGGGGTTAATGTCCTCCAGCCTGTCTATCAACCATTGGAGAGGTGGGGTTAATGTCCTCCAGGCTGTCTATCAATCATTGGAGGGGCGGGGTTAATGTTATCCAGCCTGTCTATCAAGCATGGGAGGGGCGGGGTTAATGTCCTCCAGCCTGTCTATCATGCATTGGAGGGGCGGGGATCATGTCCTCCATCCTGTCTATCATGCATTGGAGGGGCGGGGTTAATGTTCTCCTGTCTCTCACGCATTGGAGGGGAGGGGTTAATGTCCTCCAGCCTGTCTATCAAGCATTGGAGGAGCGGGGTTAATGCTCTCCAGCCTGTCTATCAAACATTGGAGGGGTGGGGTTTATATCCTCCAGCATGTCTATTAAGCATTGGAGGGGTGGGGTTAATGTTCTCCTGTCTGTCTCTCACGCATTGGAGGGGAGGGGTTAATGCCCTCGAGCCTGTCTATCAAGCATTGGAGGGGTGGGGTTAATGTTATCCAGCCTGTCCATCAAGCATTGGAGGGGTGGGGTTTATATCCTCCAGCCTGTCTATCAAGCATTGGAGGGGTGGGGTTAATGTCCTCCAGCCTGTCTATCAAACATTCGAGGGGTAGGGTTAATGCCCTCCAGTCTGTCTATCAAGCATTGGAGGGGCAGGGTTAATGCCCTCCAGTCTGTCTATCAAGCATTGGAGGGGCGGGGTTAATGCCCTCCAGTCTGTCTATCAAGCATTGGAGGGGCGGGGTTAATGCCCTCCAGTCTGTCTATCACGCATTGGAGGGGCGGGGTTAATGTCATCCAGTCTGTCTATCACGCATTGGAGGGGTGGGGTTAATGCCCTCCTGCCTGTCTATCAAGCATTGGAGGGGCGGGGTTACTGTCCTCCAGCCTGTCTATCACGCATTGGAGGGGTGGGGTTAATGTTCTCCAGCCTGTCTATCAAGCATTGGAGGGGTAGGGTTAATGCCCTCCAGCCTGTCTATCAAGCATTGGAGGGGCGGGGTTAATGCCCTCCAGTCTGTCTATCACGCATTGGAGGGGCGGGGTTAATGTCCTCCAGCCTATCAAGCATTGCAGGGGTGGAGTAAAGGTCCTCCAGCCTGTCTATCAATCATTGGAGGGGCGGGGTTAATGTTATCCAGCCAGTGTATCAAGCATGGGAGGGGTGGGGTTAATGTCCTCCAGCCTGTCTATCAACCATTGGAGAGGTGGGGTTAATGTCCTCCAGGCTGTCTATCAATCATTGGAGGGGCGGGGTTAATGTTATCCAGCCTGTCTATCAAGCATGGGAGGGGCGGGGTTAATGTCCTCCAGCCTGTCTATCATGCATTGGAGGGGCGGGGATCATGTCCTCCATCCTGTCTATCATGCATTGGAGGGGCGGGGTTAATGTTCTCCTGTCTCTCACGCATTGGAGGGGAGGGGTTAATGTCCTCCAGCCTGTCTATCAAGCATTGGAGGAGCGGGGTTAATGCTCTCCAGCCTGTCTATCAAACATTGGAGGGGTGGGGTTTATATCCTCCAGCATGTCTATTAAGCATTGGAGGGGTGGGGTTAATGTTCTCCTGTCTGTCTCTCACGCATTGGAGGGGAGGGGTTAATGCCCTCGAGCCTGTCTATCAAGCATTGGAGGGGTGGGGTTAATGTTATCCAGCCTGTCCATCAAGCATTGGAGGGGTGGGGTTTATATCCTCCAGCCTGTCTATCAAGCATTGGAGGGGTGGGGTTAATGTCCTCCAGCCTGTCTATCAAACATTCGAGGGGTAGGGTTAATGCCCTCCAGTCTGTCTATCAAGCATTGGAGGGGCAGGGTTAATGCCCTCCAGTCTGTCTATCAAGCATTGGAGGGGCGGGGTTAATGCCCTCCAGTCTGTCTATCAAGCATTGGAGGGGCGAGGTTAATGCCCTCCAGTCTGTCTATCACGCATTGGAGGGGCGGGGTTAATGTCATCCAGTCTGTCTATCACGCATTGGAGGGGTGGGGTTAATGCCCTCCTGCCTGTCTATCAAGCATTGGAGGGGCGGGGTTACTGTCCTCCAGCCTGTCTATCACGCATTGGAGGGGTGGGGTTAATGTTCTCCAGCCTGTCTATCAAGCATTGGAGGGGTAGGGTTAATGCCCTCCAGCCTGTCTATCAAGCATTGGAGGGGCGGGGTTAATGCCCTCCAGTCTGTCTATCACGCATTGGAGGGGCGGGGTTAATGTCATCCAGTCTGTCTATCACGCATTGGAGGGGTGGGGTTAATGCCCTCCAGCCTGTCTATCAAGCATTGGAGGGGCGGGGTTAATGTCCTCCAGCCTGTCTATCAAGCATTGGAGGGGTAGGGTTAATGTCCTCCAGCCTGTCTATCACGCATTGGAGGGGCGGGGTTAATGTTCTCCAGCCTGTCTATCAAGCATTGGAGGGGTGGGGTTAATGTTCTCCAGTCTGTCTATCACGCATTGGAGGGGCGGGGTTTATGTCCTCCAGCCTGTCTATCAAGCATTGGAGGGGCGGGGTTAATGTTCTCCAGCCTGTCTATCAAGCATTGGAGGGGTGGGGTTAATGTTCTCCAGTCTGTCTATCACGCATTGGAGGGGCGGGGTTAATGTGATCAAGTCTGTCTATCACTCATTGGAGGGGCAGGGTTAATGTCATCCAGTCTGTCTATCACGCATTGGAGGGGCGGGGTTTATATCCTCCAGCCTGTCTATGAAGCATTGGAGGGGTGGGGTTAATGTCCTCCAGTCTGTCTATCACGCATTGGAGGGGCGGGGTTAATGTCCTCCAGTCTGTCTATCACGCATTGGAGGGGTGGGGTTAATGCCCTCCTGCCTGTCTATCAAGCATTGGAGGGGTGGGGTTAATTTCCTCCAGTCTGTCTATCAAGCATTGGAGGGGAGGGGTTAATGTCCTCCAGCATGTCTATCAAGCATTGGAGGGGCGGGGTTAATGTCCCCCAGCCTGTCTATCAAGCATTGGAGGGGAGGGGTTAATGTCCTCCAGCATGTCTATCAAGCATTGGAGGGGCGGGGTTAATGTCCTCCAGCCTGTCTATCAAGCATTGGAGGGGCGGGGTTAATGTCCTCCAGCCTGACTATCAAGCATTGGAGGGGCGGAGTTAATGTTCTCCAGCCTGTCTATCAAGCATTGGAGGGGCGGGGTTAATGTCCTCCAGCCTGTCTATCAAGCATTGGAGGGGAGGGGTTAATGTTCTCCAGCCTGTCTATCAAGCATTGGAGGGGAGGGGTTAATGTTCTCCAGCCTGTCTATCAAGCATTGGAGGGGAGGGGTTAATGTTCTCCAGCCTGTCTATCAAGCATTGGAGGGGTGGGGTTAATGTCCTCCAGTCTGTCTATCACGCATTGGAGGGGTGGGGTTAATGTTCTCCAGCCTGTCTATCAAGCATTGGAGGGGCGGGGTTAAAGCCCTCCAGCCTATCTATCAAACATTGGAGGGGAGGGGTTAATGCCCTCCAGCCTGTCTATCAAGCATTGGAGGGGCGGGGTTAATGTTCTCCAGCCTGTCTATGACGCATTGGAGGGGCGGGCTTAATGTCCTCCAGCCTGTCTATCAAGTATTGGAGGGGCGGGGTTAATGTCCTCCAGCCTGTCTATCAAGCATTGGAGGAGCGGAGTTAATGTCCTCCAGCCTGTCTATCAAGCATTGGAGGGGTGGGGTTAATGTCCTCCAGCCTGTCTATCAAGCATTGGAGGGGAGGGGTTAATGTCCTCCAGCCTGTCTATCAAGCATTGGAGGGGTGGGGTAATGTCCTCCAGTCTGTCTATCACGCATTGGAGGGGCGGGATTAATGCCCTCCAGCCTGTCTATCAAGCATTGGAGGGGCGGGGTTAATGTCCTCCAGCCTGTCTATCAAGCATTGGAGGGGTGGGGTTAATGTCCTCCAGCCTGTCTATCAAGCATTGGAGGGGTGGGGAAATGTCCTCCAGCCTGTCTATCAAGCATTGCAGGGGCGGGGTTAATGTCCTCCAGCCTGTCTATCAAGCATTGGAGGGGCGGGGTTAATGTCCTCCAGCCGCCTGTCTATCAAGCATTGGAGGGGTGGGGTAATGTCCTCCAGTCTGTCTATCACGCATTGGAGGGGCGGGATTAATGCCCTCCAGCCTGTCTATCAAGCATTGGAGGGGCAGGGTTAATGTCCTCCAGCCTGTCTATCAAGCATTGGAGGGGTGGGGTTAATGTCCTCCAGCCTGTCTATCAAGCATTGGAGGGGTGGGGAAATGTCCTCCAGCCTGTCTATCAAGCATTGCAGGGGCGGGGTAATGTCCTCCAGCCTGTCTATCAAGCATTGGAGGGGCGGGGTTAATGCCCTCCAGCCTGTCTATCAAGCATTGGAGGGGTGGGGTTAATGTCCTCCAGCCTGTCTATCACGCATTGGAGGGGTGGGGGTTAATGCCCTCCAGCCTGTCTATCAAGCATTGGAGGGGCGGGGTTAATGTCCTCCAGCCTGTCTATCAAGCATTGGAGGGGCGGGGTTAATGTCCTCCAGCCTGTCTATCAAGCAATGGAGGGGCGGGGTTAATGCCCTCCAGCCTGTCTATCAAGCATTGGAGGGGTGGGGTTAATGCCCTCCAGCCTGTCTATCACGCATTGGAGGGGCGGGGTTAATGTCCTCCAGCCTGTCTATCACGCATTGGAGGGGTGGGGTTAATGTCATCCAGTCTGTCTATCAAGCATTGAAGGGGCGGGGTTAATGCCCTCCAGCCTGTCTATCAAGCATTGAAGGGGCGGGGTTAATGCCCTCCAGCCTGTCTATCAAGCATTGGAGGGGCGGGGTTAATGCCCTCCAGCCTGTCTATCACGCATTGGAGGGGCGGGGTTAATGCCCTCCAGCCTGTCTATCAAGCATTGGAGGGGCGGGATTAATGCCCTCCAGCCTGTCTATCAAGCATTGGAGGGGCGGGGTTAATGTCCTCCAGCCTGTCTATCACGCATTGGAGGGGTGGGGGTTAATGTCATCCAGTCTGTCTATCAAGCATTGAAGGGGCGGGGTTAATGCCCTCCAGCCTGTCTATCAAGCATTGGAGGGGCGGGGTTAATGCCCTCCAGCCTGTCTATCAAGCATTGGAGGGGCGGGGTTAATGTTATCCAGTCTGTCTATCAAGCATTCAAGGGGCGGGGTTAATGCCCTCCAGCCTGTCTATCAAGCATTGGAGGGGCGGGGTTAATGCCCTCCAACCTATCTATCAAGCATTGGAGGGGCGGGGTTAATGCCCTCCAGCCTGTCTATCAAGCATTGGAGGGGCGGGGTTAATGCCCTCCAGCCTGTCTATCAAGCATTGGAGGGGCGGGGTTAATGTCATCCAGTCTGTCTATCAAGCATTGAAGGGGCGGGGTTAATGCCCTCCAGCCTGTCTATCAAGCATTGGAGGGGCGGGGTTAATGCCCTCCAGCCTGTCTATCAAGCATTGGAGGGGCGGGGTTAATGTCCTCCAGCCTGTCTATCAAGCATTGGAGGGGCGGAGTTAATGTCCTCCAGCCTGTCTATCAAGCATTGGAGGGGAGGGGTTAATGTTCTCCAGCCTGTCTATCAAGCATTGGAGGGGAGGGGTTAATGTTCTCCAGCCTGTCTATCAAGCATTGGAGGGGTGGGGTTAATGTCCTCCAGTCTGTCTATCACGCATTGGAGGGGTGGGGTTAATGTTCTCCAGCCTGTCTATCAAGCATTGGAGGGGCGGGGTTAAAGCCCTCCAGCCTATCTATCAGACATTGGAGGGGAGGGGTTAATGCCCTCCAGCCTGTCTATCAAGCATTGGAGGGGCGGGGTTAATGTTCTCCAGCCTGTCTATGACGCATTGGAGGGGCGGGCTTAATGTCCTCCAGCCTGTCTATCAAGTATTGGAGGGGCGGGGTTAATGTCCTTCAGCCTGTCTATCAAGCATTGGAGGAGCGGAGTTAATGTCCTCCAGCCTGTCTATCAAGCATTGGAGGGGTGGGGTTAATGTCCTCCAGCCTGTCTATCAAGCATTGGAGGGGAGGGGTTAATGTCCTCCAGCCTGTCTATCAAGCATTGGAGGGGAGGGGTTAATGTCCTCCAGCCTGTCTATCAAGCATTGGAGGGGTGGGGTAATGTCCTCCAGTCTGTCTATCACCCATTGGAGGGGCGGGATTAATGCCCTCCAGCCTGTCTATCAAGCATTGGAGGGGCGGGGTTAATGTCCTCCAGCCTGTCTATCAAGCATTGGAGGGGTGGGGTAATGTCCTCCAGTCTGTCTATCACTCATTGGAGGGGCTGGGTTAATGTCCTCCAGCCTGTCTATCATGCATTGGAGGGGCGGGGTTAATGTCCTCCAGCCTGTCTATCAAGCATTGGAGGGGCGGGGTTAATGTCCTCCAGCCTGTCTATCAAGCATTGGAGGGGCGGGGTTAATGCCCTCCAGCCTGTCTATCAAGCATTGGAGGGGTGGGGTTAATGCCCTCCAGTCTGTCTATCACGCATTGGAGGGGCGGGGTTAATGTCCTCCAGCCTGTCTATCACGCATTGGAGGGGTGGGGTTAATGTCATCCAGTCTGTCTATCAAGCATTGAAGGGGCGGTGTTAATGCCCTCCAGCCTGTCTATCAAGCATTGAAGGGGCGGGGTTAATGCCCTCCAGCCTGTCTGTCAAGCATTGGAGGGGCGGGGTTAATGCCCTCCAGCCTGTCTATCACGCATTGGAGGGGTGGGGTTAATGCCCTCCAGCCTGTCTATCAAGCATTGGAGGGGCGGGGTTAATGCCCTCCAGCCTGTCTATCAAGCATTGGAGGGGCGGGGTTAATGCCCTCCAGCCTGTCTATCAAGCATTGGAGGGGCGGGGTTAATGCCCTCCAGCCTGTCTATCACGCATTGGAGGGGTGGGGTTAATGTCATCCAGTCTGTCTATCAAGCATTGAAGGGGCGAGGTTAATGCCCTCCAGCCTGTCTATCAAGCATTGGAGGGGCGGGGTTAATGCCCTCCAGCCTGTCTATCAAGCATTGGAGGGGCGGGGTTAATGTCATCCAGTCTGTCTATCAAGCATTGAAGGGGCGGGGTTAATGCCCTCCAGCCTGTCTATCAAGCATTGGAGGGGCGGGGTTAATGCCCTCCAGCCTGTCTATCAAGCATTGGAGGGGCGGGGTTAATGCCCTCCAGCCTGTCTATCAAGCATTGGAGGGGCGGGGTTAATGCCCTCCAGCCTGTCTATCAAGCATTGGAGGGGCGGGGTTAATGTCCTCCAGCCTGTCTATCACGCATTGGAGGGGTGGGGTTAATGTCATCCAGTCTGTCTATCAAGCATTGAAGGGGCGGGGTTAATGCCCTCCAGCCTGTCTATGAAGCATTGGAGGGGCGGGGTTAATGCCCTCCAGCCTGTCTATCAAGCATTGGAGGGGTGGGGTTAATGTCATCCAGTCTGTCTATCAAGCATTGAAGGGGCGGGGTTAATGCTCTCCAGCCTGTCTATCAAGCATTGGAGGGGCGGGGTTAATGCCCTCCAGCCTGTCTATCAAGCATTGGAGGGGTGGGGTTAATGCCCTCCAGCCTGTCTATCAAGCATTGGAGGGGCGGGGTTAATGTCCTCCAGCCTGTCTATCAAGCATTGGAGGGGCGGGGTTTATATCCTCCAGCCTGTCTATCAAGCATTGGAGGGGCGGGGTTAATGTCCTCCAGCCTGTCTATCAAGCATTGGAGGGGCGGGGTTAATGCCCTCCAGCCTGTCTATCACGCATTGGAGGGGCGGGGTTAATGCCCTCCAGCCTGTCTATCACGCATTGGAGGGGCGGGGTTAATGCCCTCCAGCCTGTCTATCAAGCATTGGAGGGGCGGGGTTTATAACCTCCAGCCTCCAGGGAATGTGACAAATTAAAGTTGGAGGGAATGTAGAAATGATAGAGGAGGAATGGGGGAAAGGTAAAAAAAAAGAGGGATGGTGAAAAGTAAAAAAGGAGGAAGATGTAAAGAAGGCGATGGGAGGAGAGAGAAGGAGAGAATGTGAAAAGAAAGAAATGTTTAAAAGTGTGATGAGCAAATGTCAAAAAGAAAGATGGAGGGATGGTAAAAAAAAGAGAAAGATGTAGACGATGTGAAAAGAGAGGGGGAATGTGACAAAGGTGGAGGAAAGGTGGAAATGTATGAAAACAAGAAAGTGGAAGAGAAAGTGAGAGAGGAAATGAGAGAGATGAATAGGGCGAGAAAAAGAGAGGGAAAATTAAGAATGCATCGAAAGAAAGGTAAGGTAAAAAAAAGAGGGATGTGAAAAGTAAAAAACGAGGAAGATGTAAAGAAGGCGATGGGAGGAAGGTGACGAGAGAGAGAGACGGAGAGAATGTGAAAAGAAAGAAATGTGCAAAAGTGTGACAAGCAAATGTAAAAAAGAAAGAGATGGAGGGATAGTAAAAAAAAAAGAGAAAGATGTAGACGATGTGAAAAGAGAGGGGGAATGTGACAAATTAAAGGTGGAGGGAAGGTGGAAATGATAGCGGAGGAATGGGGGAAATGTATGAAAACAAGAAAGTGGAAGTGAAAGAGAGAGAGGAAATAGGGGGAGAAAAAGAGAGGGAAAATTAAGAATGCATGGAAAGAAAGGTAAGGTAAAAAAGAGGGATGTGAAAAGTAAAAAAGGAGGAAGATGTAAAGAAGACGATGGGGGGAGAGAGAGGAGATAATGTGAAAACCCTGCCCCTCCAATGCGTGATAGACAGGCTGGAGGATATAAACCCCGCCCCTCCAATGCGTGATAGACAGGCTGGAGGACATTAACCCCGCCCCTCCAATGCTTGATAGACAAGCTGGAGAACATTAACCCCGCCCCTCCAATGCTTGATAGACCGGCTGCAGGACATTAATCCCGCCCCTCCAATGCTTGATAGACCGGCTGGAGGACATTAACCCCGCCCCTCCAATGCTTGATAGACAGACTGGAGGACATTGACCCCGCCCCTCCAATGCTTGATGGACAGACTGGAGGACATTAACTCCGCCCCTCCAATGCTTGATGGACAGACTGGAGGACATTAACCCCACCCCTCCAATGCTTGATAGACAGACTGGAGAACATTAACCCCACCCCTCCAATGCTTGATGGACAGACTGGAGGACATTAACTCCGCCCCTCCAATGCTTGATGGACAGACTGGAGGACATTAACCCCGCCCCTCCATTGCTTGATAGACAGGCTGGAGGATATAAACCCCACCCCTCCAATGCTTGATAGACAGGCTGGAGGACATTAACCCCACCCCTCCAATGCTTGATAGACATGCTGGAGAACATTAACCCCTCCAATGCTTGATAGACAGGCTGGAGGATATAAACCCCAACCCTCCAATGCTTGATAGACAGGCTTAGGACATTAACCCCGCCCCTCCAATGCTTGAAACAGGTTGGAGGACATTAACCCCGCCCCTCCAATGCTTGATAGACAGGCTGGAGAACATTAACCCCTCCAATGCTTGATAGACATGCTGGAGAACATTAACCCCGCCCCTCCAATGCTTGATAGACAGGCTGGAGGACATTAACCCCGCCCCTCCAATGCTTGATAGACAGACTGGAGAACATTAACCCCTCCCCTCCAATGCTTGATAAACAGGCTGGAGGGCATTAACCCCGCCCTTCCAATGCTTGATAGACAGGCTGGAGGACATTAACCCCGCCCCTCCAATGCTTGATAGACCGGCTGAAGGACATTAACCCCGCCCCTCCAATGCGTGATAGACAGACTGGAGAACATTAACCCCTCCCCTCCAATGCTTGATAGACAGGCTGGAGGACATTAACCCCGCCCCTCCAATGCTTGATAGACAGGCTGGAGGACATTAACCCCGCCCCTCCAATGCTTGATGGACAGGCTGGAGAACATTAACCCCGCCCCTCCAATGCTTGATGGACGGGCTGGAGGACATTAACCCCGCCCCTCCAATGCTTGATAAATAGACTGGAGGACATTAACCCCGCCCCTCCAATGCTTGATGGACGGGCTGGAGGATATAAACCCCGCCCCTCCAATGCTTGATAGACAGGCTGGAGGACATTAACTCCGCCCCTCCAATGCTTGATGGACAGACTGGAGGACATTAACTCCGCCCCTCCAATGCTTTATGGACAGACTGGAGGACATTAACCCCGCCCCTCCATTGCTTGTTAGACAGGCTGGAGGATATAAACCCCACCCCTCCAATGCTTGATAGACAGACTGGAGAACATTAACCCCTCCAATGCTTGATAGACAGACTGGAGGACATTAACCCCGCCCCTCCAATGCGTGATAGACAGGCTGGAGGATATAAACCCCGCCCCTCCAATGCTTGATAGACAGGCTGGAGGACATTAACCCCGCCCCTCCAATGCTTGATAGACAGGCTGGAGGACATTAACCCCGCCCCTCCAATGCTTGATAGACAGGCTGGAGGACATTAACCCCACCCCTCCAATGCTTGATAAACAGGCTGGAGAACATTAACCCCACCCCTCCAATGCTTGATAGACAGGCTGGAGAACATTAACCCCGCCCCTCCAATGCTTGATAGACAGGCTGGAGGACATTAACCCCACCCCTCCAATGCTTAATAGACAGGCTGGAGGATATAAACCCCGCCCCTCCAATGCTTGATAGACAGGCTGGAGGACATTAACCCCTCCCCTCCAATGCTTGATAGACAGACTGGAGGACATTAACCCCGCCCCTCCAATGCGTGATAGACAGGCTGGAGGATATAAACCCCGCCCCTCCAATGCTTGATAGACAGGCTGGAGGACATTACCCCACCCCTCCAATGCTTGATAGACAGGCTGGAGGACATTAACCCCTCCCCTCCAATGCTTGATAGACAGACTGGAGGACATTAACCCCGCCCCTCCAATGCTTGATAGACAGGCTGGAGGATATAAACCCCGCCCCTCCAATGCTTGATAGACAGGCTGGAGGACATTAACCCCTCCCCTCCAATGCTTGATAGTCAGGCTGGAGGACATTAGCCCTGCCCCTCCAATGCTTGATAGACAGGCTGGAGGACATTAACCCCACCCCTCCAATGCTTGATAGACAGGCTGGTGCATATTAACCCTGCCACTCCAATGCTTGATAGACAGACTGGAGGGCATTAGCCATACCTCCCAAGTGTCCCTGATTGTCCCTCTTTTCAGTCTGCGTCCGTGTCTCCTGTTGTATTTATTTGTCCCTCTTTGAGGTGTAACATGCAGATCTGCAGCAATAAATGTATTTACCTATTCAAAGTGTTTCTATTGTTGTAACTGTTACAACCTATCTCCTATCCCTCAATTAATGAGGGGCGTGGCCTAACTTTACAAATCTCCCTCTTATTTCTTGCCATCTTCATTGTTCTCTCTCTTTTGTTTTCCTCTGATCTCCCATTTCTTTTAACTTCTTTGCATCTTCCTCCTTTTTTTACCTTCCCCATCCCGCTTTTCCAGCCTGTCTATCAAGCATAAGGAGGTGGGGCTAATGTTCTCCAGCCTGTCTATCAAGCATAAGGGGGCAGGGCTAATGTTCTCCAGCCTATCAAGCATAAGGGGGTGGGGCTAATGTTCTCCAGCCTGTCTATCAAGCATAAGGGGGCGTGGCTAATGTTCTCCAGCCTGTCTATCAAGCATAAGGAGGTGGGGCTAATGTTCTCCAGCCTGTCTATCAAGCATAAGGGGGTGGAGCTAATGTTCCCCAGCCTGTCTATCAAGCATAAGGGGGTGGGGCTAATGTTCCCCAGCCTGTCTATCAAGCATAAGGGGGTGGGGCTAATGTTCTCCAGCCTGCCTATAAAGCATAAGTGGGCAGGTCTAATGTTCTCCAGCTTCTCTATCAAGCATAAGGGGGCGGGACAAATGTTCTCCAGCCTGTCTATCAAGCATAAGGGGCAGGGCTAATGTTCTCCTGCCTGTCAATCAAGCATAAGGGGGTGGGGCTAATGTTCTCCTGCCTGTCTATCAAGCATAAGGGGTGGGGCTAATGTTCTCCAGCCTGTCTATCAAGCATAAGGGGGCAGGACTAAAGTTCTCCTGTCTATCAAGCATAAGGGGCGGGGTTAATGTTCTCCAGCCTGTCTATCAAGCATAAGGGGGCGGGGCTAATGTTCTCCTGCCTGTCTATCAAGCATAAGGGGCGGGGCTAATGTTCCCCAGCCTGTCTATCAAGCATAAGGGGCGGAGCTAATGTTCTCCAGCCTGTCTATCAAGCATAAGGGGGTGGGGCTAATGTTCCCCAGGCTATCAAGCATAAGGGGCAGAGCTAATGTTCTCCAGCCTGTCTATCAAGCATAAGGGGGCGGGGCTAATGTTCTCCAGCCTGTCTATCAAGCATAAGGGGGTGGGGCTAATGTTCTCCAGCCTGTCTATAAAGCATAATGGGGCAGGGCTAATGTTCTCCAGCTTGTCTATCAATCATAAGGGGGCGGAGCTAATGTTCTCCAGCCTATCAAGCACAAGGGGGCGGGGCTATTGTTCTCCAGCCTATCAAGCATAAGGGGGTGGGGCTAATGTTTTCCAGCCTATGAAGCATAAGGGGGCGGGGCTAATGTTCTCCGGCCTGTCTATCAAGTATAAGGGGGTGGGGCTAATGTTCTCCAGCCTGTCTATCAAGTATAAGGGGGCTGGGCTAATGTTCTCCAACCTGTCTATCAAGCATAAGGGGGCGGGGCTAATGTTCTCCAGACTGCCTATCAAGTATAAGGGGGCTGGGTTAATGTCCTCCATCAAAGCTCCACGTTGATACAGTCACATGATCAGTAATGAAAAAAGAAACGATTGTATTCAGATCCACAAAGTGTTTTATTGGATAAGAAGATGTAAAGGAGGCGGAGCTAAACAGTGTAGGATCCGCCATTTTCGGCGGATGAAGCTCTGCTAGGGAGAGGTGAGTATCTCTCTAATGCAGGGCTCACTGATGCTGTGAGGGGATAGGTGAGGATAGATCAGTGCCCGTGTGGAGCAGAACTTAAAAGGCTTTAGGTCCGCTTAAAGGATTTAGGTCTGCTTTAAAGCGGAACAAAACAGCAGCTTGCAGCTCTCATTGGACGAGCGCCGTTGGAGCATAAAAAGGTAGGTTTTTCTCTTTAGATTCCAGGCTGGTCGCTGGTGGGTTTAGGTCTGCTTTAAATTATTAATGAGGGCGTGCCTGGCACATGTGGCGTCACCTGGTGGCTGAACTGTATTCGCTATTGTTATGCAGGACTGTCGCCCTCTGCCGCCCTCTTCTGGCATTACACCACCCTACATCACTGTCGCAGAGGAGCGCCTGTCCCCGACAAGCAGGCAGCCATTAGCTTCCCCTTTAAAGTGGACCAAAACCCAGGATTTTGACTATCCTGGGCTTTGGTCCTTGCCCCCGGGGGAACCCCGATCGAGGATGCCCTGCGTGTAACCCCCCAGGTCCCGGTCCTACGGCGCACGCGCGGCCGCTCGTCCAATCAGCGCGCTCGGATCCGCTGACGTCACGCCGTCTAAGGAGAGCGTCTCAGAGCGCGCTGACGGCCGCATCCCCTGCTTCCCTCTAACAGGGAGCGCGCCATTCACAAATGCCTGGCGCGGACACGCGTCTTGGTAGAGGGATAGCGGGGATGCGACTCGCACATGCGCCATCTGACCGGGAAAGAAGGTAAGTGTATGGGGCGACCTGGGGGGGTTTCACATAGCGGGGCATCCCGATTTTGGATGCCCCGTGGGGGGAGGGAATTCCAGTCCGATCGCTGTGGTTTTGGTCCACTTTAAATAGGATGGGGGGGGGGGGGGCAGAACCTGCGCTGCCTCGATATGACCCAACTAGTTCCATGATGAGCGGCTTGTTTATCACAACTTAAAGCGGACCTAAACCCTCCATTGCAACCCTGTGCTAGGGAGGGTGCTGGTTCACAGGGGCACTAAACTAACCTCACCTACCCCTTGTGCCATCAGTGAGCCCTGCATTAGAGAGATACTCACCTTTTCCTAGCAGAGCTCCATCAGCTTCTTCAGCTGTGTATATTAAAGCGGACCCTCACCCTGAATAAGAGCCTATCTTATATGTTTCCCCCCTGTACATACAGATTGCTCACATTAATCCAGACCCTCACCCTGAATAAGAGCCTATCTTATATGTTTCCCCCCCCCCTGTACATACAGATTGCTCACATTAATCCGGACCTTCACCCTGAATAAGAGCCTATCTTATATGTTTCCCACACCCTGTACATACAGATTGCTCACATTAATCCGGACCCTCACCCTGAATAAGAGCCTATCTTATATATTTCCCACACCCTGTACATACAGATTGCCCACATTAATCCGGACCTTCACCCTGAATAAGAGCCTATCTTATATGTTTCTCCCCTGTACATACAGATTGCTCACATTAATCCGGACCTTCACCCTGAATAAGAGCCTATCTTATATATTTCCCACACCCTGTACATACAGATTGCCCACATTAATCCGGACCTTCACCCTGAATAAGAGCCTATCTTATATGTTTCCCCCACCCTGTACATACAGATTGCCCACATTAATCCGGACCTTCATCCTGAATAAGAGCCTATCTTATATATTTCCCACACCCTGTACATACAGATTGCCCACATTAATCCGGACCTTCACCCTGAATAAGAGCCTATCTTATATGTTTCCCCCCCTGTACATACAGATTGCCCACATTAAAGTGGACCAACACCCACCGGTGATCGGCCCGGGAATCTATAAGATTCCCGGCCCGATCACCTCCCTCCCCGCGGGACATCCGAGATTGGGATGTCCCGCGGGGTGAAACCCCCCCCAAACACCCCAAACTCCTTACCTTAGTTTCGGCGGCCGCCGCCGCCTCCCTCGCGCCCCTCTAGACGTGCGCGTGCCCGCGCCGGCCGTCTGTGAATGGCTGGCGCGGGCACGCGCGCGTCAACAGGGACGCGCGGGAGGCGGCGGCGGAGGAGCCGCTTGTCCGCCGCTTGTCCGTCGCCGCGGGGAGAGGTGAGTTCGGGGGGTTTTCACACAGCGGGGCACCCCGATCGGGGGTGCCCCACCGAAGTGGACCAAGACCCAGGATAGTCAAAATCCTGGGTGTTGGTCCACTTTAATCCGGACCTTCACCCTGAATAAGAGCCTATCTTATATGTTCCCCCCCTGTACATACAGATTGCCCACATTAAAAATCAAATTCACAGAGCAGGGCATCCCACTTGGGGAATCGGACAGTCCTGGAGTCTATGAGACTCGGTTTCAAAGTGGACCAAGACTCATCAGGGTGATCCCTAGAATCTATAAGATCCCTGGAATCTATAAGACTCCAGAGCTGTCAGATTCCCCCCCGGGGCATCCTGATTTGGGATGCCCGCTGTGTGAAACCCCACGAATCCCCAGTAAAACCTATCTTATCCCACGGATGCGCATGTGCCACGGGATCGCAGGTACAACTCCGGTTCTTGCCGTGCGAGTCCCCCTACATTCACCAGGATTCACTTACCTTTCCGCACACCTCACTCGCCAGGCGCAGCCTCCCTGTAGCTGAGGCGTGCTCCCGCGACCAGCCATTTAGATTCTGAATGCCCCACTTTGTGAACCCCCCCCCCCGACCACCCGCAAAACCCCTTGCAGTTTCCTGGTCCCTCGCCACGATCGTGGGCCACAGTCGCATCCCTGCAGCTGTGCATGCTGCTGTCATTCAGATAGGCATAGATCAGGGAAATCTGTTTCCTACCAACAAAAATACCGTTTTGTGAGTACACTCCACTTCAAATCTTCATGACATGTGGGTAATCTCCAGTAGAGGGCGAACTTCTGCAGAGATGAATATGCAAAAAACAAAGCCCCTCCCAGTCCATATATATCTGGGACCTCCCACCAATTTCCCAGTTTAAAAAAGCAGTAAGGGGACCAGGAAGAACCAATTATAACCATAACAATCAAAACCAATTGTTCACCATATAAAAGCTCCGGAATACCCAAAAAAAGGGGTGGGGCGAAGTGGAGTGTATGGCACACTCATAATACCCGTTTTACAGGTGAGTACTCACAAGACGGTATTATTCTAAGTGTGCCATACACTCCACTTCAAATCTTCATGACATGTGGGACATCCAATAGCAGTGTCCGTCATGGGTGGGAACCAGAAACAGTAAAGAATGTACCAACTCAAACCACTGCAGCTTGCAGAACCTTGCGGCCAAAAACAGGATCCGCTGAAGCCCACACATCAACCTTGTAAAACTTGGAAAAAGTTTGAACAGAAGACCAAGTAGCAGCCTTACAAACTTGTTCAACAGAAGCCTGGTGCTGAAAGGCCCAGGACGCCCCAACAGCACGAGTAGAGTGCACAGTGACCCTAAAAGGAGGAGTCCTCCCCTTAGCAGAATAGGCCCCAACAATGGCCTGACGAATCCATTTGCTAATCGTAGACTTAGCAGGCGCCAAACCTTTCCTGGGCCCGCAGGGCACCACGAAAAAAGGCGTCCGTCTTGCGGAAGGAAGAAGTAGTCACCAAATAGTACTTCACACAGCGAACAACATCCAAATTGTGCAGAACCCTCTCCTTGTCATTGTTAGGCTTAGGACACAAGGAAGGGAGAACAATATCCTGATTGAAGTGGAAAGCAGAAACCACCTTAGGAAGAAAATCCGGCTTAAAACGAAAAACCACCTTATCCTGGTGTCTCTCAAAGTAAGGGGCCTGAATCGACAGAGCCGCTAACTCAGAGACACGCCAAACAGGGGTAATAGCCACCAAGAAAGCAACCTTCTGAGTGAGAACCGAAAGAGCAATATCCTGTAACGGCTCAAAAGGAGGACCCTGCAGAGCCGAAAGAACCAAATTCAAATCCCAAACAGGAACTACAGCCTTCCGAGGGGGCCGCACATGAGTAACCCCTTGGAAAAATGTCTTAACCAGCGGGTGTAAAGCAAAAGACCTCTGGAAGAAAACCGACAGAGCAGAAACCTGTCCTTTCAAAGTACCAAGCTGGAACCTAAGATCCAGATTAGCTGAAGAAACTCCAAAATCCTGTGGTACAGAAAAAACCCTGCAAGGCAAGGCCCTAGCCTCACACCAATCAATATAGGACCTCCAAGTCCTATAGTAAATGCTCGAAGAGAACCGCTTCCTAGCCCTAATCAGGGTCTGAACAACAGCCTCAGACAAACCTTCCTCTTTCAAGATGAAGGTTTCAGCAGCCAAGCCGTCAAAGCCAGCGTTTGTAAATTGGGGTAAAGTATATAGCAGGTCCGGTAGCAAGGGAAGCCGGTACTGATCTACGGCCAGCCTTACAACGTCTGCGTACCAAACCCTTCTTGGCCACCTTGGAGCCACCAGAACCGCTGGTGCCCCTTCTAGAACCAGTTTTCAAACTACCTTGCCCAGCATGGAGACAGGTGGAAACAGGTACAGAAAACCCAGGATCCTGAGAAAGAGACACAAAGGCCGGAAGTTTGTGATTGTGCCTCGAGGCAAAGAGATCCACCTCCAGAGTCCCCCACTTGTGGCAAAGATCTAGAAAAACCTCGGGGTTGAGAGACCACTCTCCGTGGCGAGGGGATCCCCTGCTCAGGGAATCCGCCTCCGTGTTCTCCACTCCCGGAATGTAGACTGCCGAAACGCAAGGAACATTGCTCTCCACCCAGTGCAGGCTCAGAGAGACTTCCCTGAGGGCACTCCTGCTGCGAGTCCCTCCTTGGTGATTTATGTAAGTCACTGCCGTTAAGTTGTCTGAACGCACCTGAACCGGAAGACATCGTAAATGTGGGGTCAGTTGAGCTAGAACCAGTCGAATGGTTCTGAGCTCCAATACATTGATGGGGGTGTGAGCCTCCTGGGGACCCCACACCCCGCTGAACTGATGACTCTTCCAATAACCTCCCCAGCCCGACAGGCTGGCATCCGTGGTAACCGTCTCCCAACAAGGGACCAGAAAGGATCTGCCCTTCACCAGATTGCTCGAGTCCAGCCACCACCGAAAGGACTGCCGAACCCTGGGAGACATCCTGAAAGGTTGATCCAATGACTGTGGGCTCCTGTCCCAATACGTCAATAGGAGAAGTTGAAGAGATCTCATGTGAAACTGACAGCACCGCCTCGAAGGAGGACACCATCAAACCCACCAGTTTCATCCCCTGTCGGATAGAGGGACAAGGACTGGCCAGAAGAAGACGGATCAGGCCCTGAATCCCCTGCACTTTGGCCTGGGGCAGAAACACTCTGGCCCGACTGGTATCCACATTCATGCCCAGAAATGAAATCACTCGAGACGGGGAGAGAGAAGACTTGGTGCGGTTGATCACCCACCCGAACCTCTCCAGGGTCGACACCACCTGGTGGGTGTCCAGCTCCGCCTGCTGAAGGGAAGAAGCTGAAATCAACAGATCATCCAGATAAGGCACAATGTGAATGCCCTGAGATCTGAGCAGAGCCATTACGTTCACCAAAACCTTGGTGAAGACCCTCGGTGCCGAGGTCAGACCGAAGGGAAGAGCTACAAATTGATAATGTTGATCCTCCACTGCAAACCGGAGGAATCTCTGATGTGCCTGAAAAATCGGAACATGCAGCATACGCATCCTCGAGGTCTATGGATGTCATAAAATCCCCTTGGAGAAGGGAATTGATAGCCGAGCGCAGAGTCTCCATGCGGAACTTTTTGGCTCTGATAAACCTGTTGAGAACCTTGAGATCTAGAATGGGTCTCACCGAACCCTCCTTTTTGGGAACCGTGAAAAGGTTGGAGTAGTAACCCCTGCCTCTTTCCAACGGAGGCACCGGGCATATAACCCCCATGTCCAGAAGGTTTTTTACTGCTAACAGGAGCCCCTGTGGGTCCGAGGGCACCCGAGACCTTAAGAATCTTGGGGGCGGCCAGTACTCGAACTCCAGTTTGTACCCGGAGGAGACCACTTCCAAGATCCAATTGTCTCTGACCTCCCGGGCCCAGACCTGGAAGAAGAGCCGCAGCCGTCCCCCCACCCTTGCGGGTGAGGGCGCCCCTTCATTGCTGAGCCGGTTTAACGGCAGGCTTGGAACCCCAGGCAGCCGCGGGACGTGCCCGACCTCTGCCTCTGTTCCAGGACGAGCCCCTGACACCTGAGAAGGCCAGACCCCTAGACGCTTTGGCCCCTCGAAAGGAAGGAGTGAACGACGGCGCCGTTTCCTCCGCTGAGGTAACTTACCTCCTTTAGCAACAGCATCCAATTTATCTCCAAACAGCCGCGCACCCAAGAAGGGGAGAGCTGTGAGCGACTTCTTGGCTCCAACGTCCGCTGTCCACTGACGGAGCCAGACCAATCTGCGCATAGCCACCAGTAAGGCTACTACACACAACAATGGAGTCTTCCATCGCAGCCATGACAAAATCCATGAACAATTCGCACTTCTTAAGTATAGCGAACTCAGCGCCATCTGGACCAAGCTGAGCGTTATTCAGCCAGTCCCTGATAAGAGACCTGGTAGCAAGCGACACCAGGGCAGATGCACTAGCTGGCCGCAGGGCCGAGCCCACGTGGGCAAATGCGTGGCACGCCATCTGATCAAGGAGCTTATCCTCGCCATCCTTAAGGGAAGTGGCGTCAGGGGTGTTCAGCACAGAAGAGTTGGTCAAACCTAAAACAGGCGCGTCAACCTCGGGAGGAGAAGACCAGCGCTTAACCGCCTCCACCGGAAAGGGATATTTCTTATCCCATCCCTGAGGCACACCAGGAAGCCGGCTGGGCCTCTCCCATTCTCTAAGTATCAGCGCATCAAAATGACCCTGGGTAGGGAATTCCAGACGGGGCTTGTGGGCCCCAAAAAATTCCCCCTTCTTAAGAGGGGGCGCCTCAGGTGGATCAATATCCAATACCTCCAATAAATGTGGCCAAACAGTGGCCGTATCAACGGCATCCCCCAGCGCCTGTCCGACATTGGCATTCCCAGACTGAACATGGTCAGCCTCTGAATCCTGATACAATTCCCCGTCCACTAGTGGGGAATAATCGGACAAATCAGCGGACTCATCGTCAGTGTCCCACAAGGGCTGGGCCGACGACAACTGTCTCTTTTTAGCCTGGGCCTTCTTGCCCACCGTGCTAGCAATCATTTTCTCTATGCTGGCCAACCGAGCCCAAACATGAGAAAGCGACTGGGGATCCTGGGGTACGGATCAGGTGGGGAGGGGAAGGCGATGAAGCGGGAGGAGCCGACCCAGAAGGCTGGGTACCAGACTGCCGCGTTATGGCCTTTTGTGCGCATGGTATACAGATCAGCACATTCTCCCCCGTAAGGGATACCCCGCACCCCACACATGGCCCGGATTGTCCCGAAGGGATCCCGGGCCCGGTATCCTGCAGAGCCTCCATATGGTGAATTTTTGTGTCGCAAGACCGCAGGGAATTACGCATAAGCAACCCGGGATGCACCTTAAAAGTCCCGGTGGGAGGATTTTTGGGTGGACAATTTTCGTAACTAGGGACCCCAGGACCAGGAGGGACCCCTTAATATGCACATATACAGGGCAACCTGTAACACACAAAATAAGCCACATAAGAGCAGAGCAGTGTAAAAAATGCAATAGCATTTGATCTTACAGCCACACAATGGAAATATATATAGGTATATCTATATATATATATATATTATATATACCACAACACAGCCAAACAGTGCAAATAAGGCCTAGACACACACACACATGTTAGAGACCAGTGGGGGCCCCCACACACACACACACACACAGGCTAAAGAGATGGCCATCAGGCCCTTACCACCCCGAGTGCAAAGCGGCCTGCCAGGGAAGATGGCCCCCACACAGCCTCGTGCCTGGGAAGGGAGAGCAGGGGGAGGGCGGGCCAGCGCAGAACGCGCATTTTCCGAGGCCACGCCCCCTTCCCGAACGCAGCCTGAGGGGGAGGAGCTCCCCCAGGCTGTAGTCATACCATGAGGCCAGTAAACATCAAGCACGCACACACACACACAAGTGAAACACTCACACCATGACAAGGGCTGGGTAAAAGAAAATATCGGCCAAAACGAAATATCGGCCAGGCCCCCCCCCCCCCGGAAGGGAATCAGGGCCCCGGAAGGGGGGAAATCCAGCCAGGAGCCGGCCATAAGCCTAACGGGACGGGGCATCCCACACCAGGATCACCAAGAAACCTGGATAACCGCCTACCCCATAGTGAGGTCTCCTACCTTCACCAGGACCCGCAGCCTAAGCTGGGAGGCTCAATATAGGGTAATTTAGAAGGGTCCTGGCAGTAATAGGGATAATAGAAGGCCGGGCCGAGCCCGGATTACCTGTAAGCAAAGAAGTCTTCATCTTCTGTCTTGTCGCCTTCCCTGCAGAGAAGGAACTGGGGAATTGGTGGGAGGTCCCAGGTATATATGGACCGGGAGGGGCTTTCTTTTTTGCATATTCATCTCTGCAGAAGTTCGCCCTCTACTGGAGATTACCCAGATGTCATGAAGAAGGAAGTGGAGTGTATGGCACACTTAGAATATGGCCGCCCGGCCATGCCTTGTTGTTATCTGAGGGAAATCTGTTTCTAAGCAACAAAATGGCCGGAAAGAGGAGACAGTGGCGGTGACATGTCTTGTTAATATCTGAGGGGAATCTGTTTCTAAGCAACAAAATGGCCGGAAAGAGGAGCAAGTGGCGGTGACATGTTGTGTTGGTATCTGAGGGGAATCTGTTTCTAAGCAACAAAATGGCTGCCCAGCCATGCCTTGTTGGCATCTGGGGGAAATCTGTTTCTAAGCAAGAAAATGGCCAGAAATAGGAGCCAGTGGGGGTGACATGCCTTGTTGGTATCTAAGGAAAATCTGTTTCTAGGCAACAAAATGGCTACCCGGCCATGCCTTGTAGGTATCTGAGGGGAATCTGTTAACAAAAGCAACAAAATGGCCACCTAGACACTCCTTGTTGGTATCTGAGGGAAATCTGTTCCCTACCAACAAAATGGCCGGAAAGAGGATCCAGTGGCGGTGACATGCCTTGTTGTTATCTGAGGGAAATCTGTTTCTAAGCAACAAAATGGCCGCCCGGCAATGCCTTGTTGGCATCTGAGGGAAATCTGTTAAAAAAAAGCAACAAAATGGATGCCTAGACGCTCCTTGTTGGTATCTGAGGGTAATCTGCTTCTAAGCAGCAAAATGGCAGCCTGGCCACGCCTTGTTGGTATCTGAGGGAAATCTGTTTCTAAGCAACTAAATGGCCGCCCGGCCATGCCTTGTTGGTATCTGAGGGGAATCTGCTGCTAAGCAGCAAAATGGCCGCCTGGCCACGCCTTGTTGGTATCTGAGGGGAATCTGTTTCTAAGCAACAAAATGGCCGGAAAGAGGATCCAGGGGAGGTGACATGTCTTGTTGGTATCTGAGGGAAATCGGTTTCTAGGCAACAAAATGGCCGCCCGGCAATGCCTTGTTAGGTATCTGAGGGGAATCTGTTAACAAAAGCAACAAAATGGCCACCTAGACACTCCTTGTTGGTACCTGAGGGAAATCTGTTTCCTACCAACAAAATGGCCGGAAAGAGGATCCAGTGGCGGTGACATGTCTTGTTATCTGAGGGAAATCGGTTTCTAGGCAACAAAATGGCTGGAACGAGGAGCCAGTGGTGGCGACACGCCTTGTTGGTATCTGAGGGGAATCTATTAAAAAAAAGCAACAAAATGGCCGCCCGGCCATGCCTTGTTGGTATCTAAGGCAAATCTGTTTCTAACCAACAAAATGGACACCCAGCCACACTTTATTGGTATCTGAGGGAATCTGTTTCTAGGCAACAAAACGGGCGCCCAGCCATGCCTTGTTGATATCTAAGGGAAATTTGTTTCTAACCAACAAAATGGCCGGAAAGAGGAGCCAGTGGCGGTGACATGTCCTGTTGGTATCTGAGGAAAATCCGTTTCTAGGCAACAAAATGGCCGCCTGTCCATTGGTATCTGAGTTTCTAACCCACACAAAAGTCCACTTTTAAGTCCCCCCCCCCCCCCCCCCCCAGTCAGCGCTCACCACCCGCGATCGGAGTGTCTCTTGGCTTTGGCCTTCTTGTTCCTGTCGTCGCCGCGGTTCCTGACCACGCACACGCAGGCCGAGACGCCGGCCACGGTCTTGGGAAGGTCAGGCCCCTTCAGCCATCTTTTCCTGTCGGGGTCGTAGACCTGCACGGCGCGTGAGAAGGCCGTGTTCTCCCAGCTGTAGCCGCCCAGCACGTAGATCTTGCCGGCGAACACGGCCACGCCGGACTCGCTGTTGGGCTGCAGCAGCGGCGCTATGCGGGTCCACTGGTCGCACTGGGCGCTGTAGCACTCCACGCCCAGGATGTCGAAGCGCTCCATGGACTCCTGGTTGTCGTCGCTGCCGCCAATGGCGTAGACGCTGTCGTCCAGCGTGCACATGCTGTGCCACCCCCGCGCCGTGATCATGGGGCGCCGCTCCTCCCAGGCGTCCGCCGCCGGCGCGTAGCGCAGCAGGTTCTTCCTGTACGGCCCGATCTGATAGTCGTGACCCCCGGAGATGTAGATGGCGTCTTTGTGGACGGTGCCCGCGTGGCCGTATGTGAACCTGAAAGGCAAAGCGGGAATCTCCTTTAGTGTGCACCTTATTGGCCCCAACGCACCCCGCTACCCCTTCCTGGTCACTCCCTCATAGTACCCCTCTACCCCTTCCTGGTCATTGCCCCATCATACCCCCCCTACCCCTTCCTGGTCATTGCCTCATCATACCCCCTACCCCTTCCAGGACCCTGCCTCATCATACCCCCCCACCCCTTCCTAGTCATTGCCTCATCATACCCCGCAACCCCTTCCAGGTCATTGCCTCATCATACCCCGCAACCCCTTCCAGGTCATTGCCTCATCATACCGCGCTACCCCTTCCTAGTCATTGCCTCATTATACCCCGCTACCCCTTCCTGGACCCTGCCTCGTCATACCCCCCCACCCCTTCCTAGTCATTGCCTCATTATACCCCGCTACCCCTTCCTGGTCACTGCCTCATCATACCCCGCTACCCCTTCCTGGTCACTGCCTCATAATACCCCCCCACCCCTTCCTAGTCATTGCCTCATCATACCCCCCTACCCCTTCCTGGTCACTGTCCCTAATAATACCCCGCTACCCCTTCCTGGTCATTGCCTCATCACACCCTGCTACTTCTTCCTGGTCATTGCCTCCTCATACCCCCCTACCCCTTCCTGGTCATTGCTCATCATACCCCGCTACCCCTTCCTGGTCATTGCCTCATCATACCCCGCTACCCATTCCTGGTCCCTGCCTCATCATACCCCCCCACCCCTTCCTAGTCATTGCCTCATCATACCCCCCTACCCCTTCCAGGTCATTGCCTCATCATACCCCCCTACCCCTTCCTGGTCATTGCCTCATCATACCCCACTACTCCTTCCTGGACCCTGCCTCATCATACCCCCCCACCCCTTCCTAGTCATTGCCTCATCATACCCCCCTACCCCTTCCTGGTCATTGCCTCATCATACCCCGCTACCCCTTCCTGGACCCTGCCTCATCATACCCCCCCACCCCTTCCTAGTCATTGCCTCATCATACCCCCCTACCCCTTCCAGGTCATTGCCTCATCATACCCCGCAACCCCTTCCTGCTCATTGCCTCATCATACCGCGCTACCCCTTCCTGGACCCTGCCTCATCATACCCCCCCCCCCTTCCTAGTCATTGCCTCATTATACCCCGCTACCCCTTCCTGGACCCTGCCTCGTCATACCCCCCCACCCCTTCCTAGTCATTGCCTCATTATACCCCGCTACCCCTTCCTGGTCACTGCCTCATCATACCCCGCTACCCCTTCCTGGTCACTGCCTCATAATACCCCCCCACCCCTTCCTAGTCATTGCCTCATCATACCCCCCTACCCCTTCCTGGTCACTGTCCCTAATAATACCCCGCTACCCCTTCCTGGTCATTGCCTCATCACACCCTGCTACTTCTTCCTGGTCATTGCCTCCTCATACCCCCCTACCCCTTCCTGGTCATTGCTCATCATACCCCGCTACCCCTTCCTGGTCATTGCCTCATCATACCCCGCTACCCATTCCTGGTCATTCCATTCCATTTGTTCCTAGGCAACAAAATGGCCGGAAAGAGGAGCCAGTGGCGGTGACATTGCTTGTTGGTTTCTGAGGGAAATCTGTTTCTAAGCAGCAAAATGGCCGCCCAGCCATGCCTTGTTGGTATCTGTTTCCAACCAACAAAATGGCCGCCCGGCCATGCCTTGTTGGTATCTGAGGAAAATCTGTTTCCAACCAACAAAATGGCCGGAAAGAGGAGCCAGTGGCGGTGACATGTCTTGTTGGTATCTGAGGGAAATCTGTTTCTAGGCAACAAAATGGCCGCCTGGATACGCCTTGTTGATATCTGAGGGAAATCTGTTTCTAAGCAGCAAAATGGCCGCCCGGCCACGCCTTTTTGGTATCTGAGGGAAATCTGTTTCCAACCAACAAAATGGCAGGAAAGAGGAGCCAGTGGCGATGATGTGTTTGTATCTGAGGGATGTGTTTGTATCTTGTTGGTATCTGAGGGTAATCTGTTTCCAACCAACAAAATGGCCGGAAAGAGGAGACAGTGGTGGTGACGTGCCTTGTTTGTATCTGAAGGAAATCTGTTTATAAGCAACAAAAAATCTAGACACTCCTTGTTGGTATTTGAGGGGAATCTGTTTCGAAGCAACAAAATGGCCGGAAAGAGGAGCCAGGTGGCGGTGACATGTCTTGTTGATATCTGAGGGAAATATGTTTCCTACCAACAAAATGGCTGGAAAGAGGAGCAAGAGGGGGCGACATGTCTTGTTGGTATCTGAGGGGAATCTGTTTCTAGGCAACAAAATGGCCGCCCAGCCATTTTTTGTTGGTATCTGAGGGAAATCTGTTTCTCAGCAACAAAATGGCCGCCCGGCCATGCCTTGTTGGTATCTGAGGCAAATCTGCTTCCAACCAACAAAATGGCCGGAAATAGGATCCAGTGGCGGTGACATGCCTTGTAGGTATCTGAGGGGAATCTGTTTCCAACCAACAAAATGGCCGGAAATGAGGGAAATCTGTTAGATACCAACAAGGAGTGTCTAGGTGGCCATTTTGTTGCTTTTTTTTTTTTTTTTAGGGAAATCCGTTTTCAACCAACTAAATGGCCGCCCGGCCATGTCTTATTGGTATCTGAGGGAAATCTGTTAAAAAAAAAGCAACAAAATGGCCACCTAGACACTCCTTGTTGGTATCTGAAAGGAATCTGTTTCTAAGCAACAAAATGGCCGCCTGGACACGCCTTGTTGGTATCTGAGGGTAATCCTTCCTGGTCATTGCCCCGTCATACCCCATTACCCCTTCCAGTTTATTGCCCCATCATACCCCTTCCTGGTCACTGCCCCGTCACTTACCTTGGCAGCTCGGAGACATAGGCCCAGGCATCCAGCCGGGGGCAGTAGATCTCCACAGAGGACAGGGCGCCATTCTCGTTCCTGCCCCCCACAGCCAGCAGCTTGTCGCTCACAGACGCCAGATAGAAGTCCACCCGGGGCTGGTTCATGGGCGCCATCTGCAGGAACAGAAAGGAATAAGAAAAGGTGAGCAAACCAAGCGAACCCGGGGTTTCCACATAGTGGGTCATCCCAAATCAGGATGCCCTATGGATAAATACCAGTACCCCGGAAAGTCAAAATCACAGGTTTTGGTGCACTTTAATATTTCATGCGACGCAAGGGACACACTGGGACTTTTGTTGTTAGATTAATATGAGGCTCCTGTGCCGGTGATTGTCGCCCAGTGGCCCACAAAACCCTGGAGCCAGCAGGGCTCACTGATGGTGTGAGGAGGAGGTGCAGTAGTTTCCTGCCCCCCATCAGATGGAGCTCTGCTAGGAAAAGGTGAGTATCTCTCTAATGCAGGGTCACTGATGGTGTGAGGAAGGAGGTAGTTAGTTTCCTGTCCCCCATCAGATGGAGCTTTACTAGGAAAAGGTGAGTATCTCTCTAATGCAGGGTCATTGATGCTGTGAGGGGGGAGGTGAGGTTAGTTTCCTGTCCCCCATCAGATGGAGCTCTGCTAGGAAAAGGTGAGTATCTCTCTAATGCAGGGTCACTGATGGTGTGAGGAGGGAGGTGAGGTTAGTTTCCTGTCCCCCATCAGATGGAACTCTACTGGGAAAAGGTGAGTGTCTCTCTAATGCAGGGCTCACTGATGGTGTGGGGGGGGGGGGGGTTAGGTTAGTTTCCTGTCCCCCAACAGATGGAGCTCTGCTAGGAAAAGGTGAGTATCTCTTTAATGCAGGGCTCACTGATGGTGTGAGGTGGGAGGTGAGTTTCCTGTCCCCCATCAGATGGAGCTCTGCTAGGAAAGGGAGAGTATCTCTAATGCAGGGCTCACTGATGCTGTGAGGGGGTAGGTGAGGTTAGTTTCCTGTCCCCCATCAGATGGAGCTCTGCTGGGAAAAGGTGAGTATCTCTCTAATGCAGGGATCACTGATGGTGTGAGTGGGGAGGTGCAGTAGTTTCCTGTCCCCCATCAGATGGAGCTCTGCTAGGAAAAGGTGAGTATCTCTCTAATGCAGGGCTCCCAAATTGGAATGCCCGCTGTGTGAACCCCCCAGATGCCCGGTATCAGCTTACCTTTCCCAAATGTGCAGGTCCAATCAGAACCGTTTGCCGTGACTATGTCATTCGGCAAACAACTTTGATTGTTGAACATTGGGAAGCAAGAGAGGCCACATCCCCTGCACCCTCGGGCGGTGCGCACACTCCCGTCCCAGCCATTCAAATAGGCCGTCGCGGGATCGCGCACGCCGCCGGGAATGCGCCCGCTCTCTCTCTCGCTTCCCATTGAAGAACATTATAGTCACAGCAAACGGCTCTGATTGGACGAGAGCCTGTCAAAATCCCAAGTTTTGTTCCACTTTAAAACATACCCAGCAGCAGTGTTCTGTGTTTACAGGCCTCACATCTCTCCTCTTGGTGTACGGTTGCCAATAGCAACACGGCCTATGTAAGGCCGATTGAGCTCCTTCACCTCAGCAGTGTTCTGTGTTTACAAGCCTCACATCTCTCCTCTTGGTGTACTGTTGCCAGTAGCAACACGGCCTATGTAAGGCTGATTGAGCTCCTTCACCTCAGCAGTGTTCTTTGTTTACAGGCCTCACATCTCTCTTCTTGGTGTACGGTTGCCAATAGCAACACGGCCTATGTAAGGCTCCTTGAGCTCCTTCACCTCAGCAGTGTTCTGTGTTTACAGACCTCATATCTCTTATCTTGGTGTACGGTTGCCAATAGCAACAAGGCATGTGTAAGGTTGATTGAGCTTCCTCACCTCAGCAGTGTTCTGTATTTACAGACCTCACTCCCCTCTTCTTGCTGTGCGGTTGCCAATAGCAACACAATATAAGTAAGCTGGAGCGAGCTTCCTCACCTCAGCAGTGTTCTGTGTTTACAGGCCTCACATGTCTCTTCTTGGTGTACGGTTGCCAATAGCAACACGGCCTGTGTAAGGTTGAGTGAGCTCCCTCACCTCAGCAGTGTTCTGTGTTTACAGGCCTCAATTCTTTCTTCTTGGTGTACGGTTGCCAATAGCAACACATCATGTGTGAGTAAGCTCCCCCACCTCAGCAGTGTTCTGTGTTTACAGGCCTCACATGTCTCTTCTTGGTGTACGGTTGCCAATAGCAACACGGCCTGTGTAAGGTTGAGTGAGCTCCCTCACCTCAGCAGTGTTCTGTGTTTACAGGCCTCAATTCTTTCTTCTTGGTGTACGGTTGCCAATAGCAACACATCATGTGTGAGTAAGCTCCCTCACCTCAGCAGTGTTCTGTGTTTACAGGCCTCAATGCTCTTGGTGTACGGTTGCCAATGAATTAGAAAGCCAATACGGCTACCCTGCCGTGCCCCCGCCTCACCTGTATCCACTGCCCCCAGCGCGGGTCGAACCTGTAGAGCACGCTGGAGGCCGCGTCGCCGCCGTCGTCGATGGAGAAGCTTCCGCCGGCCACGTAGACGAAGTTGCCCAGGGCGGTGACGCAGTGGTGGCTGCGTCGGGCCGGCAGCCGCGTCTCGGTCAGCCATTGCTCCTTCCCGGCGTCCAGGCCGTAGACGTCGTCGCTGAGCTCCAGGCAGTGTTCGGACACCTCGCCGCCGACGAAGAGCAGCCGCTCGGCGCCGTTGCGCAGGGCGGTGCGGCTCCCCTGCAGCAGCGGCTGGGCGGCCAGGTTGTCGTGGTAACCCAGGGCCTCATCCAGCAGCGGGCGCCAGCCGGCCCCGTCGGGCAGCAGGGAGGACACGGCTGGCTGGACGCGCTGCAGCAGGTCGCCCTTGGAGATGAGCGGGAAACGCACGTGCTGCAGGACACTGTAGGCCTGGCTCTCGCGCCCCGGCTCGTAGCTCAGCCACTGCAGCGCCGACTGCAGCAGCTGGTACTCGCCGGCGTGCTGCACGCGCTCGCTGCCCAGGTAGTCGGCCAGTTTGGGGGCGGAGACGTTGCGCAGGAAGTCAGCGGTGAGCGACAGGCCAGCATAGTTGTTGAGGATGAAGGAGTCGATGTAGGCGCCCAGGCGCTCCAGGCTGTAGATGGCGGCCAGCTCCTGCAGGTACAGGTAGTTGTCGTCGCTCACCTCGCTCTCCAGGTACTCGCAGCAAAAGTCCACCGCCTTCCACACCTGCAGCAGGTGCGCCGTCTCCAGCACGTAGTCGATGTTGCCGCCGTCCAGCGTCAGCTCGCTGCCGTAAAGGAAGTCCACCACCGCCTTCAGGCCCACGTAGGAGGCGCCCACCAGCTCCACCTCCGCCTGGCGCGCCTCCTTCATGCCGATGGTGAACATGGAGTTGAAGTAGTCGCTGCAGGCCGAGAGGACGTTGCGGTGCGCTGGCACCGGCTGCTCGTCCGCCACCAGGACCACGTCGCAGAAGAGCCCCGCCTGGCGCTGCTCGTTCAGACGCCGCAGGATCCCGCTGGAGTTGTCCGCCCACCGGTACAGCTGAGGAGGGAGAAGAGCAAACATGGGAGGGGGTGATTGATGGTGGAAGGGGTGGGTAAGTGTAAGGTGAGTATGTAGGAGGGATAAGGGAGGCAGGAGGGGTTAGTGATGGTAGGAGGAGTATGTAGGAGGGATAAGGGAGGCAGGAGGGGTTAGTGATGGTAGGAGGGGTATGTAGGAGGGATAAGGCAGGCAGGAGGGGTTAGTGATGGTAGATAGGGGTATGTAGGAGGGATAAGGGAGGCAGGAGGGGTTAGTGATGGTAGGAGGGGTATGTAGGAGGGATAAGGAAGGCAGGAGGGGTTAGTGATGGTAGGAGGGGTATGTAGGAGGGATAAGGGAGGCAGGAGGGGTTAGTGATGGTAGGAGGGGTATGTAGGAGGGATAAGGGAGGCAGGAGGGGTTAGTGATGGTAGGAGGGGTATGTAGGAGGGATAAGGGAGGCAGGAGGGGTTAGTGATGGTAGGAGGGGTATGTAGGAGGGATAAGGGAGGCAGGAGGGGTTAGTGATGGTAGGAGGGGTATGTAGGAGGGATAAGGGAGGCAGGAGGGGTTAGTGATGGTAGATAGGGGTATGTAGGAGGGATAAGGGAGGCAGGAGGGGTTAGTGATGGTAGATAGGGGTATGTAGGAGGGATAAGGGAGGCAGAAGGGGTATGTAGGAGGGATAAGGGAGGCAGGAGGGGTTAGTGATGGTAGGAGGGGTATGTAGGAGGGATAAGGGAGGCAGGAGGGGTTAGTGATGGTAGGAGGGGTATGTAGGAGGGATAAGGGAGGCAGGAGGGGTTAGTGATGGTAGATAGGGGTATGTAGGAGGGATAAGGGAGGCAGGAGGGGTTAGTGATGGTAGATAGGGGTATGTAGGAGGGATAAGGGAGGCAGAAGGGGTTAGTGATGGTAGGAGGGGTATGTAGGAGGGATAAGGGAGGCAGGAGGGGTTAGTGATGGTAGGAGGGGTATGTAGGAGGGATAAGGGAGGCAGGAGGGGTTAGTGATGGTAGGAGGGGTATGTAGGAGGGATAAGGGAGGCAGGAGGGGTTAGTGATGGTAGATAGGGGTATGTAGGAGGGATAAGGGAGGCAGGAGGGGTTAGTGATGGTAGATAGGGGTATGTAGGAGGGATAAGGGAGGCAGAAGGGGTTAGTGATGGTAGGAGGGGTATGTAGGAGGGATAAGGGAGGCAGGAGGGGTTAGTGATGGTAGATAGGGGTATGTAGGAGGGATAAGGGAGGCAGGAGGGGTTAGTGATGGTAGATAGGGGTATGTAGGAGGGATAAGGGAGGCAGAAGGGGTTAGTGATGGTAGGAGGGGTATGTAGGAGGGATAAGGGAGGCAGGAGGGGTTAGTGATGGTAGGAGGGGTATGTAGGAGGGATAAGGGAGGCAGGAGGGGTTAGTGATGGTAGGAGGGGTATGTAGGAGGGATAAGGGAGGCAGAAGGGGTTAGTGATGGTAGGAGGGGTATGTAGGAGGGATAAGGGAGGCAGGAGGGGTTAGTGATGGTAGATAGGGGTATGTAGGAGGGATAAGGGAGGCAGGAGGGGTTAGTGATGGTAGATAGGGGTATGTAGGAGGGATAAGGGAGGCAGAAGGGGTTAGTGATGGTAGGAGGGGTATGTAGGAGGGATAAGGGAGGCAGGAGGGGTTAGTGATGGTAGATAGGGGTATGTAGGAGGGATAAGGGAGGCAGGAGGGGTTAGTGATGGTAGGAGGGGTATGTAGGAGGGATAAGGAAGGCAGGAGGGGTTAGTGATGGTAGGAGGGGTATGTAGGAGGGATAAGGGAGGCAGGAGGGGTTAGTGATGGTAGGAGGGGTATGTAGGAGGGATAAGGGAGGCAGGAGGGGTTAGTGATGGTAGGAGGGGTATGTAGGAGGGATAAGGGAGGCAGGAGGGGTTAGTGATGGTAGGAGGGGTATGTAGGAGGGATAAGGGAGGCAGGAGGGGTTAGTGATGGTAGGAGGGGTATGTAGGAGGGATAAGGGAGGCAGGAGGGGTTAGTGATGGTAGATAGGGGTATGTAGGAGGGATAAGGGAGGCAGGAGGGGTTAGTGATGGTAGATAGGGGTATGTAGGAGGGATAAGGGAGGCAGAAGGGGTATGTAGGAGGGATAAGGGAGGCAGGAGGGGTTAGTGATGGTAGGAGGGGTATGTAGGAGGGATAAGGGAGGCAGGAGGGGTTAGTGATGGTAGGAGGGGTATGTAGGAGGGATAAGGGAGGCAGGAGGGGTTAGTGATGGTAGATAGGGGTATGTAGGAGGGATAAGGGAGGCAGGAGGGGTTAGTGATGGTAGATAGGGGTATGTAGGAGGGATAAGGGAGGCAGAAGGGGTTAGTGATGGTAGGAGGGGTATGTAGGAGGGATAAGGGAGGCAGGAGGGGTTAGTGATGGTAGATAGGGGTATGTAGGAGGGATAAGGGAGGCAGGAGGGGTTAGTGATGGTAGATAGGGGTATGTAGGAGGGATAAGGGAGGCAGAAGGGGTATGTAGGAGGGATAAGGGAGGCAGGAGGGGTTAGTGATGGTAGGAGGGGTATGTAGGAGGGATAAGGGAGGCAGGAGGGGTTAGTGATGGTAGGAGGGGTATGTAGGAGGGATAAGGGAGGCAGGAGGGGTTAGTGATGGTAGGAGGGGTATGTAGGAGGGATAAGGGAGGCAGGAGGGGTTAGTGATGGTAGGAGGGGTATGTAGGAGGGATAAGGGAGGCAGGAGGGGTTAGTGATGGTAGATAGGGGTATGTAGGAGGGATAAGGGAGGCAGGAGGGGTTAGTGATGGTAGATAGGGGTATGTAGGAGGGATAAGGGAGGCAGAAGGGGTATGTAGGAGGGATAAGGGAGGCAGGAGGGGTTAGTGATGGTAGGAGGGGTATGTAGGAGGGATAAGGGAGGCAGGAGGGGTTAGTGATGGTAGGAGGGGTATGTAGGAGGGATAAGGGAGGCAGGAGGGGTTAGTGATGGTAGGAGGGGTATGTAGGAGGGATAAGGGAGGCAGGAGGGGTTAGTGATGGTAGGAGGGGTATGTAGGAGGGTAGTAGGGGTATGTAGGAGGGTATTAGGGGGTAGGAGGGTATTAGGGGGTAGGTAGGGGTAAGTACCTTGGACGACTCGCTGATCTTGTGGGGTCGGCACACGCGGCTCTGCCGGGACCCCTCCATGATTCTCTATGTGGAGCCTTCAGGAAAGAAGAAAAGAAGGCTGAGTGCACGCCCCCGCAAAGATGGCCACCATCAGCCCCGTCATCCGATTGGTTGCCTCACTATTGGCCCGTCTATGGCATTTGTTCCTGAACTGAAGGCATTAGATTGTCAGCTCCTTTGGTTGAATATAGTTATAATTATATTAGTTCAATCCTATGGGGGCAGCAGGTGGCGCTATATATATAAAGCCCAGAGAATAAATGAGCGGAGAAAGAAAACGAAGACAGAAATGGAAAAGAGAGCGAGAGAGAGAGAAGGAGAGAGCAAAAGAAGACAGACAGTGACAGAAGAATTACAGAGAGAAACAAAAAGAAGATGGTAATGGAAAAGAGAAAGAGAGAAGGAGAGAGAGAAATAAAGAGCAAAAGAAGACAGACAGTGACAAGAAATAAAGAGAGAAAGAAAAAGAAGGCGGAAACGGAAAAGAGAGAGAGAGAGAGAGAAGGAGAGAAAGAAAAAGAAGAGGAAATGAGGAGCAAAAGAAGACGGACAGAGACAAGAAATAAAGAGAGAAAGAAAAAGAAGATGGAAATGTAAGAGAGAGAAATAGAGAGCAAAAGTAGACAGACAGTGACAGAAGAATTACAGAGAGAAACAAAAAGAAGATGGTAATGGAAAAGAGAAGGAGAGAGAGAAATAAAGAGCAAAAGAAGACAAGACAGTGACAAGAAATGAAGAGAGAAAGAAAAAAGAAGGAAACGGAAAAGGGAGAGAGCAAAAGAAGACAGACAGTGACTGAAGAATTACAGAGAGAAAGAAAAAGAAGATGGTAATCGTAAAAGAGAAAGAGAAATAAGGAGCAAAAGAAGACAGACAGTGACAGAAGAAATAAAGAGTGAAAGTAAAAGAAGATGGAAATGGAAAAGAGAAAGAGAAATAAGGAGCAAAAGAAGACAGACAGTGACAGGACATAAAGAGAAAAAGAAGACGGAAATGGAAGAGAGAGAGAAAGAGAAGTGGAGAGCAAAAGAAGTGACAGAAGAATTAAAGAGAGAAAGAAGACAGGAATGGAAGAGAGAGAGAGAGAGAAAGAAGGAGAGATGAAAAAAGGAGCAAAAGAAGACAGACAGTGACTGAAGAATTACAGAGAGAAAGAAAAAGAAGATGGTAATGGAAAAGAGAGAGAGAAAAATAGAGAGGAAATGAGGAGCAAAAGAAGACAGACAGTGACAGGACATAAAGAGAAAAAGAAGACGGAAATGGAAGAGAGAGAGAAAGAGAAGTGGAGAGCAAAAGAAGTGACAGAAGACTTAAAGAGAGAAAGAAAAGGAAGACAGGAATGAAAGAGAGAGAAAGAGAGAGAGAGAGAGAGAGAGAAGGAGAGATTAAATAAGGAGCAAAAGAAGACAGACAGTGACAGAAGAAATAAAGAGAGAAAGAAAAAGAAGACAGGAATGGAAAAGAGAGAGAGAGAGAAATAGAGAGGAAATGAGGAGCAAAAGAAGACAGACAGTGACAGAAGAAATAAAGAGAGAAAGAAAAAGAAGACATGAATGGAAAAGAGAGAGAGAGAGAAATAGAGAGGAAATGAGGAGCAAAAGAAGACAGACAGTGACAGAAGAAATAAAGAGAGAAAGAAAAAGAAGACAGGAATGGAAAAGAGAGAGAGAGAGAAATAGAGAGGAAATGAGGAGCAAAAGAAGACAGACAGTGAGAGAAGAAATAAAGAGTGAAAGTAAAAGAAGACGGAAATGGAAAAGAGAAAGAGAGAGAAAAATAAGGAGCAAAAGAAGACAGACAGTGACAGAAGAATTAAAGAGAGAAAGAAAAAGAAGATGGAAATGTAAGAGAGAGAGAAGGAAGAGATATAAGGAGCAAAAGAAGACAGACAGTGACAGAAGAAATAAAGAGATAAAGAATGAGAGGGAAAGAAGAGAAAAAGAAAGAGAGGTAAAGTACGAAAGAGAGGGGGGAAGAAAGAAAGAGAGAGAAAGAAATAAAAAAAGAATGAGAGAGAGGAAAAGAAGAGAAAAAAAAGTGAAAAAGAAAGCAAGAGAAAGAAAGAGGGAGAGAGAAAGAGGGATAGAAAGAAAGGAAGATAAAGAAAGCAATTTTATGATGGTGCCCACTAGAGACATACACACACAATAGAGAAATACAGAGAAGAGGGGGGTAGAGGAGGAAAAAGAGAGGTGGGGAGAAAGAGAGAGAAAGAAAGAAAGAGAGAAAGAAAGAAAGAAAAAGAGATAAAGAAAGATTTCAGGATGGAGCCCCCTAGAGACAAACACACAGAATGGAAAGAGGGAAACAGAGGAAACACAGAGAAGAGGGAGGAGGAGAGAAAGTAAGAGATAAATAGAAAGAGAGAGAAAGAAAGAAAGCAAAGAGATGGAAAAGAGAGATGGAGGGAAGGTAAACATAAGGAAGCTGAAAAAGAGGAGGAAATGAGCCCAAAATAAAGGAGAGAGAGATGGGGGGGGGGGGGGGCATTCAGCTGAGAGAGAGGTTGGGATGGCGCCCTGTGCGGCTGCACGCCTCACTCACACCCCAGAGGTTTCCGGCTCTGTGATGTCACGCCATCCTTGTTACAATGTATCAGCATCAAAGAACAAGTAGAGATCCCCCTCTCTCCGGCTCTGTGATATCACGCCATCCTTGTTACAATGTATCAGCATCAAAGAACAAGTAGAGATCCCCCTCTCTCTGGCTCTGTGATGTCACGCCATCCTTGTTACAATGTATCAGCATCAAAGAACAAGTAGAGATCCCCCTCTCTCCGGCTCTGTGATGTCACGCCACCCTTGTTACAATGTATCAGCATCAAAGAACAAGTAGAGATCCCCTTCTCTCCGGCTCTGTGATGTCACGTCATACTTGTTACAATGTATCAGCATCAAAGAACAAGTAGAGATCTCCCTCTCTCCGGCTCTGTGACGTCACGCCATCCTTGTTACAATGTATCAGCCCCATGGAACAAGTAGAGATCCCCCTCTCTCCGGCTCTGTGATGTCACGCTATCCTTGTTACAATGTATCAGCCCCATGGAACAAGTAGAGATCCCCCTCTCTCCGGCTCTGTGATGTCACGCCATCCTTGTTACAATGTATCAACATCAAAGAACAAGTAGAGATCCCCTTCTCTCCGGCTCTGTGATGTCACGCCATACTTGTTATAATGTATCAACATCAAAGAATAAGTAGAGATCCCCTTGTCTCCGGCTCTGTGATGTCACGCCATACTTGTTACAATGTATCAGCATCAAAGAACAAGTAGAGATCCCCCTCTCTCCGGCTCTGTGACGTCACGCCATACTTGTTACAATGTATCAGCATCAAAGAACAAGTAGAGATCCCCCTCTCTCCGGCTCTGTGACGTCACGCCATCCTTGTTACAATGTATCAGCCCCACAGAACAGGGCGAGATCCCACTTTCCGTCTCTGTGACGTCACGCCATCCTTGTTACAATGTATCAGCCCCATGGAACAGGGAGAGATCCCACTTTCCGTCTCTGTGACGTCACGCCATCCTTGTTACAATGTATCAGCATCAAAGAACAAGTAGAGATCCCCCTCTCTCTGGCTCTGTGATGTCACGCCATACTTGTTACAATGTATCAGCATCAAAGAACAAGTAGAGATCCCCTTCTCTCCGGCTCTGTGACGTCACGCCACCCTTGTTACAATGTATCAGCATCAAAGAACAAGTAGAGATCCCCTTCTCTCCGGCTCTGTGATGTCACGCCATACTTGTTACAATGTATCAACATCAAAGAACAAGTAGAGATCCCCTTCTCTCCGGCTCTGTTATGTCACGCCATACTTGTTACAATGTATCAGCATCAAAGAACAAGTAGAGATCCCCCTTTCCGGCTCTGTGATGTCACGCCATCCTTGTTACAATGTATCAGCCCCATGGAACAGGGAGAGATCCCCCTTTCCGGCTCTGTGACGTCACGCCATCCTTGTTACAATGTATCAGCCCCACAGAACAGGGAGAGATCCCACTTTCCGTCTCTGTGACGTCACGCCATCCTTGTTACAGTGTATGAGCCCCATGGAACAGGGAGAGATCCCCCTTTCCGGCTCTGTGACGTCACACCATCCTTGTTACAATGTATCAGCCCCATGGAACAGGGAAGATATCCCCCTCTCTGTGACGTCATGCACCTACCTGCAGCACAGCGGCCGCCCCCGCTCAGCTCCTCGCCCGTCGCAGCAGCATTGCTACCCCTCCGAAGGGGCAGGAAGGGCTCAGGGCCGGGGGCAAATACCCCCGGACCATCCTGTAACGCTTGGCTTTGGCCCTTTCACAGGAAACAGGCTAAAAGAACTGCACCGCCAGGGGGCGCTCCAACCCCACAGATGCTCCGTCATCCGCTCCTGGCCCCGCCCACTCCCCCTGGCCCGCAGATGCTCCGTCCTGGCCCCGCCCACTCCTCCTCCTGGCCCCGCCCACTCCTCCTCCTCCTGGCCCCGCAGATGCTCCGTCTCTCCCCTCTCCTGGCCCCGCCCACTCCTCCTGCTCTGCAGATGCTCCGCCCTGGCCCCGCCCACTCCCCCTGGCCCGCAGATGCTCCGTCCTGGTCCCGCCCACTTCTCCGCCTGGCCCCGCCCACTCCTCATCCTGGCCCCGCAGATGCTCCGTCTCTTCCTTCTCCTGGCCCCGCCCACTCCTCCCGCCCCGCAGATGCCCCGTCTCTCCCCTCCCCTGGCCCCGCCCACTCCTCCCGCCCCGCAGATGCTCCGTCATCCCCTCCTGACCCCGCCCACTCCTCCTCCCGCGCGGCGGGGACATGACCCGGGTGCACCGCGGTCCCCGGCGGGGAAAGGGTTAACCGCCCGCAGCTCAGCATCCCCCCCCCCTCCTCCTCCTCACCTCACTCCGCTACAGAAGTGATAGCGCCAACAGCAGCAGAGGCGCAGTGCTCCCACCTACCTGCATCCTCACCATGGCCACCAAGATCGACAAGGAGAACTGCAGAGAAGCTTATAATCTAGTGCGAGACGACTCCAACCAGACCAGCTGGTGAGACACCCCTATATATAGCGCCCACATATACCACAGCGCCGTACATAGGAGCCAGTCACATGACCTCCTGTCCCTCAGAGCTCACACTCTAATGTCTCCCCCACACTCACACACTGTTATTATACATTATATAGCGCTGACATATACCACAGCGCTGTACATAGAAGCAGTCACATGACCTCCTGTCCCACAGAGCTCACACTCTAATGTCTCCTCCACACGCACACACTGTTATTATACATTTATATAGCGCTGACATATACCACAGCGCTGTACATAGAAGCAGTCACATGACTCCCTGTCCCTCAGAGCTCACACTCTAATGTCCCCCTCACACTCATACATTTATATGTGTCAGGCTGGCGGGTGTAGTGATGTTACAATGAAGCGGGTGTGACAGTCGGGCGTGTTTCTCTCCCGCAGGGTGACATTCAGATATGACGGATCCATGATAGTGCCGGGCGACCAGGGGTCTGACTATGAAGACTTTGTGAACACCTGCACAGGTAAGTGGGCATAACTGTAGAGGGTTGTGACTGCACCAGGGCCCAGAAGGTCAGTGGGGCCCCTCCACCTCATTCATCTGATTTGGGCTCGCTTGAAATCATATAATGGAAGAAGAAGCACCATGTGTCTCAGCTGTTTCAGTCTTTAGTTGTATCCGATTGAGGAAAAAGTTTACTGTATGAGCCATGATGGGCCCCATTCAATGTTTGCACCAGGGCCCATCACATTTAATAACACCTCTGGGTGCAGGAAGCATTGTAGAGGGTGCTGTGTATGTTACTGATAATATCTGATCGCCGCGTGATTGGGGTGTGAGCCGCACCTGGGGGGGGGGGGGGCAATGGCAGCTCTGGAATGTGCGGCACAGCGTAGGGACTTGTCTGGCTCCCCCCTCTGTAGAACGGGGGGGGGGATAGGAAACAGCTGCATCATCTCCAGCATCAGCAGGAGACACACAGATTGCCCACACACTATACAACTGATCGTACAGTCTTGTTAGATCAGACCAAACTCATCCACCCATTACATTACACCAATATACTTTATATGGTCGGATCGTATGATGAGCCTTGTTTCTATGTTCTATTATCATATGATCTATGTTTTTTTATGTTAAATGGTCATATGATGATCCATGTTTCTGTGTTCTATGATTATATGATGATCTATGTTTCTATGATCAAATGATGATCTATGTTTTAGGATATGCGATCACTTGAAGATCCATGTTTCTATGTTAATATGATCATATGATGATCAATTTTTCTATGTTCTATGATATGTGATCAAATGATGATCTGTGTTTCTGTGATCACATAATGATCTATGCTCCTATGATCATATTATTATTTAGGATCATATGATGATCTATTTTTTATGATACGTGATCATATGATGATTTATGTTTCTAAACTCAAATGATGATCTATGTTTCTATGCTCATAATATTATTTAGGATCATATGAGGATCTATGTTCTATTATATGCGATCAAATGATCTATGTTTCTATGCTCAGAATATTATTTAGGATCATATGAGGATCTATGTTCTATGATATGTGATCACATGATGATCTATGTTTCTATGATCTATGCTCCTATGATCATATTATTATTTAGGATCATATGATGATCTATGTTTCTATGATCTATGCTCCTATGATCATATTATTATTTAGGATCATATGATGATCTATGTTTCTATGCTCCTATGATCATATTATTATTTAGGATCATATGATGATATATGTTTCTATGCTCCTATGGTCATATTATTATTTAGGATCATATGATGATCTATGTTTCTATGATCTATGCTCCTATGGTCATATTATTATTTAGGATCATATGATGATCTATGTTTCTATGCTCCTATGATCATATTATTATTTAGCATCATATGATGATCTGTGTTTCTATGATCTATGCTCCTATGGTCATATTATTATTTAAGATCATATGATGATCTATTTTTTATGATACGTGATCATATGATGATCTATGTTTCTAAACTCAAATGATGATCTAGGTTTCTATGGTCATATTATTATTTAGGATCATATGATGATCTATGTTCTATGATATGCGATCAAATGATCTATGTTTCTATGATCATAATATTATTTAGGATCATATGAGGATCTATGTTCTATTATATGTGATCATATGATGATCTATGTTTCTATGATCTATGCTCCTATGATCATATTATTATTTAGGATCATATGATGATCTATGTTTCTATGATCTATGCTCCTATGATCATATTATTATTTAGGATCATATGATGATCTATGTTTCTAAACTCAAATGATGATCTAGGTTTCTATGGTTATATTATTATTTAGGATCATATGATGATCCATGTTCTATGATATGCGATCAAATGATCTATGTTTCTATGATCAAATGATGATCAATTTTTCTATGATCAAATGATGATCTACGTTTCTATGATCATAATATTATTTAGGATCATATGAGGATCTATGTTCTATTATATGTGGTCATATGATGATCTATGTTTCTATGTTCTATGATATGTGATCAAATGATGATCTGTGTTTCTATGATCAAATGATGATCTACGTTTCTATGATCATAATATTATTTAGGATCATATGAGGATCTATGTTCTATGATATGTTATCAAATGATGGTCTATGTTACTATGATCAAATTATGTTTTATGATATGTGATCATATGATGATCTATGGTTCTATGATCATAATATTATTTAGGATCATATGATGACCTATGTCCTATGATATGTGATTATATCATGATCTATGTTCTATGATATATGATCATATGATGACCTATGTCTCTGTGATCAAATGATGATCTAGGTTTCTACGATCATATTATTATTTAGGATCAAATGATGATCTAGGTTTCTACGATCATATTATTATTTAGGATCATATGATGATCTATGTTTCTATGATATGCGATCAAATGATGATCCATGTTTCTATAATCAAATGATGATCAATTTTTCTATGATAAAATGATGATCTATGTTTCTATGTTCTATGATCATAAGACGTTTCTGTGTTCAAATTATGATCTCTATTTCTATGATCTTATTATTATCTAGGATCATATGATGTTTTAGGTTCTATGACATGTGATCACATGATGATCCATGTTTCTAAGTTTTAAGATCATGTGATGATCTGTTTCCTTTCTAAGATAAAGAGGACATACACACATAAGGGCAGAGAAGATAGACCATATGGTCTCCTTCTGCCGTCACCCTTCTGTGTTTCTATGATCATATGATGATCAATGTTTTTATGATTAACGTTTCTATGATCATATGATGATCAATGTTTTTATGATTAACGTTTCTATGATCCTATGATGATCAATGTTTTTATGATTAACGTTTCTATGATCATATGATGATCAATGTTTTTATGATTAACGTTTCTATGATCATATGATGATCAATGTTTTTATGATTAACGTTTCTATGATCATATGATGATCAATGTTTTTATGATTAACGTTTCTATGATCCTATGATGATCAATGTTTTTATGATTAACGTTTCTATGATCCTATGATGATCAATGTTTTTATGATTAACGTTTCTATGATCCTATGATGATCAATGTTTTTATGATTAACGTTTCTATGATCATATGATGATCAATGTTTTTATGATTAACGTTTCTATGATCCTATGATGATCAATGTTTTTATGATTAACGTTTCTATGATCCTATGATGATCAATGTTTTTATGATTAACGTTTCTATGATCCTATGATGATCAATGTTTTTATGATTAACGTTTCTATGATCATACGATGATCAATGTTTTTATGATTAACGTTTCTATGATCATACGATGATCAATGTTTTTATGATTAACGTTTCTATGATCATACGATGATCAATGTTTTTATGATTAACGTTTCTATGATCATACGATGATCAATGTTTTTATGATTAACGTTTCTATGATCCTATGATGATCAATGTTTTTATGATTAACGTTTCTATGATCCTATGATGATCAATGTTTTTATGATTAACGTTTCTATGATCCTATGATGATCAATGTTTTTATGATTAACGTTTCTATGATCCTATGATGATCAATGTTTTTATGATTAACGTTTCTATGATCCTATGATGATCAATGTTTTTATGATTAACGTTTCTATGATCCTATGATGATCAATGTTTTTATGATTAACGTTTCTATGATCCTATGATGATCAATGTTTTTATGATTAACGTTTCTATGATCATACGATGATCAATGTTTTTATGATTAACGTTTCTATGATCATACGATGATCAATGTTTTTATGATTAACGTTTCTATGATCATACGATGATCAATGTTTTTATGATTAACGTTTCTATGATCATACGATGATCAATGTTTTTATGATTAACGTTTCTATGATCATATGATGATCAATGTTTTTATGATTAACGTTTCTATGATCCTATGATGATCAATGTTTTTATGATTAACGTTTCTATGATCATATGATGATCAATGTTTTTATGATTAACGTTTCTATGATCATATGATGATCAATGTTCTTATGATTAACGTTTCTATGATCATATGATGATCAATGTTTTTATGATTAACGTTTCTATGATCATATGATGATCAATGTTCTTATGATTAACGTTTCTATGATCATATGATGATCAATGTTTTTATGATTAACGTTTCTATGATCATATGATGATCAATGTTCTTATGATTAACGTTTCTATGATCATATGATGATCAATGTTTTTATGATTAACATTTCTATGATCATATGATGATCAAGATTTCTATGATCATAGTCCTGTCTTGCTATTTACGATGATCATCTGATGATCGAAGTTTCTTTGTTATATATTCATACGGTCTTTGTTTCTATGATCATATTTTTGTGCGACTCGCTAATTCTCATAGTGTGAATTGTCTGTGAAGCGGTCGATCGTTCTCACAATCACATTGGGGAAAGTTTGTACAATTTACTAGCAGTGGAGCAGTTTATATTATGGGAATTGATCGTCCAATCTCAATTGAATCGGTCATTAGCCGGCCAATCTCTGGGGCAGAACCGATCAGCCTGGGAGCCTCTCATAGGTTGTGCTTAGATTGCTTCCAATCAGGTCGGTGTGAGGATGGATCTGATACTGAAGATAGAGAAAAGTCCCGCCCCCATCTGACCATAACCCGGAGCGATCCGGGACCATGGTGGCTCCTCTGTTCTATGATTCTGCGCGGAGTCCCCTTTTTTTTAGGGGGGCGGAGCTGAGCAGCGGGAAGCCGGCCGGCAGATGGGATCCCGGCAGCGATGGGCCCTGCATGAATATTTTATCTCTCGCTGTGTCTGGCTGCCAAGGGCCGGCTTCCCTTATTTACTGTCCTGAAGATCTGGGTCAGTCATGTGTGGTTACCTGGGCCGCACCCTCATCTAGATGTAAACCCAGGGCCCCATGATGGAACCACAGCAGATACCTTGTACCCTGATCTCATATCATCAAATGATTTGCATATTATTGCCCTCATATGCCTCACACTCTAATGTCTCCTCCACACTCACACACTGTTATTATACATTATATAGCGCTGACATATACCACAGCGCTGTACATAGAAGCAGTCACATGACCTCCTGTCCCTCAGAGCTCACACTCTAATGTCTCCCCCACACTCACACACTGTTATTATACATTATAAAGCGCCGACATATACCACAGCGCTGTACATAGAAGCAGTCACATGACCTCCTGTCCCTCAGAGCTCACACTCTAATGTCTCCCCCACACTCACACACTGTTATTATACATTTATATAGCGCTGACATATACCACAGCGCTGTACATAGAAGCAGTCACATGACTTCCTGTCCCTCAGAGCTGACACTCTAATGTCTCCTCCGCACTCACACACTGTTATTATACATTTATATAGAGCTGACATATACCACAGCGCTGTACATAGAAGCAGTCACATGACCTCCTGTCCCTCAGAGCTCACACTCTAATGTCTCCCCCACACTCACACACTGTTATTATACATTTATATAGCGCTGACATATACCACAGCGCTGTACATAGAAGCAGTCACATGACCTCCTGTCCCTCAGAGCTCACACTCTAATGTCTCCTCCACACTCACACACTGTTATTATACATTATATAGCGCTGACATATACCACAGCGCTGTACACAGAAGCAGTCACATGACCTCCTGTCCCTCAGAGCTCACACTCTAATGTCTCCCCCACACTCACACGCTGTTATTATACATTATATAGCGCTGACATATACCACAGCGCTGTACAGAGCCACTGCCATCAGTAATTTAATTTAATTTTTTAATTTTTTATTTTTTATTTTTAATTTAATTTTAATGCATAGATCGCCATTGTATGCTTGGGCACACATAGGAATTCGTCCTCCGCATTTAACCCATCCGTGCAGTGAGTGTACACATGTCCGGAGCGGTGGGCTGCCCCGATAACGGCGCCCGGGGAGCAGTTGGGGGTTTAGGTGCCTTGCTCAAGAGCACTTCAGTCATGTTCCAGGACCAGGATTTGAACCTGCAACCCTCCGGTTGCAAGTCCGCTCCCTTACCACTAGGCCACAACTGCCCCAAACAGTAACAGTTGGTGGGTGCAGCAGTTCGGTGGATCAGGATGACAGGCAGGTGAGCGCCATCCCCGGGTCTCGGACGCTGCTGATCCGGGAGTTTTGGTCGAGTTTCTCTCGCTTGCGCGTCACTAAACTCCCACTTCTGTTAATAAATGCAAAAATGCAGCATAATGAGGCCTCTGGCGCAGCGACCTTTTCCCCGGCGCCACACTGCGCATTCACCGATAAATAAAGACCATTCACTTCCTGCTGACACACATCCTGCATTCCCTCTATATAAAAGAAGCCCGAGTCTTAAAGGGGACCTTTAGTGTTCAGACTCCAGGGCTGATGTGACCCTCAGTCCCTGTCATGTTTCTATGTGCTCTGTACAGCGCTGTGGTATATGTCAGCGCTATATAATGTATAATAACAGTGTGTGAGTGTGGGGGAGACATTAGAGTGTGAGCTCTGAGGGACAGGAGGTCATGTGACTGCTTCTATGTACAGCGCTGTGGTATATGTCAGCGCTATATAAATGTATAATAACAGTGTGTGAGTGCGGAGGAGACATTAGAGTGTGAGCTCTGAGGGACAGGAGGTCATGTGACTGCTTCTATGTACAGCGCTGTGGTATATGTCAGCGCTATATAACGTATAATAACAGTGTGAGTGTGGGGGAGACATTAGAGTGTGAGCTCTGAAGGACAGGAGGTCATGTGACTGCTTCTATGTACAGCGCTGTGGTATATGTCAGCGCTATATAACGTATAATAACAGTGTGAGTGTGGGGGAGACATTAGAGTGTGAGCTCTGAGGGACAGGAGGTCATGTGACTGCTTCTATGTACAGCGCTGTGGTATATGTCAGCGCTATATAACGTATAATAACAGTGTGAGTGTGGGGGAGACATTAGAGTGTGAGCTCTGAGGGACAGGAGGTCATGTGACTGCTTCTATGTGCTCTGTACAGCGCCGTGGAGTATGTTGGAGCTATACCGTAGCTATTGTGTGTGTGAGATAAATAGCAGCTGGGTGCAGGGTGTAATTATCGGGTCAGTAGGGTGTAATTATGTCGCCCCGGGGAGGGCGGTGGCAGGTGAGCGCCAGACGGTGAGATGGGCCTGTGAAGCTCTTTCACCAGCTTAGCACCAAATCAGATTTGCTGCGGCCAGTGATCTGGAATCTGATTGGTCGTTGGAGGGGACACAGATCTGTGAAGGAATCAAATGGGAGCTTTTCCCATGTTTGATGAATTACTCACCATCCATCAGTGGGGGGAGCGGCAACACCCTGAAAGGGGCGGAGTCACAGGGGTCAGGCCGATTCGCCCCGACAATGAAGGTGAAATATCCCGTCTTAGAGTGACCCCAACCCGATAACTAACACTAAATCTGATACTTACCTTTACCCTGATCCAAAAATCTGATACTTACCTTTACCCTGATCCATAACCTGACACAAGCGCTAAGCTCGGCCCTTTATTCTGATGGCAAACCTGATATAAGGCTTCCTCACTAACCCTGACCCTAAACCTTCCTCACTAACCTTGACCCTAAACCTAACAAGTGCTAACCTTTATCCCCGGATTTACCCTCAACCTAAATCTGATTTAAGACCTAATCCCGGCCATTCCTCTGATTCTAAACCTGATATAAGACCTTACTACTAACCCTATGGGGACACAAGCAGTTACCCGGACCCCGGGCTGAACCCCGATCCTAAACCCAACACTAACCTAATTTAAATCCAAACCCTTATGTTGATACAGAAGCCCAATACAAGCTCTAACCCTGATCCTATATTTGACACAAGCACTAACCCTATCCCCTGCCCTGACCCTAAACCCAGTACAAGCACTGACCCTGACCCTAAACCCAATACGAGCTCTAACCCCAACTCTTACCCTGATCCTACACCTGACACAAGCACTAACCCTGTCCCTGACACCGATCCTAAACCCAATACAAGCACTAACCCCAACCCTGACCCTAAACCTAATACAAGCACTAACCCTGGCCCTGAGCCTAAACCCAACGCAAGCACTAACCCTGGCCCTGACCCTAAACCCAACGCAAGCACTAACCCTGGCCCTGATCCTAAACCTAATACAAGCACTAACCCTGGCCCTGATCCTAAACCTAATGCAAGCACTAACCCCGGCCCTGAGCCTAAACCCAATACAAGCACTAACCCTGGCCCTGAGCCTAAACCCAATACAAGCACTAACCCTGGCCCTGAGCCTAAACCTAATACAAGCACTAACCCTGGCCCTGATCCTAAACCTAATGCAAGCACTAACCCTGGCCCTGATCCTAAACCTAATACAAGCACTAACCCTGGCCCTGATCCTAAACCTAATACAAGCACTAACCCTGGCCCTGATCCTAAACCTAATACAAGCACTAACCCTGGCCCTGATCCTAAACCTAATACAAGCACTAACCCTGGCCCTGACCCTAAACCCAACGCAAGCACTAACCCTGGCCCTGAGCCTAAAGCTAATACAAGCACTAACCCTGGCCCTGACCCTAAACCCAACGCAGGCACTAACCCTGGCCCTGACCCTAAACCCAACGCAAGCACTAACCCTGGCCCTGATCCTAATACCAATACAAGCACTAACCCTGGCCCTGATCCTAATACCAATACAAGCACTAACCCTGGCCCTGATCCTAAACCCAACGCAAGCACTAACCCTGGCCCTGATCCTAAACCCAACGCAAGCACTAACCCCGGCCCTGATCCTAAACCCAACGCAAGCACTAACCCTGGCCCTGAGCCTAAACCTAATACAAGCACTAACCCTGGCCCTGATCCTAAACCCAATACAAGCACTAACCCCGGCCCTGATCCTAAACCTAATACAAGCACTAACCCTGGCCCTGAGCCTAAACCCAACGCAAGCACTAACCCTGGCCCTGACCCTAAACCCAACGCAAGCACTAACCCTGGCCCTGAGCCTAAACCCAACGCAAGCACTAACCCTGGCCCTGAGCCTAAAGCTAATACAAGCACTAACCCTGGCCCTGACCCTAAACCCAACGCAGGCACTAACCCTGGCCCTGACCCTAAACCCAACGCAAGCACTAACCCTGGCCCTGATCCTAATACCAATACAAGCACTAACCCTGGCCCTGATCCTAATACCAATACAAGCACTAACCCTGGCCCTGATCCTAAACCCAACGCAAGCACTAACCCTGGCCCTGAGCCTAAACCTAATACAAGCACTAACCCTGGCCCTGATCCTAAACCCAACGCAAGCACTAACCCCGGCCCTGATCCTAAACCCAACGCAAGCACTAACCCTGGCCCTGAGCCTAAACCTAATACAAGCACTAACCCTGGCCCTGATCCTAAACCCAATACAAGCACTAACCCCGGCCCTGATCCTAAACCTAATACAAGCACTAACCCTGGCCCTGATCCTGAACCTAATACAAGCACTAACCCTGGCCCTGAGCCTAAACCCAATGCAAGCACTAACCCTGGCCCTGAGCCTAAACCCAATACAAGCACTAACCCTGGCCCTGATCCTAAACCCAATACAAGCACTAACCCTGGCCCTGACCCTAAACCTAATACAAGCACTAACCCTGGCCCTGAGTCTAAACCCAATACAAGCACTAACCCCGGCCCTGAGCCTAAACCCAATACAAGCACTAACCCTGGCCCTGATCCTAAACCTAATACAAGCACTAACCCTGGCCCTGAGTCTAAACCCAATACAAGCACTAACCCTGGCCCTGATCCTAAACCCAATACAAGCACTAACCCTGGCCCTGATCCTAAACCCAATGCAAGCACTAACCCTGGCCCTGACCCTAAACCCAATACAAGCACTAACCCTGGCCCTGAGCCTAAACCTAATACAAGCACTAACCCTGGCCCTGATCCTAAACTCAATACAAGCACTAACCCTGGCCCTGATCCTAAACCCAATACAAGCACTAACCCTGGCCCTGATCCTAAACCCAATACAAGCACTAACCCTGGCCCTGAGCCTAAACCTAATACAAGCACTAACCCTGGCCCTGATCCTAAACCCAATACAAGCACTAACCCTGGCCCTGATCCTAAACCTAATACAAGCACTAACCCCAATCCTTACCCGACACAAGCACTAACCCTGGCCCTGATCCTAAACCCAATACAAGCACTAACCCTGGCCCTGATCCTAAACCCAATACAAGCACTAACCCTGGCCCTGACCCTAAACCTAATGCAAGCACTAACCCTGGCCCTGAGCCTAAACCTAATACAAGCACTAACCCTGGCCCTGATCCTAAACCTAATACAAGCACTAACCCCAATCCTTACCCGACACAAGCACTAACCCTGATCCTAAACCTGACACAAGCACTAACCCTTGCCCTGATAAGAAATCAAAACTGATGTAAGCCCTCACTAGTAACCATGGCCCTTACCCTGATCCTAACCCTGATATAAGCCCAAACCCTGTCCTTACTCTGATTCTAAACCCAATACAAACACTAACCCTGGCCCTGACCCTAAACCTAATACAAGCACTAACCCTGGCCCTGAGCCTAAACCCAATACAAGCACTAACCCTGGCCCTGACCCTAAACCTAATACAAGCACTAACCCTGGCCCTGATCCTAAACCCAATGCAAGCACTAACCCTGGCCCTGATCCTAAACCTAATACAAGCACTAACCCCAATCCTTACCCGACACAAGCACTAACCCTGATCCTAAACCTGACACAAGCACTAACCCTGGCCCTGATCCTAAACCTAATACAAGCACTAACCCCAATCCTTACCCGACACAAGCACTAACCCTGATCCTAAACCTGACACAAGCACTAACCCTGGCCCTGATCCTAAACCCAATGCAAGCACTAACCCTGGCCCTGATCCTGAACCCAATACAAGCACTAACCCTGGCCCTGATCCTAAACCCAATGCAAGCACTAACCCTGGCCCTGATCCTGAACCCAATACAAGCACTAACCCTGGCCCTGATCCTAAACCTAATACAAGCACTAACCCTGGCCCTGACCCTAAACCCAATGCAAGCACTAACCCTGGCCCTGATCCTAAACCCAATGCAAGCACTAACCCTGGCCCTGATCCTAAACCTAATACAAGCACTAACCCTGGCCCTGACCCTAAACCTAATACAAGCACTAACCCTGGCCCTGATCCTAAACCCAATGCAAGCACTAACCCTGGCCCTGATCCTGAAACCCAATACAAGCACTACCCCTGGCCCTGATCCTAAACCCAATGCAAGCACTAACCCTGGCCCTGATCCTGAAACCCAATACAAGCACTGACCCTGATCCTGATCCTAAACCTAATACAAGCACTAACCCTGGCCCTGATCCTAAACCTAATACAAGCACTAACCCCGGCCCTGATCCTAAACCTAATACAAGCACTAACCCTGGCCCTGAGCCTAAACCCAATACAAGCACTAACCCTGGCCCTGACCCTAAACCCAATACAAGCACTAACCCTGGCCCTGATCCTAAACCCAATACAAGCACTAACCCTGGCCCTGATCCTAAACCTAATACAAGCACTAACCCTGGCCCTGAGCCTAAACCTAATACAAGCACTAACCCTGGCCCTGATCCTAAACCCAATACAAGCACTAACCCTGGCCCTGATCCTAAACCCAATACAAGCACTAACCCTGGCCCTGACCCTAAACCCAATACAAGCACTAACCCTGGCCCTGAGCCTAAACCCAATACAAGCACTAACCCTGGCCCTGATCCTAAACCCAATACAAGCACTAACCCTGGCCCTGAGCCTAAACCTAATACAAGCACTAACCCTGGCCCTGATCCTAAATCCAATACAAGCACTAACCCTGGCCCTGATCCTAAACCCAACGCAAGCACTAACCCTGGCCCTGACCCTAAACCCAATACAAGCACTAACCCTGTCCCTGACACCGATCCTAAACCCAATACAAGCACTAACCCCAACCCTGACCCTAAACCTAATACAAGCACTAACCCTGATCCTAAACCTGACACAAGCACTAACCCTAACCCTTGCCCTGATAAGAAATAAAAACTGATGTAAGCCCTCACTAGTAACCATGGCCCTTACCCTGATCCTAACCCTGATATAAGCCCAAACCCTGTCCTTACTCTGATTCTAAACCCAATGCAAGCACTAACCCCGGCCCTGACCCTAAACCCAGTGCAAGCACTAACCCTGGCCCTGATCCTAAACCCAACGCAAGCACTAACCCTGGCCCTGACCCTAAACCCAATGCAAGCACTAACCCTGGCCCTGAGCCTAAACTCAATACAAGCACTAACCCTGGCCCTGATCCTAAACCCAATACAAGCACTAACCCCGGCCCTGATCCTAAACCCAATGCAAGCACTAACCCCGGCCCTGACCCTAAACCCAACGCAAGCACTAACCCTGGCCCTGATCCTAAACCCAACGCAAGCACTAACCCTGGCCCTGATCCTAAACCTAATACAAGCACTAACCCCGGCCCTGATCCTAAACCCAATGCAAGCACTAACCCTGGCCCTGATCCTAAACCCAATACAAGCACTAACCCTGGCCCTGACCCTAAACCCAACGCAAGCACTAACCCTGGCCCTGAGCCTAAACCCAACGCAAGCACTAACCCTGGCCCTGATCCTAAACCCAACGCAAGCACTAACCCTGGCCCTGAGCCTAAACCCAATACAAGCACTAACACTGGCCCTGAGCCTAAACCCAATACAAGCACTAACCCTGGCCCTGAGCCTAAACCCAACGCAAGCACTAACCCTGGCCCTGAGCCTAAACCCAATACAAGCACTAACCCTGGCCCTGATCCTAAACCCAACGCAAGCACTAACCCTGGCCCTGACCCTAAACCCAATACAAGCACTAACCCTAACCCTGGAGCTTACCCTTACCCAGATACAAGTTTTAACCTCCAACCCCACGGCCATCACCCTGACCCTCACCCTAGCCCTCATTGCTAATGGCCGAGCCCTGCTCTTACCCCAGCAGTCGCTGCCCCCCCCCCAATGCTAACCTTTCCCTTAAGAAATGATCAGACGCCGATTATTACCTTTTGGGGCTGATCGATTAGATTTGCATTGCGTTTAACCCTTCCCCTGCCTCTGTGTGTTCCTGACTTCTGATTGGCCGCATCTGCTCTGATGAATCCAGGGCTGGAAATTTGTTAATCAGCCAAAGTTTCTCGGGGAATGTTCTGGGCTGGTTCTTACCTGTCCAGGTAACGTGAGCGGACACGCTCCCCCCCCCCCCACATTCCCCCCCCCCCACACACACACGCTGACCCCCCCCCCCCCCCCCCCCCCCACAGGATGTGACATTCCTCTGGGGTTTGACATGTGGGGACCGGACGCCGCTATCGCACCCACACAGGAGATGACACAGCGCTGAGGTCACTTAAAGGAGAAGCAGAAGTCTTAAAAGGGAAGAGCCTGAATGACACAGATTATTGCGCAATCAGGAAACACAACCCCCTTCCTGCAAGATAACCCGCGCTTCCCCAGCCGTGGCACTACAAGGCCCAGCATCACTTTACTGCTTTGGTCACTGGACACTCAGGTTAAAGCGGACCTTCACCCTGAATAAGAGCCTATCTTATATGTTTCCCACACCCTGTACATACAGATTGCTCACATTAATCCGGACCTTCACCCTGAATAAGAGCCTATCTTATATGTTTCCCACACCCTGTACATACAGATTGCCCACATTAATCCGGACCTTCACCCTGAATAAGAGCCTATCTTATATGTTTCCCACACCCTGTACATACAGATTGCTCACATTAATCCGGACCTTCACCCTGAATAAGAGCCTATCTTATATGTTTCCCCCTGTACATACAGATTGCTCACATTAATCCGGACCTTCACCCTGAATAAGAGCCTATCTTATATGTTTCCCACTCCCTGTACATACAGATTGCTCACATTAATCCGGACCCTCACCCTGAATAAGAGCCTATCTGATATGTTTCCCACACCCTGTACATACAGATTACTCACATTAATCCGGACCTTCACCCTGAATAAGAGCCTATCTTATATGTTTCCCACACCCTGTACATACAGATTACTCACATTAATCCGGACCTTCACCCTGAATAAGAGCCTATCTTATATGTTTCCCCCTGTACATACAGATTGCTCACATTAATCCGGACCTTCACCCTGAATAAGAGCCTATCTTATATGTTTCCCACACCCTGTACATACAGATTGCTCACATTAATCCGGACCCTCACCCTGAATAAGAGCCTATCTTATATGTTTCCCACACCCTGTACATACAGATTGCCCACATTAATCCGGACCTTCACCCTGAATAAGAGCCTATCTTATATGTTTCCCACACCCTGTACATACAGATTGCCCACATTAATCCGGACCTTCATCCTGAATAAGAGCCTATCTTATATGTTTCCCACACCCTGTACATACAGATTGCTCACATTAATCCGGACCTTCACCCTGAATAAGAGCCTATCTTATATGTTTCCCACACCCTGTACATACAGATTGCTCACATTAATCCGGACCTTCACCCTGAATAAGAGCCTATCTTATATGTTTCCCACACCCTGTACATACAGATTGCCCACATTAATCCGGACCTTCACCCTGAATAAGAGCCTATCTTATATGTTTCCCACACCCTGTACATACAGATTGCCCACATTAATCCGGACCTTCACCCTGAATAAGAGCCTATCTTATATGTTTCCCACACCCTGTACATACAGATTGCCCACATTAATCCGGACCTTCACCCTGAATAAGAGCCTATCTTATATGTTTCCCACACCCTGTACATACAGATTGCTCACATTAAAAATCATCCTACCTGCATCTACTGCATGTTATGAGCCTTTAAACATCCAAGATGGCGGCTTATGGTGCATCAGGCAGCCTGCAAACAGGAAGTGCCTTCTGACTGTGCCGCTCTGCATTCTGGGATTGCTGACCTTTTCCTGACCCCAGCTCTGCTCTGTCTGAGCAAAGCACAGCTATAACCCCGCCCCCTGTACTTTATCCCACTCTCCTCAGTATGTGATGCTTCAGTCAAGATGGCGGCGCCCGTATCCTAGAGTCCTGAACAGAGTTGCAGCCCAGTGGGGGAAAGAATAATAAGTGACTAAGAACTTATAATATATTAATTTTAGATGCTGGGGAATCGGTTTATAAGGGTTTGGGCTTCTCATGAAATCCTGGTGAGGGTCCGGATTAATGGAACCTTTGTACTTTAGTTCTTCTTTAAAGCGATGTAAGCGGCTCATAATCCGGGGGCACCAGGCTGGCGGGGGAGGCGCTCTAAGCTCAGCGCCAGTCCCTATAATCCGCCTATTCAATCGGGGGGTGATCCCTATTTTCCTTCGCGGGAACATTGCGCGGTGGGGGCGCGCACGCGCGTGGGCGGAGCTCTGCGGTTATTTATAGCGCTCGGCTTTCACATCCTTTACATTCAATAGGTAAAGTGGAAGCGCTGTGCGGGGTCCGGGCTCTTAAAGGGGCCGCGCCCGCTGCAACAGAAATGCCATGGGTGTCACTGGCTGTGATGGCATAGGAGGGGGGGGAGGGGCCTGCAGCTCATTGGAGGGATTGTCCTATTGTTTCCATCTAATGGAAATGCCATGGGTGTCACTGGCTGTGATGGCATAGGAGAGGGGGAGGGGCCTGCAGCTCATTGGAGGGATTGTCCTATTGCTTCTAATGGAAATGCCATGGGTGTCACCGGCTGTGATGGCATAGGAGGGGGGGGGGAGGGGCCTGCAGCTCATTAGAGGGATTCTCCTATTGCTTCCATCTAACGCAGACCTGGGCAATGTACGGCCCGCGGGCCGTATACGGCCCTTTGCTAGGCTCTTACCGGCCCGGGCTGAGCTGGCCAGTAAGAGACGCAGAGGAAGGGAAAACATGCCAGACTCGACGAGCCGAGTGGCCGATCGGCTGCTGCTTAACTTAGGTGATCGCCTGTGTACAGTGTGAGAGGCTTAGGTTAAGCAGCAGCTGATCGGCCACTCGGCTCGTCGGGTCTGGCACATTCTCCCTTCCTCTGAGGAAGCCAGACCCGATGAGCAGGTGATAGAGACCTGGGGACTTTGGAAGGACAGAGTAGGAGCTCCAGAGCATCAGTAAGTCTGCTCAGAAAGATTATGTAGTTTGCTTGTGTTTTCCCTTCCTGCCTGCTGTCTCTTTTTCACCATGTACCTGTCCACCATGCTCTCACCATGCCCCCTTCCTGCTGCCCACATGCTCTCACCATGTCCCCTTCCTGCTGTCCACCATGCTCTCACCATGCCCCCTTCCTGCTGTCCACCATGCTCTCACCATGCCCCCTTCCTGCTGTCCACCATGCTCTCACCATGCCCCCTTCCTGCTGTCCACCATGCTCTCACCATGCCCCCTTCCTGCTGTCCACCATGCTCTCACCATGCCCCCTTCCTGCTGTCCACATGCTCTCACCATGCCCCCTTCCTGCTGTCCACATGCTCTCACCATGTCCCCTTCCTGCTGTCCACCATGCTCTCACCATGCCCCCTTCCTGCTGTCCACATGCTCTCACCATGTCCCCTTCCTGCTGTCCACATGCTCTCACCATGTCCCCTTCCTGCTGTCCACATGCTCTCACCATGTCCCCTTCCTGCTGTCCACCATGCTCTCACCATGCCCCCTTCCTGCTGTCCACATGCTCTCACCATGCCCCCTTCCTGCTGTCCACCATGCTCTCACCATGCCCCCTTCCTGCTGCCCACATGCTCTCACCATGTCCCCTTCCTGCTGTCCACCATGCTCTCACCATGCCCCCTTCCTGCTGTCCACCATGCTCTCACCATGCCCCCTTCCTGCTGTCCACATGCTCTCACCATGCCCCCTTCCTGCTGTCCACCATGCTCTCACCATGCCCCCTTCCTGCTGTCCACCATGCTCTCACCATGCCCCCTTCCTGCTGTCCACATGCTCTCACCATGTCCCCTTCCTGCTGTCCACCATGCTCTCACCATGTCCCCTTCCTGCTGTCCACCATGCTCTCACCATGTCCCCTTCCTGCTGCCCACCATGCTCTCACCATGTCCCCTTCCTGCTGTCCACCATGCTCTCACCATGTCCCCTTCCTGCTGCCCACCATGCTCTCACCATGTCCCCTTCCTGCTGCCCACCATGCTCTCACCATGTCCCCTTCTTGCTGTCCACCATGCTCTCACCATGTCCCCTTCCTGCTGTCCACATGCTCTCACCATGCCCCCTTCCTGCTGCCCACCATGCTCTCACCATGCCCCCTTCCTGCTGTCCACATGCTCTCACCATGCCCCCTTCCTGCTGTCCACCATGCTCTCACCATGTCCCCTTCCTGCTGTCCACCATGCTCTCACCATGCCCCCTTCCTGCTGTCCACATGCTCTCACCATGCCCCCTTCCTGCTGTCCACCATGCTCTCACCATGCCCCCTTCCTGCTGTCCACCATGCTCTCACCATGCCCCCTTCCTGCTGTCCACATGCTCTCACCATGTCCCCTTCTTGCTGTCCACATGCTCTCACCATGCCCCCTTCCTGCTGTCCACCATGCTCTCACCATGCCCCCTTCCTGCTGTCCACCATGCTCTCACCATGCCCCCTTCCTGCTGTCCACATGCTCTCACCATGTCCCCTTCTTGCTGTCCACATGCTCTCACCATGTCCCCTTCCTGCTGCCCACCATGCTCTCACCATGTCCCCTTCTTGCTGTCCACCATGCTCTCACCATGCCCCCTTCCTGCTGTCCACCATGCTCTCACCATGCCCCCTTCCTGCTGTCCACCATGCTCTCACCATGCCCCCTTCCTGCTGTCCACATGCTCTCACCATGCCCCCTTCCTGCTGTCCACCATGCTCTCACCATGTCCCCTTCCTGCTGTCCACCATGCTCTCACCATGCCCCCTTCCTGCTGTCCACATGCTCTCACCATGCCCCCTTCCTGCTGTCCACCATGCTCTCACCATGCCCCCTTCCTGCTGTCCACATGCTCTCACCATGTCCCCTTCTTGCTGTCCACATGCTCTCACCATGCCCCCTTCCTGCTGTCCACATGCTCTCACCATGTCCCCTTCCTGCTGTCCACATGCTCTCACCATGTCCCCTTCCTGCTGTCCACCATGCTCTCACCATGCCCCCTTCCTGCTGTCCACCATGCTCTCACCATGCCCCCTTCCTGCTGTCCACCATGCTCTCACCATGTCCCCTTCTTGCTGTCCACATGCTCTCACCATGCCCCCTTCCTGCTGTCCACATGCTCTCACCATGTCCCCTTCCTGCTGTCCACATGCTCTCACCATGTCCCCTTCCTGCTGTCCACCATGCTCTCACCATGCCCCCTTCCTGCTGTCCACCATGCTCTCACCATGCCCCCTTCCTGCTGTCCACCATGCTCTCACCATGCCCCCTTCCTGCTGTCCACCATGCTCTCACCATGCCCCCTTCCTGCTGTCCACATGCTCTCACCATGCCCCCTTCCTGCTGTCCACCATGCTCTCACCATGCCCCCTTCCTGCTGTCCACCATGCTCTCACCATGTCCCCTTCCTGCTGTCCACCATGCTCTCACCATGCCCCCTTCCTGCTGTCCACCATGCTCTCACCATGTCCCCTTCCTGCTGTCCACCATGCTCTCACCATGCCCCCTTCTTACTGTCCACCATGCTCTCACCATGCCCCCTTCTTACTGTCCACCATGCTCTCACCATGCCCCCTTCCTGCTGTCCACCATGCTCTCACCATGCCCCCTTCCTGCTGTCCACATGCTCTCACCATGCCCCCTTCCATGCTCTCACCATGCCCCCTTCCTGCTGTCCACATGCTCTCACCATGCCCCCTTCCTGCTGTCCACATGCTCTCACCATGTCCCCTTCCTGCTGTCCATCATGCTCTCACCATGTCCCCTTCCTGCTGTCCACCATGCTCTCACCATGCCCCCTTCCTGCTGCCCACCATGCTCTCACCATGCCCCCTTCCTGCTGTCCACCATGCTCTCACCATGTCCCCTTCCTGCTGTCCACCATGCTCTCACCATGCCCCCTTCCTGCTGTCCACCATGCTCTCACCATGCCCCCTTCCTGCTGTCCATCATGCTCTCACCATGCCCCCTTCCTGCTGTCCATCATGCTCTCACCATGCCCCCTTCCTGCTGCCCACCATGCTCTCACCATGCCCCCTTCCTGCTGTCCACCATGCTCTCACCATGCCCCCTTCCTGCTGTCCATCATGCTCTCACCATGCCCCCTTCCTGCTGCCCACCATGCTCTCACCATGCCCCCTTCCTGCTGCCCACCATGCTCTCACCATGCCCCCTTCCTGCTGTCCACCATGCTCTCACCATGCCCCCTTCCTGCTGTCCACCATGCTCTCACCATGTCCCCTTCCTGCTGCCCACCATGCTCTCACCATGCCCCCTTCCTGAAGTCCACCATGCTCTCACCATGCCCCCTTCCTGCTGTCCATCATGCTCTCACCATGCCCCCTTCCTGAAGTCCACCATGCTCTCACCATGTCCCCTTCCTGCTGCCCACCATGCTCTCACCATGCCCCCTTCCTGCTGTCCACCATGCTCTCACCATGTCCCCTTCCTGCTGTCCACATGCTCTCACCATGCCCCCTTCCTGCTGTCCATCATGCTCTCACCATGCCCCCTTCCTGCTGCCCACCATGCTCTCACCATGCCCCCTTCCTGCTGTCCACCATGCTCTCACCATGTCCCCTTCCTGCTGTCCATCATGCTCTCACCATGTCCCCTTCCTGCTGTCCACCATGCTCTCCCCATGCCCCCTTCCTGCTGTCCATCATGCTCTCACCATGCCCCCTTCCTGCTGTCCATCATGCTCTCACCATGCCCCCTTCCTGCTGTCCATCATGCTCTCACCATGCCCCCTTCCTGCTGTCCACCATGCTCTCACCATGCCCCCTTCTTGCTGTCCACCATGCTCTCACCATGCCCCCTTCTTGCTGTCCACATGCTCTCACCATGCCCCCTTCCTGCTGTCCACCATGCTCTCACCATGCCCCCTTCCTGCTGCCCACCATGCTCTCACCATGCCCCCTTCCTGCTGCCCACCATGCTCTCACCATGCCCCCTTCCTGCTGTCCACCATGCTATCACCATGCCCCCTTCCTGCTGTCCACCATGCTCTCACCATGCCCCCTTCCTGCTGTCCATCATGCTCTCACCATGCCCCCTTCCTGCTGTCCACCATGCTCTCACCATGTCCCCTTCCTGCTGCCCACCATGCTCTCACCATGCCCCCTTCCTGCTGTCCATCATGCTCTCACCATGTCCCCTTCCTGCTGTCCACATGCTCTCACCATGCCCTCTTCCTGCTGTCCATCATGCTCTCACCATGCCCCCTTCCTGCTGCCCACCATTCTTACACTTTGCCCCAGCTGATATGAGCTCTCCTTCCAGACTGCCAGAAGGCAAGGGCTTCTCTGATTGGCTGGGAAATTATCACATCAGAACGTTTGAAGTGGACCAAAACCCTGCTTTATCAGCCTGGGAATCTTATAGATCCCCTCCCCGCGGGGCATCCAAAATCGGGATGCCCCGCTGTGTGAAACCCCCAGGTCGCCCATAAACTCACCTTCTTTCCCAGTTCAACGGCGCATGCACGAGCTGCGGCCGCATGCCCGCTATCCCTCTAGCAGGGCGCGTGCCTGTGTCAGCCATTTGAGAATGGCCAGCACGGCGCGCTCCCTGTTAGAGGGAAGCTCGAGATGCAGCCGCCAGCGCACTCAGAGCCGCTGAGCTTAGACGTCGCTTAGACGCCCATAGCTCAGCGGACCTCCACAATATTTTTAGTTTCTCATGTGGCCCCATGGAAAAAATAATTGCCCACCCCTGATCTAATGGAAATGCCATGGGTGTCACTGGCTGTGATGGCATAGGAGAGGGGGGGAGGGGCCTGCAGCTCATTGGAGGGATTGTCCTATTGCTTCTAACAGAAATGCCATGGGTGTCACTGGCTGTGATGGCATAGGAGGGGGGGGGGAGGGGCCTGCAGCTCATTGGAGGGATTGTCCTATTGCTTCCATCTAATGGAAATGCCATGGGTGTCACTGGCTGTGATGGCATAGGAGAGGGGGGAGGGGCCTGCAGCTCATTGGAGGGATAGCTTCCATCTAACAGAAATGCCATGGGTGTCACCGGCTGATGAGCTCACCCATTGATTTTCTATTGACTGAAATTCCTGCCTCTGGGGACCATGAAAAAAAAGTGAGGCTTGGCGACCCCCAATGATGTCACTGATAGGAAGGAGGGAATTCAAGCGGACCTAAATATGCACCCGATACTCACCTCTTCCTAGCAGAGCTTCATTTGGTGGGGGACAGGAAACTCGCCTAACACCATCAGTGAGCCCTACATTACTGGGATACTCACCTTTTCCTAGCAGGGGGGTGAGGTTTGTTTCCTGTCCCCCATCTGTGAGCCCTGCATTAGCGGGATTCTTACCTTTTCCTAGCAGGGCTCCATCTGATGGGGGACAGGAAACTCACCTCCCCCCTCACACCATCAGTGAGCCCTGCATTAGTGAGATACTCACCTTTTCCTAGCAGAGCTCCATCTGATGGGGGACAGGAAACTAACCTCACCTCCCCCCTCACACCATCAGTGAGCCCTGCATTAGAGAGATACTCACCTTTTCCCAGCAGAGCTTCATCCGATGGGGGACAGGAAACCCCTGCAAACATGTACGGCAGCTGCACCTCCTCCGTTAGGAGATGTTCCTTCATTGCAGTAAATGACTGTTTCCTGTCCCCCATCACATTGAGGTCAGTGCGTTCCTGGAGATCTCTCACTGGAGGGGTATCCCATTGGGGTTTAGGTTTGCCTCCAGCCCGTTTCCATACATTGGATATTGGATATTTGGGGGGCGACTACTTACCTGTGCCGCTTACAGACAGCAAGATGAGGGGAGAATAGGGGCATCCCCGACATGCGCTCATTAGTTATTCAAACATGTGACCGTTCAGGTTCCAGCCAATCAGATCCCCCCCTGCTGCCAGAGCATGGAGTATATGGAGGGAGTTGGGTGGGGGACAGGAAACAGCAGTGGCCATCCGCTGCTCTTCCTGTCCTGGGATGACCCCCGACCATTGTTTCCTGATGGGGAGAATTTTCCTGCCGAGTGGTGGGCGGAGCTCCCCCCGGTGTCCTCATCATGTGACTGCGGGAGGCAGCGGAGGAGGCAGCGGAGTTCCCCTTAAACAGCAAAGACTCCGGGACCTTTCCCTGCCGACACTAAGCTGATTGGCTCTGCCTCGGCTTAGCCGCAGATTGTGGAGGCTTAATCCCACGCGTGCTGTGACCCCGTCTGTGGCCCGTCTCCGACAGCCTCTTGTGATGTAGCGCCCGTCTCCTGTAACGCAGCGCCCGTCTCCGACAGCCTCCTGTAACGCAGCACCCGCCGGGCTCCTGTAACATAGTGCCCGTCTCCTGTAACGTAGCGCCCGCCGGGCTCCTGTAACATAGTGCCCGTCTCCTGTAACGTAGCGCCCGCCGGGCTCCTGTAACATAGTGCCCGTCTCCTGTAACGCAGCGCCCGCCGGGCTCCTGTAACATAGTGCCCGTCTCCTGTAACGCAGCCCCCGCCGGGCTCCTGTAACATAGTGCCCGTCTCCTGTAACGTAGCGCCCGTCTCCTGTAACGCAGCGCCCGTCTCCTGTAACGCAGCGCCCGCCGGGCTCCTGTAACATAGTGCCCGTCTCCTGTAACGCAGAGCCCGTCTCCTGTAACGCAGCGCCCGCCGGGCTCCTGTAACATAGTGCCCGTCTCCTGTAACGTAGCGCCCGTCTCCTGTAACGTAGCGCCCGCCGGGCTCCTGTAACATAGTGCCCGTCTCCTGTAACGTAGCGCCCGCCGGGCTCCTGTAACATAGTGCCCGTCTCCTGTAACATAGTGCCCGTCTCCTGTAATGCAGAGCCCGTCTCCTGTAACGCAGCGCCCGCCGGGCTCCTGTAACATAGTGCCCGTCTCCTGTAACGTAGCGCCCGTCTCCTGTAACGCAGCGCCCGTCTCCTGTAACGCAGCGCCCGCCGGGCTCCTGTAACATAGTGCCCGTCTCCTGTAACGCAGAGCCCGTCTCCTGTAACGTAACGCCCGCCGGGCTCCTGTAACATAGTGCCCGTCTCCTGTAACGTAGCGCCCGTCTCCTGTAACGTAGCGCCCGCCGGGCTCCTGTAACATAGTGCCCGTCTCCTGTAACGTAGCGCCCGTCTCCTGTAACGCAGCGCCCGTCTCCTGTAACGCAGCGCCCGCCGGGCTCCTGTAACATAGTGCCCGTCTCCTGTAACGCAGAGCCCGTCTCCTGTAACGCAGCGCCCGCCGGGCTCCTGTAACATAGTGCCCGTCTCCTGTAACGTAGCGCCCGTCTCCTGTAACGCAGCGCCCGCCGGGCTCCTGTAACATAGTGCCCGTCTCCTGTAACGTAGCGCCCGCCGGGCTCCTGTAACATAGTGCCCGTCTCCTGTAACGTAGCGCCCGTCTCCTGTAACGCAGCGCCCGTCTCCTGTAACGCAGCGCCCGCCGGGCTCCTGTAACATAGTGCCCGTCTCCTGTAACGCAGAGCCCGTCTCCTGTAACGCAGCGCCCGCCGGGCTCCTGTAACATAGTGCCCGTCTCCTGTAACGTAGCGCCCGCCGGGCTCCTGTAACATAGTGCCCGTCTCCTGTAACGCAGCGCCCGCCTCCGACAGCCTGATGTAACGCAGCCCCCGCCGGGCTCCTGTAACACAGTGCCCGTCTCCTGTAACACAGAGCCCGTCTCCAACAGTCTCCTGTGACGTAGCGCCCATCTCCTGTAACATAGTGCCCATCTCCTGTAACACAGAGCCCATCTCCTGTAACGCAGCGCCCGTCTCCAACAGTCTCCTGTGACGTAGCGCCCATCTCCTGTAACGCAGCACCCACCTCGGGCTCCTGTAACGCAGCGCCCGCCTTTTGTAACACAGCGCGCTTCTCCAACAATCTCCTGTAACACAGCCCCCCCCCCCCCCTTGGGCTCCTGTAACGCAGCGCCCACCTCGGCCATCTGTAATGCAGCGCCCACCTCGGCCTCAATGGGTGGGGCTATAAAAGCAATGGCTGGCGCTATATAAGCAATGGCTGGCGCTATATAAGCAATGGCTGGCGCTATATAAGCAATGGCTGGCGCTATATAAGCAATGGCTGGCGCTATATAAGCAATGGCTGGCGCTATATAAGCAATGGCTGGCGCTATATAAGCAATGGCTGGCGCTACATAAGCAATGGCTGGCGCTATATATAAGCAATGGCTGGCGCTATATAAGCAATGGCTGGCGCTATATAAGCAATGGCTGGCGCTATATATAAGCAATGGCTGGCGCTATATAAGCAATGGCTGGCGCTATATAAGCAATGGCTGGCGCTATATAAGCAATGGCTGGCGCTATATAAGCAATGGCTGGCGCTATATAAGCAATGGCTGGCGCTATATAAGCAATGGCTGGCGCTATATAAGCAATGGCTGGCGCTATATAAGCAATGGCTGGCGCTATATATAAGCAATGGCTGGCGCTACATAAGCAATGGCTGGCGCTATATATAAGCAATGGCTGGCGCTATATATAAGCAATGGCTGGCGCTATTATATGAGCAATGGCTGGCGCTATTATATGAGCAATGGCTGGCGCTACATAAGCAATGGGCGGCGCTACATAAGCAATGGCTGGCGCTATATATAAGCAATGGCTGGCGCTATATATAAGCAATGGCTGGCGCTATATAAGCAATGGCTGGCGCTATATAAGCAATGGCTGGCGCTATATAAGCAATGGCTGGCGCTATATAAGCAATGGCTGGCGCTATTATATGAGCAATGGCTGGCGCTATATAAGCAATGGCTGGCGCTATATAAGCAATGGCTGGCGCTATATAAGCAATGGCTGGCGCTATCTATAAGCAATGGCTGGCGCTATCTATAAGCAATGGCTGGCGCTATATGAGCAACGGCTGGCGCTACATGAGCAATGGCTGGCGCTACATGAGCAATGGCTGGCGCTACATGAGCAATGGCCGGCGCTATTATATGAGCAATGGCCGGCGCTATTATATAAGCAATGGCTGGCGCTATTATATGAGCAATGGCTGGCGCTATTATATGAGCAATGGCTGGCGCTATTATATGAGCAATGGCCGGCGCTATTATATGAGCAATGGCCGGCGCTATTATATGAGCAATGGCCGGCGCTATTATATGAGCAATGGCCGGCGCTATTATATGAGCAATGGCTGGCCCCTATCCTCCCGCCGGCGAGTGGAGTCACCGCGCTCCGGTGCACACCAGGATCTCATTGTGCGCTTGGCCACGCCCCCTCCTCTGGGCGACTATCACAATAGAAAGGGGAGAAGCTTCTCTGGACCATTTCCAGCGCAAAACTCACTCACTTAAAGGGCCAGTACTGTCTTTCATCAGAATCATAAATAGCTTCTGTATTTGATTTATTCCCATTAAGCCCCACCCCCGAGGTGCAAAAATTGAGTCATTCTTCAGACTATTAAATCGTTTCTGTGTTTGTTTTATTCCCATTAAGCCCCGCCCCCGAAGTGTAAAAAATAAAAATGGATAAATCGCTTTGATCCGATTGGTTTCCTTTCGCTTTTGCAGATGACATCAGACAGTTCGCCTACATCCGGGTCACCACTGGCGACGCCATGAGCAAGCGCGCCAAGTTCGCGCTCATCACCTGGATCGGCGAGAACATCGGCGGCCTGCAGCGCGCCAAGATCGGCACCGACAAGACCCTGGTCAAGGAGGTCGTGCAGGTGAGTGGCCGACTGATAAGTCGAGGCGACTGGACTTGCTCAATTCATAAATAATCCTCTCTGGTTATATATTAATACATCAAGACAACGGGACTTGCTTAATTCAAAATAATATTCTCTAGGCCTATAGTTATACATCAAGGCAGCTGGACTTGCTCAATTCAAAATCATCCTCTATGTAATACATAAAGACAACTGGACTTGCTCCATTTAAAATAATCCTCTCTGGATCTATATTAATACATAATGGCAACTGGACTTGCTTAAGTCAAAATAATCCTCTATAGGTCTATATTAATACATCGAGGCAACTGGACTTGCTTGGTTCAAAATAATCCTCTCGAGGTCTCTATTAATACAGCAAGGCAACTGTACTTGCTCAATTCAAACGTTTCCTCTCTTTGAATTTAGCAGGTCCAGTTGCCTTGATGTATTATTATATACATAAATTATCCTCTGTGTCTATAGTAATCCATCAAGGCAACTGGACTATTCTTAGTATACAGTACGTCCTGCTCCAGATAGAATACTTACTATCGGGTATTACTCCGCCAGATGGCGCTGGACTGCAGAGACAGCGAAAATAGGCTCCTCCCGGCCCCTCAAATACCCGGGGACCTCCCACAAATCCCCAGATCTTCTCTGCAGTCTGGCTGCGAAGGACGAGAAATGGCTCTCTACTCGCAGGTGAGCGGGGTTATTAGCCTGCGGCCCTGTAGGACTATTCCTACCCGTTCCATTAGTAATATGCCTCCCAGCCTTGGCTGCGCTGGTGCAGGTGATGGTAGGCAGCACCGCTGTTAAGTGCTTAGGAGCGCTGCTCCACCGCAATCCCCCACCAAAGGGTAGGCGGTACAGGCTTATGGTGAGCCTCTATGGGATTCCCCTCCCGCACTATTGCCCCTGCCTATCGGTGGGCCCTACGTTAGGCCCTCCCTCACTCTCCCTTGTAGTTCTCAGGGGAGGGGGGAGAGTGAGGGAGGGCCTAACGTAGGGCCCACCGATAGGCAGGGGCAAGGGGCAATAGTGCGGGAGGGGCATCCCATAGAGGCTCACCATAAGCCTGTACCGCCTACCCTTTGGTGGGGGATTGCGGTGGAGCAGCGCTCCTAAGCACCTAACAGCGGTGCTGCCTACCATCACCCGACCATTCTCCTTGTGCAGGGTGTGCTTGATTATGCATTCCTGGTATCACCGTATGACTTGGTGGCACTGGTTGCCTTTTTGAATATGCCGGCGTTCCGCGGTCGGCGGCGGCATTACCTGCGCCATCATTGGTTCTTTTTTTCACGTGTGCAGGTTCGCGCTCTTCCGGGGGGGGGGGGGGGGCCTCGAGGTATCCTTGACGCCATTGTGCTTCCTCGTGCTGCGTCTACCTACCGCGGTCCATGAATCCCCTGCGGGCTGTTGCTTACATTTTTCTGTTATGTATGCATGTCGCTTACGGTGCCCTTTTGCTTATATCTTACAGGCGGGTCAAACTCAATTGGTTTCTCCCGGCCCTACCCCCTCTATTAGTTATTAAACTTACTGAGGCCTATTGTGCTAATTCCTCCCACTTCCCTAGCGGGCTATTGGGGCATCCCGGGTTGCTTTTATAGCGTGAATCCCTATCGGCCTATTGTGCCGCTATAATCACCGTATGGAGGCGTCTCAGGATAATGTGCTCAGGGTTCCTTCGGGACAAGCCCGGCTGTGTGTAGCTTGTGGGGTGTCACCTATTGGTGCTGACAATGTGCGGGTCTGTGTACCCTGTGCCCAGCAGGTGCTTGCGCTGCAGCCTGGTTTACCAGCAGCTGGGCCTGCGCCTCGTATGGCTTCGCCTACTCCCCCAAGCTTACATATGACTCCCAGTGAGTTGCATACCAGTGGGGAGTCCCAACCTGATGTGTCTGCTAGACTGGCTAGTGTTGAGAAGTTGATTGCTAATACCTTGGCGCGTAAGGCCTCTGCTAAGAGGCGGCATTTGGCGCCTGATGTCACTCTTTTTCCCATGGAGGCTGAAGAGTTCTTTGATCTGTCTGGTTATACCCCCCTGGAAGACGGGGGAATTGTTCTCTGATTCAGAATCCTCTGATGAGCGGCCCAGGGGTTATGCCGATTCTGGCTCTGATACCTGGGCCCCGGTTGATACTGATAGGCTTTTGGCTCAGATCTTTGAAGTGCTTTCTATCTCTCCCCCAGCCGCGGCTCCTCAGCAGCAGGGGGAATTGTTTCATATTGCTAAGCCACACTTAAGTTCCCTGAACAATCTCACTTTAATAATCTCGTGCTCAAAGAATGGGAGCGTCCTAGCAGGCTTCCCGGGGTCCCTAAGAGTTGGGATAAGAGGTATCCCTTTCCTGCTGATGTGGTTAAACGTTGGTCATCCCCTCCCGAAGTGGATGCCCCAATTCTGGGTTTGTCTAACACCTCTGTTATGCATTCCCCTGACTCTACTACCTTGAAGGATAGTGAAGACTGGCGTATTGATCAGCTGGCTTCCCATGCCTTTGCCCGTGTGGGGACGGCGCTGCGCCCGGTTTGTGCCTCCGCCATTACAGCTGTGGCTATTAGGACCCTGCTTAGAAGTGTCCTAGATGGAGCTCCTGATGATGTTTCTAGTGAAGAGTATAATGCACTTTCACGTTGAGGTTTTTGTGACTTATGTCCTCTCTGCCTTGGATGATTCCATTAGGATGTGTGGCAGAGCCTCTGCCTTGGTGGTGGCTATACGCCGCTCGGTTTGGTTGGGCCAGTGGGCAGCTGACAATGCTGCCAAGAAGGCTCTCACTGGGTTTCCCTTCAAAGGACTGCGTCTGTTTGGGGAACGCCTTGACCCGTTTTCTAAGGGAGGCAGGTTACCCCAGCGCAGGCGGCAGACTCTGCCCTTTCGGGAACAGGGCTCCTTTTCTTCCCCCTACCGTGGATCCAGACAGGGGAGGGGGGTCTCCCTTACTGGGGCTCGAGGAGATTTCTGGGGTAGGGGCAGAGGACATGGCCACCCTGGTCTATCCTGGGGATCCAAACCTAAGCCTTCTCCCAAGCCCCCTCAGGCATGAAGGGACGCCCTCACCCATCCGGGTGGGGGGGGGGGGGGGGGACGGCTTCAGCTCTTTGCTCACGTCTGGAGGCTTCATGTCTCAGACCGGTGGATTCAGGAGGTAGTGTCCTCCGGTTACAAAATAGAGTTTGCTGCCCCCAAGATTCATCAGATCCCGAATGCCTCAGGACCTCACGTCAGCTCAGGCTCTGGTTCTGGCGGTGCAAAGCCTTCTGGAACTGGGGGTCGTCTGTCAGGTCCCCTTACGAGAAAGGGGCAGGGTGTTTTATTCCAATCTTTTCACCGTACCCAAGAGAGATGGGTCAGTCAGGCCCGTCCTGGATTTGAAGATCCTCAACAAATTTGTCAGATGCAGGCGCTTTCGCATGGAAACTCTGCACTCTGCTATCAGTTCCCTGCGCCCAGGGGACTTTATGACCTCTGTGGACATCAAGGATGCTTACCTTCATATTCCCATCTTCCCTGGTCATCAAAGATTCCTCAGGTTCGCCCTGGGGGATCAGCACTGCCAATTTGTGGCATTGCCCTTCGGTCTCACTTCGGCTCCCAGGGTGTTCACCAAGGTGCTGGCAGGAGTGATGTCTCTGCTCAGGGCATTCGCGTGCTGCCCTATTTGGACGACATTCTCATCACTTCTCAGTCCCTCCAACAGGCAGAGTTGGATACTCAGCGAGTAGTGTCCACTCTGGAGTCATTCGGCTGGGTGATCAATCACCCCAAATCTTCCCTGTCTCCCTCCTTGGTGAAGCCATTTCTGGGAATGAATCTGGATACAGTTCAGGCAAGGATCTTTCTTCCTCAGCAGAAGGTGGACAGTCTGCTAGCGCAGGTTCAGTTCCTGCTATCTTGCCCTCATCCCTCCATCAGGCAGGGAAAGCAGCTGGTGGGCCTGATGGTGTCCTGCTTTGAGGCGGTTCTTTATGCCCAGTTTCACATAAGGCCTCTGCAACTCCACCTCTTTTGTCAGTATGGGACAAGGATCCCGCGTCCCTGGACCAGGTCCTTGTTCTGTCCTGCCTAGCCAGGCGGTCCCTCTCGTGGTGGCTGGACTCCAGGAACCTGCTGGCGGGCAGATCCTTTCTGGCCCCCTGCTGGGAGACGGTCACCACGGATGCCAGTCTGACGGGTTGGGGGGGGCTTCTGGAAGTCCCTACAATTCCAAGGGCGGTGGGGCCCTCGGGAGGCCCACACCCCTATCAACGTTCTGGAACTGAGGGCGATCAGGTTGGTTCTGGCCCACTTGACCCAACACCTTCGGGGCCGGCCTGTTCAGGTACGCTGGGACAACCAGACGGCGGTTGCCTACATCAATCATCAGGGAGGGACCCGGAGCAAGGGGGCCCTCAAGGAAGTGTCTCTGATCCTGTCCTGGGCGGAGGACACTGTTTCGTGCATCTCAGCTGTGTACATCCCGGGGGTGGAGAATCTGCAGGCAGACTGAGCAGGGGGACCTCTCGTCTGGGAGAATGGTCCCTCTGCAACAGAGTGTTTCACTGGTGGGGTCAGCCAGATGTGGATCTGTTTACGTCCCGTCACAATCACAAGCTCCCAGTCTTTGTCTCCCTGTCCCAGGATTCTCTGGCCTTGACCATGGATGCTCTAGCAATGTCATGGCAGGACTTTCAGTTTCTGTAGGTCTTTTCCCCATTCCCCCTGTTGGGCAGGGTTCTGCGCAAGATTGCTCAGGAAGGGGTCCCGGCGATCCTGGTGTCTCCCTGTTGGCCAAGAAGGGTGTGGTACGCGGACATGGTGCAGCTGGTGGTAGATCAGTATGTTCTGCCCGGGGTTCCAGACCTGCTCACTCAGGGACAGGGACATTTACGCCATCCCAATTTACAATCTCTGGCTTTGACGGCCTGGCTGCTGAAACCTCCATCTTGATGGATAAGGGGCTGCCTGCCTCTGTGGTTGACACCCTGATTAGGGCTAGGAAGAAGTCTTCATCTGCCATTTACTATAGGGTTTGGCGTGCCTACATTGACTGGTGTGAGGCTAGGTCTCTCCCCTGTCATGTGTTCTCTATCCCCAGGATTCTGGAGTTCCTTCAACATGGTTTGGATCTGGGGCTTCAGCTCGGTACTCTGAAGGGTCATGTTTCTGCCCTGGCTGTTTTCTTCCAAAGGCCTTTTGCTCAGCATTCTCTTGTTAAGACCTTCTTCCATGGGGTTGCTCATGTGCGTCCTCCTCGTAAGCCTCTGTTACCTGTTTGGGACTTGAACTTGGTCCTTTCTGCTCTGCAGGATGCTCCCTTTGAGCCGGTGCAGGAGGCTGCATTGGCCATTCTTACCCTGAAGGTTGTCTTTTTGGTAGCTATCACTTCTGTTATGCGTGTTTGAGTTGGCGGCGCTTTCCATCCAGCCCCCCTACTATGAAAGACACCAGGACAAGGTGGTGTTTCGCTTTAAGCCAGATTTTCTGCCTAAGGTAGTGTCTGCCTTTCATCTTAATCAGGACATTGTGTTGCCTTCCTTGTGCCCTAATCCTAGTAACACTAAGGAGAGGGTTTTAGATTCCTTGGATGTGGTCAGGAATCTGAAGTACTATCTGGTGGCTACTGCACCTTTCAGAAAAACTGATGCTCTTTTTGTGGTCCCTTCTGGTCCCAGGAAGGGTTTGGCTCCTGCCAAGTCTACTATCAGCAAGTGGATCCGTCAGGCTGTGATTCAGGCCTACTCTGCTAAGGGGAAGAATCCTCCCTTCCGCCTTACTGCTCATTCCACTCGTGCTATTGGTGCCTCTTGGGCTTTTCAGCACCAGGCTTCTGTTGAACAAGTTTGTAAGGCCACTACTTGGTCTTCTGTTCATACCTTTTCAAAGTTTTACAAGGTTGATGTTCGGGCCTCAGCTGATGCTGTTTTTGGCCGCAAGGTTCTGCAGGCGGCAGTGATCTGACCTGCCATTATTGCCTTTTGGGGATCCCACCCTATTTTATGGACACTGCTATTGGATGTCCTAGACGGGATGAATCTTCTGGAGCAGGACGTACTGTATACTAAGAATAATACAATTCTGTGATTACTCACCTGTAGAATTGTTATTATGAGTATACAGTACGTCCTGCTCCAACCCACCCTTGGTTTTCATTGTTCTTGGATCCCCTGTATGGTGATTATTATCATTGTTGGTTAGTTATTGGTTGGTTCTGTTATTCTCCCGGCTTCTTGTTAACTGCTTTTCAATGCTGGGGATTTGTGGGAGGTCCCCGGGTATTTGAGGGGCCGGGAGGAGCCAATTTCGCTGTCTCTGCAGTCCAGCGCCATCTGGCGGAGTAATACCCAGACGTGATGAATCTTCTGGAGCAGGACGTACTGTATACTCATAATACCAATTCTACAGGTGAGTAATCACAGAATTGTATTTTTCAGTGCTTTGCAAAGGAATGGACGATCACGGAGCGGAAGGACCTGGAGGAGAGTTACATCCGGGCGGAGCTGAAGAAAGCGGGAGGAGCCAACTACGATGCCCAGGCCGAGTAAATCGCCTTCACCACGGCGGCGGCGGGCGGCGCCATAGTGGAGATAACTGGAAACCACTGGAGAACTGGTTATTTCTCTGCACCTTTCCCCCTCACCCTGACCTGTGACCTGATCTCCCGTCCCCAGCGCTGGCGTAATGGCGGCAACCATGCTGGATTCTAATGGCTCCGCCTCCAACTCATCCATCCAATGGCGCTTCAGAATGGACCAACTTCTCCCCCCCCCCCCCCCCAGAGCTTCTGGGACGACGCATTTCGTGCTGCGCTCCCAAACTGCCTCACGTCATGTTGCTCCTCTACCGGTTCCCCTGTTCCGTGTCAGTGGCTCGTGAGGGCGAGGTGCAGCTTTTAGTTTCGGGTGGAGTGGGGGAGGGTTAGATGCAAGGGGGGGGGTGCTTTCTTTGAGGACATCACTTCCACCTCACTTCCTGTCCAGAGCAGCCAAAGAGGAAGTGCCATTTCCTGTTTTTAACCCCGTTCCTTTTTTAGTCCTGGTGTCACCCAGTCTCTCAAAGTGGACTTAAACTATGCATCAGCCACCCTGGATATTTCTATTTGAAATGCTTCATTTAAAGTGGACCCAAACCCCCATCGATGGCCCTGGAATCTATGACTCCAGAGCAGCCAAAGAGGAAGTGTCATTTCCTCTTTTTAACCCTGTTCCTTTTTTAGTCCTGGTGTCACCCCGTATCTGTTAAAGTGGACTTAAACCATGCATCACCCACCCTGGATATTTCTATTTGAAATGCTTCATTTAAAGTGGACCAAAACTTCATCAATGGCCCTGGAATCTATTGGATTCCAGGGTGGCCGTTTACCTCTCCTCAGGGCATCTGGATTTCGGGTGCCCCGCTGTGTTAAACCCCCAGCAACCTGATGCACCTAAGGGTGCAAGCGTGGATTGCGGCCGCCCTAAACTATACCTTAAAGTGGACCAAACCCCCCCCCCCCAGTGACCGCGCGTTAACTCACCTCATCCTGGTCCTACCGCACATGCGCAGGCGCTTGTCCAATCAGCGCGCTCGGAGCCGCTGAGCTGTGGACGTCTAACCCGACCCAGGGGAGCCCGATGGAGTAACCTTGTTCTTTTAGACCCCAGGGGAGCCCCATGGAGTAACCTTGTTCTTCTAGACCCCAGGGGAGCCCGATGGAGTAACCTTGTTCTTTTAGACCCCAGGGGAGCCCCATGGAGTAACCTTGTTCTTCTAGACCCCAGGGGAGCCCGATGGAGTAACCTTGTTCTTTTAGACCCCAGGGGAGCCCCATGGAGTAACCTTGTTCTTCTAGACCCCAGGGGAGCCCGATGGAGTAACCTTGTTCTTTTAGACCCCAGGGGAGCCCCATGGAGTAACCTTGTTCTTCTAGACCCCAGGGGAGCCCGATGGAGTAACCTTGTTCTTCTAGACCCCAGGGGAGCCCGATGGAGTTTCCTTGTTCTTTTAGACCCCAGGGGAGCCTGATGGAGTAACCTTGTTCTTCTAGACCCCAGGGGAGCCCGATGGAGTAACCTTGTTCTTCTAGACCCCAGGGGAGCCCGATGGAGTAACCTTGTTCTTCTAGACCCCAGGGGAGCCCGATGGAGTTTCCTTGTTCTTTTAGACCCCAGGGGAGCCCGATGGAGTAACCTTGTTCTTCTAGACCCCAGGGGAGCCCAATGGAGTCAGGGAATGCTCGGGAATTGGGCTTTAGGTCAGCTTGGACCATTACCAGTGACCAGACAGGAAGTGAGGGGAGATCATCCCAACTGAATGTGATGTAACCCCGCCCCCTGCTATGAAAAACAAAGCTAAATAAAGAAATAAATAAAAAAAATGTTACCTGGAGTTTGGGTTTAAATTTTTGTCTTGACCATCATGCTTTGCGCACATATAGTGCAGGAGGGGGACAGGCACCGACTGCACACAGACATCACATGATCGTGGGAAAGACTCGGATTGATTGACCACCGATGCTGCAATTTGAGTGAAGCCCCTCACCCATGGCACACCACTGATTGCCGTCCCCCCATGGCACACAACTGATTGCCGTCCCCCCCATGGCACACAACTGATTGCCGCCACCCCATGGCACACCACTGATTGCCGTCCCCCCCATGGCACACAACTGATTGCCGTCCCCCCCATGGCACACAACTGATTGCCGTCCCCCCCATGGCACACAACTGATTGCCGCCACCCCATGGCACACAACTGATTGCCGTCCCCCCATGGCACACAACTGATTGCCGCCACCCCATGGCACACAACTGATTGCCGTCCCCCCATGGCACACAACTGATTGCCGTCCCCCCCATGGCACACCACTGATTGCCGTCCCCCCCCATGGCACACAACTGATTGCCGTCCCCCCATGGCACACAACTGATTGCCGTCCCCCCCATGGCACACCACTGATTGCCGTCCCCCCCCATGGCACACAACTGATTGCCGTCCCCCCATGGCACACAACTGATTGCCGTCCCCCCCATGGCACGTCACTGATTGCCGTCCCCCCCATGGCACACAACTGATTGCCGTCCCCCCCATGGCACACAACTGATTGCCGTCCCTCCCATGGCACACAACTGATTGCCGTCCCTCCATGGCACACAACTGATTGCCGCCCCCCCCATGGCACACAACTGATTGCCGCCCCCCCCCATGGCACACAACTGATTGCCGTCCCTCCATGGCACACAACTGATTGCCGTCCCTCCATGGCACACAACTGATTGCCGTCCCCCCCATGGCACGTCACTGATTGCCGTCCCCCCCATGGCACACAACTGATTGCCGCCCCCCCATGGCACACAACTGATTGCCGTCCCTCCATGGCACACATCTGATTGCCGTCCCTCCATGGCACACAACTGATTGCCGTCCCCCCCATGGCACACAACTGATTGCCGTCCCCTCCATGGCACACAACTGATTGCCGTCCCCCCCATGGCACACAACTGATTGCCGTCCCCCCATGGCACATCACTGATTGCCGTCCCCCCCATGGCACACAACTGATTGCCGCCCCCCCATGGCACACAACTGATTGCCGTCCCTCCATGGCACACATCTGATTGCCGTCCCTCCATGGCACACAACTGATTGCCGTCCCCCCCATGGCACACAACTGATTGCCGTCCCCTCCATGGCACACAACTGATTGCCGTCCCCCCCATGGCACACAACTGATTGCCGTCCCCTCCATGGCACACAACTGATTGCCGTCCCCCCATGGCACACAACTGATTGCCGTCCCCCCCATGGCACACAACTGATTGCCGTCCCTCCATGGCACACAACTGATTGCCGCCCCCCCCATGGCACACAACTGATTGCCGTCCCCCCCATGGCACACAACTGATTGCCGTCCCCCCCATGGCACACAACTGATTGCCGTCCCTCCATGGCACACAACTGATTGCCGTCCCCCCCCATGGCACACAACTGATTGCCGCCCCCCCCATGGCACACAACTGATTGCCGCCCCCTCCATGGCACACAACTGATTGCCGTCCCCCCCCATGGCACACAACTGATTGCCGCCCCCCCATGGCACACAACTGATTGCCGTCCCTCCATGGCACACAACTGATTGCCGTCCCTCCATGGCACACAACTGATTGCCGTCCCTCCCATGGCACACAACTGATTGCCGTCCCCCCCATGGCACACAACTGATTGCCGTCCCCCCATGGCACACATCTGATTGCCGTCCCCCCATGGCACACAACTGATTGCCGTCCCTCCAGGGCACACATCTGATTGCCGTCCCTCCAGGGCACACATCTGATTGCCGTCCCTCCCATGGCACACAACTGATTGCCGTCCCTCCATGGCACACAACTGATTGCCGTCCCTCCATGGCACACAACTGATTGCCGTCCCCCCCATGGCACACAACTGATTGCCGTCCCTCCATGGCACACAACTGATTGCCGTCCCTCCCATGGCACACAACTGATTGCCGTCCCTCCCATGGCACACAACTGATTGCCGTCCCCCCCATGGCACACAACTGATTGCCGTCCCTCCATGGCACACAACTGATTGCCGTCCCCCCCCATGGCACACAACTGATTGCCGTCCCTCCCATGGCACACAACTGATTGCCGTCCCTCCCATGGCACACAACTGATTGCCGTCCCTCCCATGGCACACAACTGATTGCCGTCCCTCCATGGCACACAACTGATTGCCGTCCCCCCATGGCACACAACTGATTGCCGTCCCTCCCATGGCACACAACTGATTGCCGTCCCTCCATGGCACACAACTGATTGCCGTCCCCCCATGGCACACAACTGATTGCCGTCCCCTCCATGGCACACAACTGATTGCCGTCCCTCCATGGCACACAACTGATTGCCGTCCCCCCCATGGCACACAACTGATTGCCGTCCCTCCATGGCACACAACTGATTGCCGTCCCTCCATGGCACACAACTGATTGCCGTCCCCCCCATGGCACACAACTGATTGCCGTCCCTCCATGGCACACAACTGATTGCCGTCCCCCCATGGCACACAACTGATTGCCGCCCCCCCATGGCACACAACTGATTGCCGCCCCCCCATGGCACACAACTGATTGCCATCCCTCCCATGGCACACAACTGATTGCCGTCCCCCCATGGCACACAACTGATTGCCGTCCCCCCATGGCACACAACTGATTGCCGTCCCCCCATGGCACACAACTGATTGCCATCCCTCCCATGGCACACAACTGATTGCCGTCCCCCCATGGCACACAACTGATTGCCGTCCCCCCATGGCACACAACTGATTGCCGTCCCCCCATGGCACACAACTGATTGCCGTCCCTCCCATGGCACACAACTGATTGCCGTCCCCCCATGGCACACAACTGATTGCCGTCCCTCCATGGCACACAACTGATTGCCGTCCCTCTATGGCACACAACTGATTGCCGTCCCCTCCATGGCACACAACTGATTGCCGTCCCCCCATGGCACACAACTGATTGCCATCCCTCCCATGGCACACAACTGATTGCCGTCCCCCCATGGCACACAACTGATTGCCGTCCCTCCATGGCACACAACTGATTGCCGTCCCTCCATGGCACACAACTGATTGCCGTCCCTCTATGGCACACAACTGATTGCCGTCCCTCCATGGCACACAACTGATTGCCGTCCCCCCATGGCACACAACTGATTGCCGTCCCCCCATGGCACACAACTGATTGCCGTCCCTCCATGGCACATCACTGATTGCCGTCCCCCCATGGCACACAACTGATTGCCGTCCCCCCATGGCACACAACTGATTGCCGTCCCTCCATGGCACATCACTGATTGCCGTCCCCCCATGGCACACAACTGATTGCCGTCCCCCCATGGCACACAACTGATTGCCGTCCCTCCATGGCACATCACTGATTGCCGTCCCCCCATGGCACACAACTGATTGCCGTCCCCCCATGGCACACAACTGATTGCCGTCCCCCCCATGGCACATCACTGATTGCCGTCCCCCCATGGCACACAACTGATTGCCGTCCCCCCCGATGGCACACAACTGATTGCCGTCCCCCCATGGCACACAACTGATTGCCGTCCCCTCCATGGCACATCACTGATTGCCGTCCCTCCATGGCACACCACTGATTGCCGTCCCCTCCATGGCACACCACTGATTGCCGTCCCCCCCATGGCACACAACTGATTGCCGTCCCTCCATGGCACACAACTGATTGCCGTCCCCCCCATGGCACACAACTGATTGCCGTCCCTCCATGGCACACAACTGATTGCCGTCCCCCCCATGGCACACAACTGATTGCCGTCCCTCCATGGCACACAACTGATTGCCGTCCCCCCATGGCACACAACTGATTGCCGTCCCCCCATGGCACACAACTGATTGCCGTCCCTCCATGGCACACAACTGATTGCTGTCCCCCCCATGGAACACAACTGATTGCCGTCCCCCCCCATGGCACACAACTGATTGCCGTCCCCCCATGGCACACAACTGATTGCCGTCCCTCCATGGCACACAACTGATTGCCGTCCCCCCATGGCACACAACTGATTGCCGTCCCTCCATGGCACACAACTGATTGCCGTCCCCCCATGGCACACAACTGATTGCCGTCCCCCCATGGCACACAACTGATTGCCGTCCCCCCCATGGCACACAACTGATTGCCGTCCCTCCATGGCACACAACTGATTGCCGTCCCTCCATGGCACACATCTGATTGCCGTCCCTCCATGGCACACAACTGATTGCCGTCCCCCCATGGCACACAACTGATTGCTGTCCCCCCCATGGCACACAACTGATTGCCGTCCCCCCCCATGGCACACAACTGATTGCCGTCCCCCCATGGCACACAACTGATTGCCGTCCCTCCATGGCACACAACTGATTGCCGTCCCCCCATGGCACACAACTGATTGCCGTCCCCTCCATGGCACACAACTGATTGCCGTCCCCCCCATGGCACACAACTGATTGCCGTCCCTCCATGGCACACAACTGATTGCCGTCCCCCCCATGGCACACAACTGATTGCCGTCCCTCCATGGCACACAACTGATTGCCGTCCCCTCCATGGCACACAACTGATTGCCGTCCCCCCATGGCACACAACTGATTGCCGTCCCTCCATGGCACACAACTGATTGCCGTCCCCCCATGGCACACAACTGATTGCCGTCCCCCCCATGGCACACAACTGATTGCCGTCCCCCTCATGGCACACAACTGATTGCCGTCCCTCCATGGCACACAACTGATTGCCGTCCCCCCATGGCACACATCTGATTGCCGTCCCCCCCATGGCACACAACTGATTGCCGTCCCTCCATGGCACACAACTGATTGCCGTCCCCCCCATGGCACACAACTGATTGCCGTCCCCCTCATGGCACACAACTGATTGCCGTCCCCCCATGGCACACAACTGATTGCCGTCCCCCCCCATGGCACACAACTGATTGCCGTCCCTCCATGGCACACAACTGATTGCCGTCCCCCCATGGCACACAACTGATCCAAAATATAATGATGCCGGTCCGGACGCGTTTCGGGCTCGTGTCCCTTTATCAAACATGACACATATGAAAAACAGACGCGGTCGCACCCGAATCGCGTTTGGTTTTATCGCTGCATTTGCACCGATTGGCCGATTTCAATGGTTTTTGATAAACGGATGTTTTATGGGAGTGCAGAGCGCCATCATTATTTTTTGGGGATATCGTAACGAATGGTGCGCCCCCACTAATGTGATTGTCAGCTCTGTGGTCCTAACATGGGTGAGCTCAGCAGCTGTTAGGAGGCGGGGAGGGGCCCAGAGGCTCCGCAAACATGGCCGCCCCCACTAATGTGATTGTCAGCTCTGTGGTCCTACATGGGTGAGCTCAGCAGCTGTTAGGAGGCGGGGAGGGGCCCCAGAGGCTCCGCAAACATGGCCGCTCCCACTCGGCAAACACGCCGTTATCGGCGATAAGACCTAAAGGGCGCCACCGGCTGTTTGCTCGGGAGACGCGGTCACGGCCACGAGATTAATCGCTCAATAGGAACCGATGTACTGCTGGGAGCTTGGCTCAGGAGCTTACAATCAATGCAACACCAATATAATATATATAATATATATTATTATTATTATTATTATTATTATTATTATTATTATAGGTATTGAAAGCATTGGTGAGCTGCTCATTCATCTAGGTCAGAGTATAGCTCAAGTAATAAATCAAAGCAACTGGACTTGCTTTTTTTTTTTTTAACTTAAAGACCTTTTGCTAGTCATTCGACTGGAAGTAATAATTTAAGGCAACTGGAGTTGCTGTATTATTCAAGACCTTTCACTAGTCATCCAACTGGCAGTAATAAAGTAAGTCAAGACTTTTTTTTTAATGGGTTACGGCTGGAGTAATCAAGGCAACTGGACTTGCTGTATTTTTCTGGAAGATCTTACACTGGACATCCGACTAGTTTAATAAATCAAGGCAACTGGACTTGCTTTATTTTTTTTTTTAGTCTGATGTCTAGCGTAAGATCTTCCAGAAAAATACAGCAAGTCCAGTTGCCTTAATTTATTAAGCTAGTCGGACGTCAAATGTAAGATCTTCCAGAAAAATACAGCAAGTCCAGTTGCCTTGATTTATTAAGCTAGTGGATGCCTAGCTTAAGATCTTCCAGAAAAATACAGCAAGTCCAGTTGCCTTGATTTATTAATCTAAAGACCTTTTACTTGTCATTTGACTGGAAGTAATAATTTAAGGCAACTGGACTTGCTGTATTTTTCTGGAAGATCTTAAGCTAGGCATCCACTAGCTTAATAAATCAAGGCAACTGGACTTGCTGTATTTTTCTGGAAGATCTTACGCTAGACATCCACTAGCTTAATATATCAAGGCAACTGGACTTGCTGTATTTTTCTGGAAGATCTTAAGCTAACCAGATGTATTTCGTAATAAATCTAGGCAATTGGACTTGCTTTTTTTATCTTAAAGACCTTTTGCTAGTCATTCGACTGGAAGTAATAATTTAAAGTGGACCAACACCCACGGGTGATCGGCCCGGGAATCTATAAGATTCCCGGGCCGATCACCCCCCACCCCGCGGGACATCCGAGATCGGGATGTCCCGCGGGGTGAAACCCCCCCCAAACACCCCAACTCACCTACCTTATCTTCGGCGGCGCCCGGCCGCCGCCGCCTCCCTCGCGCCCCTGTAGGCGTGCGCGCCTCCGCGCCGGCCGTCTGCGAATGGCCGGCGCGGGGGCGCGCGCGTTCAAAGTGACGCGAGGGAGGCGGCGGCGGCCGCCGCCGCTTAGACGTTCAAGATCTTCGCTTGTACGTCGGCGCTGGGAGCGGGGAGAGGTGAGTTATTCGGGGGGTTAGGGGGGGTTTCACACAGCGGGGCACCCCGATCGGGGGTGCCCCACCGAAGTGGCCCAAGACCCAGGATAGTCAAAATCCTGGGTGTTGATCCACTTTAAGGCAACTGGACTTGCTGTGTTAAAGACCTTTCACTAGTCATACAACCGGCAGTAATAAAGTAAGTCAACTGGACTTTTTTTTAATGGGTTACGGCTGGAGTAATCAAGGCAACTGGACTTGCTGTATTTTTCTGGAAGATCTTACACTAGACATCAGACTAGCTTAATAAATCAAGGCAACTGGACTTGCTTTATTTTTTTTTTTAGTCTGATGTCTAGCGTAAGATCTTCCAGAAAAATACAGCAAGTCCAGTTGCCTTAATTTATTAAGCTAGTCGGACGTCCAATGTAAGATCTTCCAGAAAATACAGCAAGTCCAGTTGCCTTGATTTATTAAGCTAGTTGGATGCCTAGCTTAAGATCTTCCAGCAAAATACAGCAAGTCCAGTTGCCTTGATTTAATTATCTAAAGACCTTTTACTTGTCATTCGACTGGAAGTAATAATTTAAGGCAACTGGACTTGCTGTATTTTTATGAAAGATCTTAAGATAGACACCCAACTAGCTTAATAAATCAAGGCAACTGGACTTGCTGAATTTTTCTGGAAGATCTTAAGCTAACCAGATGTCTTTCGTAATAAGTGTAGGCAACTGGACTTGCTTAATAAATAAAGGCAATTGGACTTGCTTTTTTTTATCTTAAAGACCTTTTGCTAGTCATTCAACTGGAAGTAATAATTTAAGGCAACTGGACTTGCTGTATTTTTCTGAAAGATCTTACGCTAGACATCCGACTAGCTTTATAAATCAAGGCAACTGGACTTGCTGTTTTTGTCTTGAAGATGTTTTGCTAGTGGCAGTTGGATGACTAGCGAAACCTCTTCAAGACAAAAACAGCAAGTCCAGTTTGCTTTGGCTTATTTTGGCCCTCGAGCCTCCGATAGCCGGAGTAGTAAGTAGTGAAATATAAGGCGGCTCCCCGCACGGGGTTAAATCATTTCCTTTCACTCCTAAGACAAAAGCCGAACCAATAGAAGCGAGCGCAGCTTTGCGATTTGCTGAAACACGCCACCGCAGAGCTGCCGGCCCTGGAAACTTTATATTCCAGCACTTCTGTAATCAGACACCTGCCTGCTGCTAATCCTCCGCACCTGAGCCACGCCCATCACATACTCACCTGGGGGTAATGTGGGCGGGGCCACATATGCAAAAGAGATTGTGCTTTAACAGCTGCCGCATGAGCTGACCCTCATCTTGCTATAAAGGGGCCCCTCACCCCAGGAGCTGACCATCATCTTGCTATAAAGGGGCCCCTCACCCCAGGAGCTGACCCTCATCTTGCTATAAAGGGGCCCCTCACCCCAGGAGCTGACCATCATCTTGCTATAAAGGGGCCCCTCACCCCAGGAGCTGACCATCATCTTGCTATAAAGGGGCCCCTCACCCCAGGAGCTGACCCTCATCCTGCTATAAAGGGGCCCCTCACCCCAGGAGCTGACCATCATCCTGCTATAAAGGGGCCCCTCACCCCAGGAGCTGACCCTCATCTTGCAATAAAGGGGCCCCTCACCCCAGGAGCTGAGCCTCATCCTGCTATAAAGGGGCCCCTCACCCCAGGAGCTGAGCCTCATCTTGCTATAAAGGGGCCCCTCACCCCAGGAGCTGACCATCATCTTGCTATAAAGGGGCCCCTCACCCCAGGAGCTGACCCTCATCTTGCTATAAAGGGGCCCCTCACCCCAGGAGCTGACCATCATCTTGCTATAAAGGGGCCCCTCACCCCAGGAGCTGACCATCATCTTGCTATAAAGGGGCCCCTCACCCCAGGAGCTGACCCTCATCTTGCTATAAAGGGGCCCCTCACCCCAGGAGCTGACCCTCATCCTGCTATAAAGGGGCCCCTCACCCCAGGAGCTGACCATCATTTTGCTATAAAGGGGCCCCTCACCCCAGGAGCTGACCATCATCCTGCTATAAAGGGGCCCCTCACCCCAGGAGCTGACCATCATCTTGCTATAAAGGGGCCCCTCACCCCAGGAGCTGACCCTCATCCTGCTATAAAGGGGCCCCTCACCCCAGGAGCTGACCCTCATCCTGCTATAAAGGGGCCCCTCACCCCAGGAGCTGACCCTCATCCTGCTATAAAGGGGCCCCTCACCCCAGGAGCTGACCATCATCCTGCTATAAAGGGGCCCCTCACCCCAGGAGCTGACCCTCATCTTGCCATAAAGGGGCCCCTCACCCCAGGAGCTGACCCTCATCTTGCCATAAAGGGGCCCCTCACCCCAGGAGCTGACCGTCATCTTGCTATAAAGGGGCCCCTCACCCCAGGAGCTGACCCTCATCTTGCTATAAAGGGGCCCCTCACCCCAGGAGCTGACCATCATCTTGCTATAAAGGGGCCCCTCACCCCAGGAGCTGACCATCATCTTGCTATAAAGGGGCCCCTCACCCCAGGAGCTGACCATCATCCTGCTATAAAGGGGCCCCTCCCCCCAGGAGCTGACCCTCATCCTGCTATAAAGGGGCCCCTCACCCCAGGAGCTGACCCTCATCCTGCTATAAAGGGGCCCCTCACCCCAGGAGCTGACCATCATCCTGCTATAAAGGGGCCCCTCACCCCAGGAGCTGACCCTCATCCTGCTATAAAGGGGCCCCTCACCCCAGGAGCTGACCATCATCTTGCTATAAAGGGGCCCCTCACCCCAGGAGCTGACCATCATCCTGCTATAAAGGGGCCCCTCACCCCAGGAGCTGACCATTATCCTGCTATAAAGGGGCCCCTCACCCCAGGAGCTGACCCTCATCTTGCTATAAAGGGGCCCCTCACCCCAGGAGCTGACCATCATCCTGCTATAAAGGGGCCCCTCACCCCAGGAGCTGACCCTCATCTTGCTATAAAGGGGCCCCTCACCCCAGGAGCTGACCCTCATCTTGCCATAAAGGGGCCCCTCACCCCAGGAGCTGACCCTCATCCTGCTATAAAGGGGCCCCTCACCCCAGGAGCTGACCCTCATCCTGCTATAAAGGGGCCCCTCACCCCAGGAGCTGACCCTCATCTTGCTATAAAGGGGCCCCTCACCCCAGGAGCTGACCATCATCCTGCTATAAAGGGGCCCCTCACCCCAGGAGCTGACCATCATCCTGCTATAAAGGGGCCCCTCACCCCAGGAGCTGACCCTCATCTTGCTATAAAGGGGCCCCTCACCCCAGGAGCTGACCATCATCTTGCTATAAAGGGGCCCCTCACCCCAGGAGCTGACCCTCATCTTGCTATAAAGGGGCCCCTCACCCCAGGAGCTGACCATCATCCTGCTATAAAGGGGCCCCTCACCCCAGGAGCTGACCATCATCTTGCTATAAAGGGGCCCCTCACCCCAGGAGCTGACCATCATCCTGCTATAAAGGGGCCCCTCACCCCAGGAGCTGACCCTCATCCTGCTATAAAGGGGCCCCTCACCCCAGGAGCTGACCCTCATCTTGCTATAAAGGGGCCCCTCACCCCAGGAGCTGACCCTCATCCTGCTATAAAGGGGCCCCTCACCCCAGGAGCTGACCCTCATCTTGTTATAAAGGGGCCCCTCACCCCAGGAGCTGACCCTCATCTTGCTATAAAGGGGCCCCTCACCCCAGGAGCTGACCATCATCCTGCTATAAAGGGGCCCCTCACCCCAGGAGCTGACTCTCATCTTGCTATAAAGGGGCCCCTCATCCCAGGAGCTGACCATCATCTTGCTATAAAGGGGCCCCTCACCCCAGGAGCTGACCCTCATCCTGCTATAAAGGGGCCCCTCACCCCAGGAGCTGAACGAGGGGGCGGAGCCTGATGACACGCTCCCTCCGGTGGGGGACAGGAAACCTAATTTCCCCATTTGGAAGGCTGGGAGATTTTCCAGCATTGTAGCCGATAGTAATAAACCTAGTTTAGCCGTCAGCCAATCACAGCGTCCCGTCACCGGAGCTCCTGCCCTGATTAGAAACTCTCATTATAGCAGATAAAGGGGGGGGGGAGGGGGGAGCAATACGGGAACAGCCTGTGTGAAATCCCCCCCCCCCCCTCACTCCATAAGAGACCCCTCAGCCACATGAATCCCCCCCTCACTCCATAAGAGACCCCTCAGCCACATGATTCCCCCTCACTCCATAAGAGACCCCTCAGCCACATGAATCCTCCTTCACTCCATGAGACCCCTCAGCCACATGAATCCCCCCTCACTCCATAAGAGACCCCTCAGCCACATGAATCCCCCCCTCACTCCATAAGAGACCCCTCAGCCACATGAATCCCCCCTCACTCCATAAGAGACCCCTCAGCCACATGAATCCCCCCTCACTCCATAAGAGACCCCTCAGCCACATGAATCCTCCCCTCACTCCATAAGAGACCCCTCAGCCACATGAATCCCCCCTCACTCCATAAGAGACCCCTCAGCCACATGAATCCCCCCCTCACTCCATAAGAGACCCCTCAGCCACATGAATCCCCCCTCACTCCATAAGAGACCCCTCAGCCACATGAATCCCCCCTCACTCCATAAGAGACCCCTCAGCCACATGAATCCCCCCCTCACTCCATAAGAGACCCCTCAGCCACATGAATCCCCCCTCACTCCATAAGAGACCCCTCAGCCACATGATTCCCCCTCACTCCATAAGAGACCCCTCAGCCACATGAATCCTCCCTCACTCCATGAGACCCCTCAGCCACATGAATCCTCCTTCACTCCATGAGACCCCTCAGCCATATTAATACCCCTCACTCCATAAGAGACCCCTCAGCCACATGAATCCCCCCCTCACTCCATGAGACCCCTCAGCCACATGAATCCCCCCTCACTCCATAAGAGACCCCTCAGCCACATGAATCCCCCCTCACTCCATAAGAGACCCCTCAGCCACATGAATCCCCCCCTCACTCCATAAGAGACCCCTCAGCCACATGAATCCCCCCTCACTCCATAAGAGACCCCTCAGCCACATGATTCCCCCTCACTCCATAAGAGACCCCTCAGCCACATGATTCCCCCTCACTCCATAAGAGACCCCTCAGCCACATGAATCCCCCCTCACTCCATAAGAGACCCCTCAGCCACATGATTCCCCCTCACTCCATAAGAGACCCCTCAGCCACATGAATCCTCCCCTCACTCCATAAGAGACCCCTCAGCCACATTAATACCCCCTCACTCCATAAGAGACCCCTCAGCCACATGAATCCCCCCTCACTCCATAAGAGACCCCTCAGCCACATGAATCCCCCCCTCACTCCATAAGAGACCCCTCAGCCACATTAATACCCCCTCACTCCATAAGAGACCCCTCAGCCACATGAATCCCCCCTCACTCCATAAGAGACCCCTCAGCCACATGAATCCCCCCTCACTCCATAAGAGACCCCTCAGCCATATTAATACCCCTCACTCCATAAGAGACCCCTCAGCCACATGAATCCCCCCTCACTCCATAAGAGACCCCTCAGCCACATTAATACCCCCTCACTCCATAAGAGACCCCTCAGCCACATGAATCCCCCCTCACTCCATAAGAGACCCCTCAGCCACATGAATCCCCCCCTCACTCCATAAGAGACCCCTCAGCCACATTAATACCCCCTCACTCCATAAGAGACCCCTCAGCCACATGAATCCCCCCTCACTCCATAAGAGACCCCTCAGCCACATGAATCCCCCCTCACTCCATAAGAGACCCCTCAGCCACACGAATACCCCCTCACTCCATAAGAGACCCCTCAGCCACATGAATCCCCCCTCACTCCATAAGAGACCCCTCAGCCATATTAATACCCCTCACTCCATAAGAGACCCCTCAGCCACATGATTCCCCTCCTCACTCCATAAGAGACCCCTCAGCCACATTAATACCCCTCAATCCATAAGAGACCCCTCAGCCACATGAATCCCCCCTCACTCCATAAGAGACCCCTCAGCCACATGAATCCCCCCTCACTCCATAAGAGACCCCTCAGCCACATGAATCCCCCCCTCACTCCATAAGAGACCCCTCAGCCACATGAATCCCCCCTCACTCCATAAGAGACCCCTCAGCCACATGATTCCCCCTCACTCCATAAGAGACCCCTCAGCCACATGAATCCCCCCTCACTCCATAAGAGACCCCTCAGCCACATGAATCCCCCCCTCACTCCATAAGAGACCCCTCAGCCACATTAATACCCCCTCACTCCATAAGAGACCCCTCAGCCACATGAATCCCCCCTCACTCCATAAGAGACCCCTCAGCCACATGAATCCCCCCTCACTCCATAAGAGACCCCTCAGCCATATTAATACCCCTCACTCCATAAGAGACCCCTCAGCCACATGATTCCCCTCCTCACTCCATAAGAGACCCCTCAGCCACATTAATACCCCTCACTCCATAAGAGACCCCTCAGCCACATGAATCCCCCCTCACTCCATAAGAGACCCCTCAGCCATATGAATCCTCCCCTCACTCCATAAGAGACCCCTCAGCCATATGAATCCTCCCCTCACTCCATAAGAGACCCCTCAGCCACATGAATCCTCCCCTCACTCCATAAGAGACCCCTCAGCCACATGAATCCCCCCTTCACTTCATAAGAGACCCCTCAGCCACATGAATCCCCCCTCACTCCATAAGAGACCCCTCAGCCACATGAATCCCCCCTTCACTTCATAAGAGACCCCTCAGCCACATGAATCCTCCCCTCACTCCATAAGAGACCCCTCAGCCATATGAATCCCCCCTCACTCCATAAGAGACCCCTCAGCCACATGAATCCCCCCTCACTCCATAAGAGACCCCTCAGCCATATGAATCCCCCCTCACTCCATAAGAGACCCCTCAGCCACATGAATCCCCCCTCACTCCATAAGAGACCCCTCAGCCATATTAATACCCCTCACTCCATAAGAGACCCCTCAGCTACATGAATCCCCCCCTCACTCCATAAGAGACCCCTCAGCCACATGAATCCCCCTCACTCCATAAGAGACCCCTCAGCCACATGAATCCCCCCTCACTCCATAAGAGACCCCTCAGCCACATGAATCCTCCCCTCACTCCATAAGAGACCCCTCAGCCACATGAATCCCCCCTCACTCCATAAGAGACCCCTCAGCCACATGAATCCCCCCTCACTCCATAAAAGACCCCTCAGCCACATGAATCCTCCCTCACTCCATAAGAGACCCCTCAGCCACATAAATCTCCCCCTCACTTCATAAGAGACCCCTCAGCCACATGAATCCCCCCCTCACTCCATAAGAGACCCCTCAGCCACATGAATCCCCCCCTCACTCCATAAGAGACCCCTCAGCCACATGAATCCCCCCTCACTCCATATGAGACCCCTCAGCCACATGAATCCTCCCTCACTCCATAAGAGACCCCTCAGCCACATAAATCTCCCCCTCACTTCATAAGAGACCCCTCAGCCACATGAATCCCCCCCTCACTCCATAAGAGATTCCTCAGCCATATGAATCTCCCCTCACTCCATATGAGACCCCTCAGCCACATGAATCCTCCCCTCACTCCATAAGAGACCCCTCAGCCACATGAATCCCCCCCCTCACTCCATAAGAGACCCCTCAGCCACATGAATCCCCCCCTCACTCCATAAGAGACCCCTCAGCCACATGAATCCTCCCTCACTCCATAAGAGACCCCTCAGCCACATTAATACCCCCTCACTCCATAAGAGACCCCTCAGCCACATGAATCCTCCCCTCACTCCATAAGAGACCCCTCAGCCATATGAATCCCCCCTCACTCCATAAGAGACCCCTCAGCCACATGAATCCTCCCCTCACTCCATAAGAAACCCCTCAGCCACATGAATCCTCCCCTCACTCCATAAGAAACCCCTCAGCCACATGAATCCCCCTCACTCCATAAGAGACCCCTCAGCCACATTAAAACCCCCTCACTCCATAAGAGACCCCTCAGCCACATGAATCCTCCCCTCACTCCATAAGAGACCCCTCAGCCACATGAATCCTCCCCTCACTCCATAAGAGACCCCTCAGCCACATGAATCCTCCCCTCACTCCATAAGAGACCCCTCAGCCACATGAATCCCCCCTCACTCCATAAGAGACCCCTCAGCCACATGAATCCCCCCTCACTCCATAAGAGACCCCTCAGCCACATGAATTCCCCCTCACTCCATAAGAGACCCCTCAGCCACATGAATCCCCCCTCACTCCATAAGAGACCCCTCAGCCATATGAATCCCCCCTCACTCCATAAGAGACCCCTCAGCCACATGAATCCTCCCTCACTCCATAAGAGACCCCTCAGCCATATGAATCCCCCCTCACTCCATAAGAGACCCCTCAGCCACATGAATCCTCCCCTCACTCCATAAGAAACCCCTCAGCCATATGAATCCCCCCTCACTCCATAAGAGACCCCTCAGCCACATGAATCCTCCCTCACTCCATAAGAGACCCCTCAGCCACATGAATCCCCCCTCACTCCATAAGAGACCCCTCAGCCACATGAATCCCCCCTCACTCCATAAGAGACCCCTCAGCCACATGAATCCCCCCTCACTCCATAAGAGACCCCTCAGCCATATGAATCCCCCCTCACTCCATAAGAGACCCCTCAGCCACATGAATCCTCCCTCACTCCATAAGAGACCCCTCACCCATATGAATCCCCCCTCACTCCATAAGAGACCCCTCAGCCACATGAATCCTCCCCTCACTCCATAAGAAACCCCTCAGCCATATGAATCCCCCCTCACTCCATAAGAGACCCCTCAGCCACATTAATACCCCCTCACTCCATAAGAGACCCCTCAGCCACATGAATCCCCCCCTCACTCCATAAAAGACCCCTCAGCCACATGAATCCCCCCTCACTCCATAAGAGACCCCTCAGCCACCTGAATCCCCCCTCACTCCATAAGAGACCCCTCAGCCACATGAATCCCCCCCTCACTCCATAAAAGACCCCTCAGCCACATGAATCCCCCCTCACTCCATAAGAGACCCCTCAGCCACATGAATCCCCCCTCACTCCATAAGAGACCCCTCAGCCACATGAATCCCCCCTCACTCCATAAGAGACCCCTCAGCCACATGAATCCCCCCTCACTCCATAAGAGACCCCTCAGCCACATTAATACCCCCTCACTCCATGAGACCCCTCAGCCACATGAATCCCTCCTCACTCCATAAGAGACCCCTCAGCCACATGAATCTCCTCTCACTCCATAAGAGACCCCTCAGCCACATGAATCCCCCCTCACTCCATAAGAGACCCCTCAGCCACATGAATCCTCCCCTCACTCCATAAGAAACCCCTCAGCCACATGAATCCCCCCTCACTCCATAAGAGACCCCTCAGCCACATGAATCCCCCCTCACTCCATAAGAGACCCCTCAGCCACATGAATCCCCCCCTCACTCCATAAGAGACCCCTCAGCCACATGAATCCTCCCCTCACTCCATAAGAGACCCCTCAGCCACATGAATCCCCCCCTCACTCCATAAGAGACCCCTCAGCCACATGAATCCTCCCCTCACTCCATAAGAGACCCCTCAGCCACATGAATCCCCCCTCACTCCATAAGAGACCCCTCAGCCACATGAATCCCCCCTCACTCCATAAGAGACCCCTCAGCCACATGAATCCCCCCTCACTCCATAAGAGACCCCTCAGCCACATGAATCCCCCCCCTCACTGCATAAGAGACCCCTCAGCCACATGAATCCTCCCCTCACTCCATAAGAGACCCCTCAGCCACATGAATCCCCCCTCACTCCATAAGAGACCCCTCAGCCACATGAATCCCCCCTCACTCCATAAGAGACCCCTCAGCCACATGAATCCCCCCCTCACTCCATAAGAGACCCCTCAGCCACATGAATCCCCCCTCACTCCATAAGAGACCCCTCAGCCACATGAATCCTCCCCTCACTCCATAAGAAACCCCTCAGCCACATGAATCCCCCCTCACTCCATAAGAGACCCCTCAGCCACATGAATCCCCCCTCACTCCATAAGAGACCCCTCAGCCACATGAATCCCCCCCTCACTCCATAAGAGACCCCTCAGCCACATGAATCCTCCCCTCACTCCATAAGAGACCCCTCAGCCACATGAATCCCCCCCTCACTCCATAAGAGACCCCTCAGCCACATGAATCCTCCCCTCACTCCATAAGAGACCCCTCAGCCACATGAATCCCCCCTCACTCCATAAGAGACCCCTCAGCCACATGAATCCCCCCTCACTCCATAAGAGACCCCTCAGCCACATGAATCCCCCCTCACTCCATAAGAGACCCCTCAGCCACATGAATCCCCCCCTCACTGCATAAGAGACCCCTCAGCCACATGAATCCCCCCTCACTCCATAAGAGACCCCTCAGCCACATGAATCCCCCCTCACTCCATAAGAGACCCCTCAGCTACATGAATCCCCCCCTCACTCCATAAGAGACCCCTCAGCCACATGAATCTCCTCTCACTCCATAAGAGACCCCTCAGCCACATGAATCCCCCCCTCACTTCATAAGAGACCCCTCAGCCACATGAATCCCCCCCCCCTCACTCCATAAGAGACCCCTCAGCCACATGAATCCCCCCCTCACTCCATAAGAGACCCCTCAGCCACATGAATCCCCCCTCACTCCATAAGAGACCCCTCAGCCACATGAATCCCCCCCTCACTCCATAAAAGACCCCTCAGCCACATGAATCCCCCCTCACTCCATAAGAGACCCCTCAGCCACATGAATCCCCCCCTCACTCCATAAAAGACCCCTCAGCCACATGAATCCCCCCTCACTCCATAAGAGACCCCTCAGCCACATGAATCCCCCCCCCCTCACTCCATAAGAGACCCCTCAGCCACATGAATCCTCCCCTCACTCCATAAGAAACCCCTCAGCCACATGAATCCCCCCCTCACTCCATAAGAGACCCCTCAGCTACATGAATCCCCCCCTCACTCCATAAGAGACCCCTCAGCTACATGAATCCCCCCCTCACTCCATAAGAGACCCCTCAGCCACATGAATCTCCTCTCACTCCATAAGAGACCCCTCAGCCACATGAATCCCCCCCCCTCACTGCATAAGAGACCCCTCAGCCACATGAATCCTCCCCTCACTCCATAAGAGACCCCTCAGCCACATGAATCCCCCCCTCACTCCATAAGAGACCCCTCAGCCACATGAATCCCCCCCCCTCACTGCATAAGAGACCCCTCAGCCACATGAATCCTCCCCTCACTCCATAAGAGACCCCTCAGCCACATGAATCCCCCCCTCACTCCATAAGAGACCCCTCAGCCACATGAATCCTCCCTCACTCCATAAGAGACCCCTCAGCCACATTAATACCCCCTCACTCCATAAGAGACCCCTCAGCCACATGAATCCTCCCCTCACTCCATAAGAGACCCCTCAGCCACATGAATCCCCCCTCACTCCATAAGAGACCCCTCAGCCACATTAATACCCCCTCACTCCATAAGAGACCCCTCAGCCACATGAATCCTCCCCTCACTCCATAAGAGACCCCTCAGCCACATGAATCCCCCCTCACTCCATAAGAGACCCCTCAGCCACATGAATCCTCCCTCACTCCATAAGAGACCCCTCAGCCACATGAATCCCCCCCTCACTCCATAAGAGACCCCTCAGCAACATGAATCCCCCCTCACTCCATAAGAGACCCCTCAGCCACATGAATCCCCCCCTCACTCCATAAGAGACCCCTCAGCCACATGAATCCCCCCTCACTCCATAAGAGACCCCTCAGCCACATGAATCCTCCCCTCACTCCATAAGAGACCCCTCAGCCACATTAATACCCCCTCACTCCATAAGAGACCCCTCAGCCACATGAATCCCCCCCTCACTCCATAAGAGACCCCTCAGCAACATGAATCCCCCCTCACTCCATAAGAGACCCCTCAGCCACATGAATCCCCCCTCACTCCATAAGAGACCCCTCAGCCACATTAATACCCCCTCACTGCATAAGAGACCCCTCAGCCACATGAATCCCCCCCTCACTCCATAAGAGACCCCTCAGCCACATGAATCCCCCCTCACTCCATATGAGACCCCTCAGCCACATGAATCCTCCCTCACTCCATAAGAGACCCCTCAGCCACATAAATCTCCCCCTCACTTCATAAGAGACCCCTCAGCCACATGAATCCCCCCCTCACTCCATAAGAGATTCCTCAGCCATATGAATCTCCCCTCACTCCATATGAGACCCCTCAGCCACATGAATCCTCCCCTCACTCCATAAGAGACCCCTCAGCCACATGAATCCCCCCCCTCACTCCATAAGAGACCCCTCAGCCACATGAATCCCCCCCTCACTCCATAAGAGACCCCTCAGCCACATGAATCCTCCCTCACTCCATAAGAGACCCCTCAGCCACATTAATACCCCCTCACTCCATAAGAGACCCCTCAGCCACATGAATCCTCCCCTCACTCCATAAGAGACCCCTCAGCCATATGAATCCCCCCTCACTCCATAAGAGACCCCTCAGCCACATGAATCCTCCCCTCACTCCATAAGAAACCCCTCAGCCACATGAATCCTCCCCTCACTCCATAAGAAACCCCTCAGCCACATGAATCCCCCTCACTCCATAAGAGACCCCTCAGCCACATTAAAACCCCCTCACTCCATAAGAGACCCCTCAGCCACATGAATCCTCCCCTCACTCCATAAGAGACCCCTCAGCCACATGAATCCTCCCCTCACTCCATAAGAGACCCCTCAGCCACATGAATCCTCCCCTCACTCCATAAGAGACCCCTCAGCCACATGAATCCCCCCTCACTCCATAAGAGACCCCTCAGCCACATGAATCCCCCCTCACTCCATAAGAGACCCCTCAGCCACATGAATTCCCCCTCACTCCATAAGAGACCCCTCAGCCACATGAATCCCCCCTCACTCCATAAGAGACCCCTCAGCCATATGAATCCCCCCTCACTCCATAAGAGACCCCTCAGCCACATGAATCCTCCCTCACTCCATAAGAGACCCCTCAGCCATATGAATCCCCCCTCACTCCATAAGAGACCCCTCAGCCACATGAATCCTCCCCTCACTCCATAAGAAACCCCTCAGCCATATGAATCCCCCCTCACTCCATAAGAGACCCCTCAGCCACATGAATCCTCCCTCACTCCATAAGAGACCCCTCAGCCACATGAATCCCCCCTCACTCCATAAGAGACCCCTCAGCCACATGAATCCCCCCTCACTCCATAAGAGACCCCTCAGCCACATGAATCCCCCCTCACTCCATAAGAGACCCCTCAGCCATATGAATCCCCCCTCACTCCATAAGAGACCCCTCAGCCACATGAATCCTCCCTCACTCCATAAGAGACCCCTCACCCATATGAATCCCCCCTCACTCCATAAGAGACCCCTCAGCCACATGAATCCTCCCCTCACTCCATAAGAAACCCCTCAGCCATATGAATCCCCCCTCACTCCATAAGAGACCCCTCAGCCACATTAATACCCCCTCACTCCATAAGAGACCCCTCAGCCACATGAATCCCCCCCTCACTCCATAAAAGACCCCTCAGCCACATGAATCCCCCCTCACTCCATAAGAGACCCCTCAGCCACCTGAATCCCCCCTCACTCCATAAGAGACCCCTCAGCCACATGAATCCCCCCCTCACTCCATAAAAGACCCCTCAGCCACATGAATCCCCCCTCACTCCATAAGAGACCCCTCAGCCACATGAATCCCCCCTCACTCCATAAGAGACCCCTCAGCCACATGAATCCCCCCTCACTCCATAAGAGACCCCTCAGCCACATGAATCCCCCCTCACTCCATAAGAGACCCCTCAGCCACATTAATACCCCCTCACTCCATGAGACCCCTCAGCCACATGAATCCCCCCTCACTCCATAAGAGACCCCTCAGCCACATGAATCTCCTCTCACTCCATAAGAGACCCCTCAGCCACATGAATCCCCCCTCACTCCATAAGAGACCCCTCAGCCACATGAATCCTCCCCTCACTCCATAAGAAACCCCTCAGCCACATGAATCCCCCCTCACTCCATAAGAGACCCCTCAGCCACATGAATCCCCCCTCACTCCATAAGAGACCCCTCAGCCACATGAATCCCCCCCTCACTCCATAAGAGACCCCTCAGCCACATGAATCCTCCCCTCACTCCATAAGAGACCCCTCAGCCACATGAATCCCCCCCTCACTCCATAAGAGACCCCTCAGCCACATGAATCCTCCCCTCACTCCATAAGAGACCCCTCAGCCACATGAATCCCCCCTCACTCCATAAGAGACCCCTCAGCCACATGAATCCCCCCTCACTCCATAAGAGACCCCTCAGCCACATGAATCCCCCCTCACTCCATAAGAGACCCCTCAGCCACATGAATCCCCCCCCTCACTGCATAAGAGACCCCTCAGCCACATGAATCCTCCCCTCACTCCATAAGAGACCCCTCAGCCACATGAATCCCCCCTCACTCCATAAGAGACCCCTCAGCCACATGAATCCCCCCTCACTCCATAAGAGACCCCTCAGCCACATGAATCCCCCCCTCACTCCATAAGAGACCCCTCAGCCACATGAATCCCCCCTCACTCCATAAGAGACCCCTCAGCCACATGAATCCTCCCCTCACTCCATAAGAAACCCCTCAGCCACATGAATCCCCCCTCACTCCATAAGAGACCCCTCAGCCACATGAATCCCCCCTCACTCCATAAGAGACCCCTCAGCCACATGAATCCCCCCCTCACTCCATAAGAGACCCCTCAGCCACATGAATCCTCCCCTCACTCCATAAGAGACCCCTCAGCCACATGAATCCCCCCCTCACTCCATAAGAGACCCCTCAGCCACATGAATCCTCCCCTCACTCCATAAGAGACCCCTCAGCCACATGAATCCCCCCTCACTCCATAAGAGACCCCTCAGCCACATGAATCCCCCCTCACTCCATAAGAGACCCCTCAGCCACATGAATCCCCCCTCACTCCATAAGAGACCCCTCAGCCACATGAATCCCCCCCTCACTGCATAAGAGACCCCTCAGCCACATGAATCCCCCCTCACTCCATAAGAGACCCCTCAGCCACATGAATCCCCCCTCACTCCATAAGAGACCCCTCAGCTACATGAATCCCCCCCTCACTCCATAAGAGACCCCTCAGCCACATGAATCTCCTCTCACTCCATAAGAGACCCCTCAGCCACATGAATCCCCCCCTCACTTCATAAGAGACCCCTCAGCCACATGAATCCCCCCCCCCTCACTCCATAAGAGACCCCTCAGCCACATGAATCCCCCCCTCACTCCATAAGAGACCCCTCAGCCACATGAATCCCCCCTCACTCCATAAGAGACCCCTCAGCCACATGAATCCCCCCCTCACTCCATAAAAGACCCCTCAGCCACATGAATCCCCCCTCACTCCATAAGAGACCCCTCAGCCACATGAATCCCCCCCTCACTCCATAAAAGACCCCTCAGCCACATGAATCCCCCCTCACTCCATAAGAGACCCCTCAGCCACATGAATCCCCCCCCCCTCACTCCATAAGAGACCCCTCAGCCACATGAATCCTCCCCTCACTCCATAAGAAACCCCTCAGCCACATGAATCCCCCCCTCACTCCATAAGAGACCCCTCAGCTACATGAATCCCCCCCTCACTCCATAAGAGACCCCTCAGCTACATGAATCCCCCCCTCACTCCATAAGAGACCCCTCAGCCACATGAATCTCCTCTCACTCCATAAGAGACCCCTCAGCCACATGAATCCCCCCCCCTCACTGCATAAGAGACCCCTCAGCCACATGAATCCTCCCCTCACTCCATAAGAGACCCCTCAGCCACATGAATCCCCCCCTCACTCCATAAGAGACCCCTCAGCCACATGAATCCCCCCCCCTCACTGCATAAGAGACCCCTCAGCCACATGAATCCTCCCCTCACTCCATAAGAGACCCCTCAGCCACATGAATCCCCCCCTCACTCCATAAGAGACCCCTCAGCCACATGAATCCTCCCTCACTCCATAAGAGACCCCTCAGCCACATTAATACCCCCTCACTCCATAAGAGACCCCTCAGCCACATGAATCCTCCCCTCACTCCATAAGAGACCCCTCAGCCACATGAATCCCCCCTCACTCCATAAGAGACCCCTCAGCCACATTAATACCCCCTCACTCCATAAGAGACCCCTCAGCCACATGAATCCTCCCCTCACTCCATAAGAGACCCCTCAGCCACATGAATCCCCCCTCACTCCATAAGAGACCCCTCAGCCACATGAATCCTCCCTCACTCCATAAGAGACCCCTCAGCCACATGAATCCCCCCCTCACTCCATAAGAGACCCCTCAGCAACATGAATCCCCCCTCACTCCATAAGAGACCCCTCAGCCACATGAATCCCCCCCTCACTCCATAAGAGACCCCTCAGCCACATGAATCCCCCCTCACTCCATAAGAGACCCCTCAGCCACATGAATCCTCCCCTCACTCCATAAGAGACCCCTCAGCCACATTAATACCCCCTCACTCCATAAGAGACCCCTCAGCCACATGAATCCCCCCCTCACTCCATAAGAGACCCCTCAGCAACATGAATCCCCCCTCACTCCATAAGAGACCCCTCAGCCACATGAATCCCCCCTCACTCCATAAGAGACCCCTCAGCCACATTAATACCCCTCGCTCATTGGGTGTCATTACGTTTGGTTGGATGGTGATAGATCTCAGAATTACTTACGGAACATTTTATATGTGATAAGACAAGTGACCCGGCATCGGCCAATCAGGAGAGAGCGCGGCGGCGGCGGCGGCTCAGCAACTCACAATCTGCCCGGTGACATTTCTGCCCTAATTCAAGTTTAACTGCGGCGCAATCTGCGGTTATTGATCCGTAACCCAATCAGCGGCGCGCAGTAACGATACCGCGCCCGACAGTAAGAGGGACGCAAACACGCGTCACCGCCATTATCGTAAAATAAAAAGTCCCAGCGCGACATTTCATTTGTCACATCCATCAACCTGCGCAAACGCCGCAACCGCCATCATTATTTATTCATGAGCCAGACAAGGCATTGGTATCGCCACCGTATACCACAGCGCTGTACATAGAAGCAGTCACATGACCTCCTGTCCCTCAGAGCTCACACTCTAATGTCTCCCCCACACTCGCACACTGTTATTATACATTATATAGCGCTGACATATACCACAGCGCAGTACATAGAAGCAGTCACATGACCTCCTGTTCCTCAGAGCTCACACTCTAATGTCTCCCCCACACTCACACACTGTTATTATACATTATATAGCGCTGACATATACCACAGCGCTGTACATAGAAGCAGTCACATGACCTCCTGTCCCTCAGAGCTCACACTCTAATGTCTCCCCCGCACTCACACGCTGTTATTATACATTATATAGCGCTGACATATACCACAGCGCTGTACATAGCAGTCACATGACCTCCTGTACCTCAGAGCTCACACTCTAATGTCTCCTCCACACTCACACACTGTTATTACACATTATATAGCGCTGACATATACCACAGCGCTGTACATAGAAGCAGTCACATGACCTCCTGTCCCTCAGAGCTCACACTCTAATGTCTCCCCCACACTCACACACTGTTATTATACAGTATATAGCGCTGACATATACCACAGCGCTGTACATAGAAGCAGTCACATGACCTCCTGTCCCTCAGAGCTCACACTCTAATGTCTCCTCCACACTCACACACTGTTATTATACATTATATAGCGCTGACATATACCACAGCGCTGTACATAGAAGCAGTCACATGACCTCCTGTCCCTCAGAGCTCACACTCTAATGTCTCCCCCGCACTCACACGCTGTTATTATACATTATATAGCGCTGACATATACCACAGCGCTGTACATAGAAGCAGTCACATGACCTCCTGTCCCTCAGAGCTCACACTCTAATGTCTCCCCCGCACTCACACGCTGTTATTATACATTATATAGCGCTGACATATACCACAGCGCTGTACATATAAGCAGTCACATGACTCCCTGTCCCTCAGAGCTCACACTCTAATGTCTCCCCCGCACTCACACACTGTTATTATACATTATATAGCGCTGACATATACCACAGCGCTGTACATAGAAGCAGTCACATGACCTCCTGTCCCTCAGAGCTCACACTCTAATGTCTCCCCCGCACTCACACACTGTTATTATACATTATATAGCGCTGACATATACCACAGCGCTGTACATATAAGCAGTCACATGACTCCCTGTCCCTCAGAGCTCACACTCTAATGTCTCCCCCGCACTCACACACTGTTATTATACATTATATAGCGCTGACACACACAAAGCAGACATTGTGATGAAGCAATATAATCGGCCAATCACACGCTAGTACAGAGCAGAAGCTGACACTGCGCTGCCTGGTCATTTATTAACAGGTTTATTAATTTATGACATCACACAGAGCGGCTGTTTATCTGCAGGTTTGCAAATCTTTAATGTGGGGCCATGACCCTGTGTGACACAGAAGGACAGAGAACCCAAAGTGTGACATCACTGCCTGTGCATGGTATGCGAGTGACATCACACTCCCACCAGTGACATCACTACAGATCAGCTGCTGAGGGAGAAGTCTGGGTTAGGGGAGTATAATAAAATCCTCTCTAACACCCTGCTTGCCCCAATAATATGCTAATGGAGGCTCTCTCCTGTGCAGAGAAGGATCGGTCATGTGACCCTGCAGAAAGCCGCCCGTCCCTCCATATAAATCTCAGTATAAGGGCCGGCCAGCTCTCTCCTGTGCAGAGAAGGATCGGTCATGTGACCCTGCAGAAAGCCGCCCGTCCCTCCATATAAATTTCAGTATAAGGACCGGCCAGCTCTCTCCTGTGCAGAGAAGGATCGGTCATGTGACCTCATGGTGTCCCTCCATATAAATCTCAGTCTAAGGGACCGGCCAGCTCTCTCCTGTGCAGAGAAGGATCGGTCATGTGACCCTGCAGAAAGCCGCCCGTCCCTCCATATAAATCTCAGTATAAGGGCCGGCCAGCTCTCTCCTGTGCAGAGAAGGATCGGTCATGTGACCCTGCAGAAAGCCGCCCGTCCCTCCATATAAATTTCAGTATAAGGACCGGCCAGCTCTCTCCTGTGCAGAGAAGGATCGGTCATGTGACCTCATGGTGTCCCTCCATATAAATCTCAGTCTAAGGGACCGGCCAGCTCTCTCCTGTGCAGAGAAGGATCGGTCATGTGACCCTGCAGAAAGCCGCCCGTCCCTCCATATAAATCTCAGTATAAGGGACCGGCCAGCTCTCTCCTATGCAGAGAAGGATCGGTCATGTGACCCTGCAGAAAGCCGCCCGTCCCTCCATATAAATCTCAGTATAAGGGCCGGCCAGCTCTCTCCTGTGCAGAGAAGGATCGGGTCATGTGACCCTGCAGAAAGCCGCCCGTCCCTCCATATAAATCTCAGTATAAGGGGCCGGCCAGCTCCCTCCTGTGCAGAGAAGGATCGGGTCATGTGACCCTGCAGAAAGCCGCCCGTCCCTCCATATAAATCTCAGTATAAGGGGCCGGCCAGCTCCCTCCTGTGCAGAGAAGGATCGGGTCATGTGACCCTGCAGAAAGCCGCCCGTCCCTCCATATAAATCTCAGTATAAGGGGCCGGCCAGCTCCCTCCTGTGCAGAGAAGGATCGGTCATGTGACCCTGCAGAAAGCCGCCCGTCCCTCCGTATAAATCTCAGTATAAGGGACCGGCCAGCTCTCTCCTGTGCAGAGAAGGATCAGTCATGTGACCCTGCAGAAAGCCGCCCGTCCCTCCGTATAAATCTCAGTATAAGGGACCGGCCAGCTCTCTCCTGTGCAGAGAAGGATCGGGTCATGTGACCCTGCAGAAAGCCGCCCGTCCCTCCATATAAATCTCAGTATAAGGGACCGGCCAGCTCTCTCCTGTGCAGAGAAGGATCGGTCATGTGACCCTGCAGAAAGCCGCCCGTCCCTCCATATAAATCTCAGTATAAGGGCCGGCCAGCAATCTCCTGTGCAGAGAAGGATCGGTCATGTGACCCTGCAGAAAGCCGCCCGTCCCTCCATATAAATCTGACCTGCTGCACCCCAGGGCACGTACCCCCCTAGCTACACCCCTGCCATTTAGACCAGAGCTCCAGCATAGGGAGCCGGGGTATCCCTGGTCGCCTGGATTGTGCCACGCCCCATCCTATCTGATTGGCTGGGCCCTGGGGGGGGGGGGGGCTCAGCTACAGGGCAGCCGGGGAGGGCAGAATAGGAGGCGTTACAGCCAATGCAGAGAGAAGATCCACAGATTTTGGTATGCCCCCAGGGAGGATGAAGTCCTACATAGGAAGGGGCATGGGCCTACTCTCCATGAAGATACTCACTTCTCCGGCAGCAATCCGGGGAGGGTCTCGGGCTTTCCACATTGCAGCAACAGCCCCAAACAGAGTCGTTAGAAGGGATAACGGGGATGCCCCTTTCAGATACAGGGTCCCCGGCACATAGGGATACTCCTCGGGGTGCACCTACCTGGTCCGCCTTCCAGGACTCCCGTCCAACTGGGTGTTCCTCTATCTGGTCACCGCTAACCACCAAGGCTCCGGACGCATATGAGGGCCACCCCTGGGGTAGGAGAGGCTTCGGGATGCCCCAGTGGCGCTCCTCTCTGGAGGGTACCGGCCATTGCTTCTACCTTCAGGCGCTGGCCCCTATTCACCCTATTCAGCACCCTATTCAGCATTTTAATCCTGCACCCTATTTAGCACCGTATTCAGCATTGTAATCCTGCACCCTATTCAGCATTTTAATCCTGCACCCTATTCAGCATTTTAATCCTGCACCCTATTCAGCATTTTAATCCTGCACCCTATTTAGCACCCTATTCAGCATTTTAATCCTGCACCCTATTCAGCATTTTAATCCTGCACCCTATTCAGCATTTTAATCCTGCACCCTATTTAGCACCCTATTCAGCATTTTAATCCTGCACCCTATTCAGCATTTTAATCCTGCACCCTATTCAGCATTTTAATCCTGCACCCTATTTAGCACCCTATTCAGCATTTTAATCCTGCACCCTATTCAGCATTTTAATCCTGCACCCTATTCAGCATTTTAATCCTGCACCCTATTTAGCACCCTATTCAGCATTTTAATCCTGCACCCTATTCAGCATTTTAATCCTGCACCCTATTCAGCATTTTAATCCTGCACCCTATTTAGCACCCTATTCAGCATTTTAATCCTGCACCCTATTCAGCATTTTAATCCTGCACCCTATTTAGCACCCTATTCAGCATTTTAATCCTGCACCCTATTCAGCATTTTAATCCTGCACCCTATTCAGCATTTTAATCCTGCACCCTATTTAGCACCCTATTCAGCATTTTAATCCTGCACCCTATTCAGCATTTTAATCCTGCACCCTATTTAGCACCCTATTCAGCATTTTAATCCTGCACCCTATTCAGCATTTTAATCCTGCACCCTATTCAGCATTTTAATCCTGCACCCTATTTAGCACCCTATTCAGCATTTTAATCCTGCACCCTATTCAGCATTTTAATCCTGCACCCTATTCAGCATTTTAATCCTGCACCCTATTTAGCACCCTATTCAGCATTTTAATCCTGCACCCTATTTAGCATTTTAATCCTGCACCCTATTTAGCATTTTAATCCTGCACCCTATTTAGCACCCTATTCAGCATTTTAATCCTGCACCCTATTTAGCATTTTAATCCTGCACCCTATTCAGCATTTTAATCCTGTACCCTATTCAGCACCCTATTCAGCATTTTAATCCTGCACCCTATTCAGCATTTTTATCCTGCACCCTATTCAGCATTTTAATCCTGCACCCTATTCAGCACCCTATTCAGCATTTTAATCCTGCACCCTATTCAGCATTTTAATCCTGCACCCTATTCAGCATTTTAATCCTGCACCCTATTCAGCATTTTTATCCTGCACCCTATTCAGCATTTTAATCCTGCACCCTATTCAGCACCCTATTCAGCATTTTTATCCTGCACCCTATTCAGCATTTTAATCCTGCACCCTATTTAGCACCCTATTCAGCATTTTAATCCTGCACCCTATTCAGCATTTTAATCCTGCACCCTATTTAGCACCCTATTCAGCATTTTAATCCTGCACCCTATTCAGCATTTTAATCCTGCACCCTATTTAGCACCCTATTCAGCATTTTAATCCTGCACCCTATTCAGCATTTTAATCCTGCACCCTATTCAGCATTTTAATCCTGCACCCTATTCAAACCCCTATTCAGCATTTTAATCCTGCACCCTATTCAAACCCCTATTCAAAATGTTAATCCTGCACCCTAATCCAGCATTTTATTCCTGCACTGGACTCCTTCTCACTCCCTGGCTCTTCTTTATATAAGACCCAGGAACCAATCAGTGACAAGGTGGGCCGTCCCTAAATAAATGCCTAAAAATTAACCCCTCAGTGGCAGGGAGGAAGTAACTAAGAGCATCACTAAGTAAAACACCCCCTTACACTACACACTGCACTACACATGCAAAAGACTCCAGGGCCTCCCGAGTAACAGTCCTTGGGGCATCCTGAATTGGGATGACACTCACCCTCTCCGGGAGCCCTCTGTGCGTCTGTGCCCTCCGGCCGCATCCCCGCTCACCTCTAGCCGTGCGCGTGCCCGGTCTTCCTGAATGGGTGGCTCCCTGCTCGGCTGCTTAGCCGTGCAAGCGGCACCGAAGGGAGCTGAGTGACACTGAGTGCGCTGATTGGCTGCGCGATGCGCTCATCCGAGTCTGCGCCGTGGGAGCGGAAGGAAGGTGAGTGAAACAGGCCGAACTGGGCGGGTACACACAGCGGGGCATCCCCATTCGGGATGCTGCCGCAGAGAGGAACAACACACCGAAAAGTGAAATTCATGTGTGTTGTTCCTCTTTAAAGTGGACCAAAACCCTTTTGACTTTGATTTTGACTATCCTGGGTTTTGGTCCTTTCCCCCCGATCGAAGAAACTCACCTCTTCCCGGTCCTACTGCGCATGTGCGGCCGCTCCGCCAATCAGCGTGCCCACACCGGCCATTCACAAATGCCTGGTGTGGGCAATGCGCCCTGCTAGAGGGATAGCGGGGATGCGGCCGCGCCGTTGGACCGGGAAACAAGGTAAGTGTATGGGGCGACCTGGGGGGGTTTCACACAGCGGGGCATCCCGACTCTGGATCGATCTGTAATATTCCTGGGATGATTGCTCTGGGTTTTGGTCCACTTTAAAGCCAATAAAAATCTGGGATTTTGACTGTCTAGGGTTCGGTCCCAGGGGGCATCTTGTTTTGGGATGCCTCCCCCCCCCCCCCCACACTCAGATTGCCCATAATAACATAGAACATAGAAGGTTGACGGCAGAAGGAGACCATACGGTCCATCTAGTCTGCCCTTATGTGTATACTGTATGTACTCTGTATCTTATGTATATACTGTATGTTCTCTGTATCTTATGTATATACTGTATGTTCTCTGTATCTTATGTATATACTGTATGTTCTCTGTATCTTATGTGTATACTGTATGTTCTCTGTATCTTATGTATATACTGTATGTTCTCTGTATCTTATGTATATACTGTATGTTCTCTGTATCTTATGTATATACTGTATGTTCTCTGTATCTTATGTGTATACTGTATGTTCTCTGTATCTTATGTGTATACTGTATGCTCTCTGTATCTTATGTATATACTGTATGTTCTCTGTATCTTATGTGTATACTGTATGTTCTCTGTATCTTATGTGTATACTGTATGTTCTCTGTATCTTATGTATATACTGTATGTTCTCTGTATCATATGTGTATACTGTATGTTCTCTGTATCTTATGTATATACTGTATGTTCTCTGTATCTTATGTGTATACTGTATGTTCTCTGTATCTTATGTATATACTGTATGGTCTCTGTATCTTATGTGTATACTGTATGGTCTCTGTATCTTATGTATATACTGTATGTTCTCTGTATCTTATGTGTATACTGTATGTTCTCTATATCTTATGTATATACTGTATGTTCTCTGTATCTTATGTATATACTGTATGTTCTCTGTATCTTATGTGTATACTGTATGTTCTCTGTATCTTATGTGTATACTGTATGTTCTCTGTATCTTATGTATATACTGTATGTTCTCTGTATCTTATGTATATACTGTATGTTCTCTGTATCTTATGTGTATACTGTATGTTCTCTGTATCTTATGTATATACTGTATGTTCTCTGTATCTTATGTGTATACTGTATGTTCTCTGTATCTTATGTGTATACTGTATGTTCTCTGTATCTTATGTATATACTGTATGTTCTCTGTATCATATGTGTATACTGTATGTTCTCTGTATCTTATGTATATACTGTATGTTCTCTGTATCTTATGTGTATACTGTATGTTCTCTGTATCATATGTGTATACTGTATGTTCTCTGTATCTTATGTATATACTGTATGTTCTCTGTATCTTATGTATATACTGTATGTTCTCTGTATCTTATGTATATACTGTATGTTCTCTGTATCTTATGTATATACTGTATGTTCTCTGTATCTTATGTGTATACTGTATGTTCTCTGTATCTTATGTGTATACTGTATGTTCTCTGTATCTTATGTATATACTGTATGTTCTCTGTATCTTATGTATATACTGTATGTTCTCTGTATCTTATGTGTATACTGTATGTTCTCTGTATCTTATGTATATACTGTATGTTCTCTGTATCTTATGTGTATACTGTATGTTCTCTGTATCTTATGTGTATACTGTATGTTCTCTGTATCTTATGTATATACTGTATGTTCTCTGTATCATATGTGTATACTGTATGTTCTCTGTATCTTATGTATATACTGTATGTTCTCTGTATCTTATGTGTATACTGTATGTTCTCTGTATCTTATGTATATACTGTATGGTCTCTGTATCTTATGTGTATACTGTATGGTCTCTGTATCTTATGTATATACTGTATGTTCTCTGTATCTTATGTGTATACTGTATGTTCTCTATATCTTATGTATATACTGTATGTTCTCTGTATCTTATGTATATACTGTATGTTCTCTGTATCTTATGTGTATACTGTATGTTCTCTGTATCTTATGTGTATACTGTATGTTCTCTGTATCTTATGTATATACTGTATGTTCTCTGTATCTTATGTGTATACTGTATGTTCTCTGTATCTTATGTGTATACTGTATGTACTCTGTATCTTATGTGTATACTGTATGTTCTCTGTATCTTATGTATATACTGTATGTTCTCTGTATCTTATGTATATACTGTATGTTCTCTGTATCTTATGTGTATACTGTATGTTCTCTGTATCTTATGTGTATACTGTATGTTCTCTGTATCTTATGTGTATACTGTATGTTCTCTGTATCTTATGTATATACTGTATGTTCTCTGTATCTTATGTGTATACTGTATGTTCTCTGTATCTTATGTGTATACTGTATGTTCTCTGTATCTTATGTGTATACTGTATGTTCTCTTTATCTTATGTGTATGCTGTATGTTCTCTGTATCTTAGGATAGATGTGTGCTTATCCCAGGCATGTTTAAATTCAGTGACTGTTGATTTTTCAACTACCTCTGTTGGAAGTTTGTTCCAAGCATCTACTACTCTTTCTGTAAAATAATATTTTCTAACATTGCTCCTGATCTTCCCCCCGACCAGCTTCAGGTTGGGCCCCTTGTTCTATCGTTAAGTTTCTTCTTAAAAACACTTTCCTCCTGAACCTTATTCAATCCTTTCACATATTTAAAGGTCTCAATCAAGTTTTTTGTTTACTAAGTTTTGTTAATCTAAGATATTTTCACACACAGGCCATTGAGAAAGCCCGGGAGGGAGAAACATGTTTGCCTATTGTGAATGATCCAGATAAAGATCAGGAAGCAATTGTGATGTATTAATCCTCGTATAGAATGAAAATATATAACTGATTAATCAGATGTGAAAAAAAAATATGTAAAATGTATCACAGTTGATAAGAATCTATATCATGTGTGAAATAATTGCTTGAAGGGAGGTGCAATGTGTTATTCTGCTGCTAATAGAAATATAATTACATGTGCTGACGTTTACAGAAAGGGAAGGTGCAATATGTGTATCGCGCTGCTACAAAAATCATAGATATTTATCATATGAACTATATGTATGTAAACAACAGGGAAAGGGGAAATGGAACCAAACCGCACTGACCACTGTTCAATACTATCGCGAAAAAATGGCCCAAGGATAAAAATCCATATAAATATCCTGGATGGAGGGAGGAGGGGTAACTTATACACCCGGAATCCAGAAATATCCAGCCAGGCTTGTTTTTTATATTTTAATGAAAGGAAGAGAACATCTCGGGTGACAGACTCTGTCACCCCTCATAGACTAAACCTATAACCTCAGGATTTTATTCCTACCCGCGGGAAGAAAACCACAAGCTTGGCGGGAGTTTAATTCAGTTTGGGTGTATAAGTGACCCCTCCCCTCATTAGCTAAAGTGTTTATATGGATTTTTAATATTACACAATTTCACGATAGTGCTCCTTTAAAGAGTCTTTGTTGTCCGCCCTGAGGAAGTGACGCCTTCTGACGTCACGTAACGCGTAGGCGCATGGGGGGGGGTTGCTTTGGTCCTGTTTACATGTAAGATCTGTTTTCTATTGAATACATAATTCTTCTGATGCTTACCCGGCTGGTCCTCACTAAGGCACTTTATGAAACCATAGAATAGGCGTTTGTATATATTGTGGCGCTTTCTTTCTATATTTTATTGCTGTATATATTATGTATCATATAAAATTTCTGTATGAGAGCACTGCAGAACTTTTTGTGTAGCCAGCCCGGTTTCAATTGTTAGGATTCATATACTTTATATATGACCATGAAATAGCATTGTCGTCATCTTAGGCCCTTATTTAACAAGGGATAGCGCCAGGTAGCGAATGGTGAGCGAACGGTAATGACGGTCACCGCCACGAGAAAGCCTGCTCCCCTCCGCAATCACACATTTATCAAGCCGATCCTGCTTAGCAACTGAGATAGCGCCAGATAGCCACTCATTCATCATTATTCCAGCCTCACCCCACAGCGCCAGCAAGCGACCTTGAACAGCGACAGGTATGACCTCTCGCTACCTGGCGCTCTCCAATGCATTTCAATGGAGCAATCTTTAAATATTCATAATTAATTGTTATTAATGTTTTTTTTTTGTTTTTTTTTTAAATGTCAAAAATTCTGTGACCACTTCTGCAATGTTAGATAATTTTTTTAAGGTAAAAAAAAAAAAAATGTGCAGAATTGATATTACAGGTCTGATATTAATGTATTCATATTACAAAATGTTTATAAAAACTTGTTTATTTTTTTTTTTTCAAAAAATATGGTTGTTTGGGGGTTAAAAAACTACTTTTAACCCATCGCCGCCAGCGCTCTGGGGTTTAAACATGCATTTCACAGCGAGAGAATTTTTGGAGCGTGATTTGTTAATGAATATGGTGGGAGCCGTTCGCTATGGCCATTTGCTGTCATGCGCTCCCATACAGCGCAGAACCTGTCAAACAGCGACTCCTAACCCCGTATTCAACATTACCGCACACCGAGTCGCTGTCAACAGCCGAACAACGGCCAAGCACAGCGAATACTAGCGGGCGCTGTGAAAATAACGCTACTGCCGCTCATCTGTCGCTACCTCGCGCTATTAATAAATCGGCCTCCCAGTAACCCCCCCCCTTTCCTTTAAGGCTTTGTCCTTACGTGTTATATGTTTTTTAAATATGTTAGATTAAGTGTAGATATCATTTTGTAATAAACATTGATTATTTTGATATATATATAGATATAGTTGTCCCACACATTTCTTATAGGGGCATTGTCAGGGAACCGCGGGTCACGTGATCCCACTATAAACCAGGGACCTCCTGACACACAGACCGCGTTCCCCGAAACCCTTTGTCCGAGTCCCTCCTATCGATATGTTATAACCGTAAGGGCGCCACCAAATAAATCTCCCTCTAACAGAGGGCGCACCAAGAATTCCAGATATACAGCAAATTCAAGCACCAAAACCAAACAATAACAAAAAAGGAATTCAAGAAAATGGGAACTCATAAAAAATATAAACATTATTTTATTCATTATCACTAATTCGTAATAAAACAAAACAAAACAACACAAATACACAAGACAATTAAAAACAAATTGTGACCACTGACACCAAAATGATATAATACGTATATAATTCAGAGACACTGAATCATCTCCATATAAATATAAATATATCAAATAAACAAATGACGGTATTGTCGAGAAATATACAAAAGGTGCTTCTATAAAACTGGATAAATAGATGAGCCTCTGCTACCCCCTAACTAATAAATACAATGCTCTAATATACTAGATAAATAATCTAAAAACCCCAAGTGTAAGATTAATTGATGATTGTGAAAAACCCTAAAGTGCTGGAATATATTAAACAGATACAAACCCTAATAGTTGATGAAGCTAAAGTGACTAGTGCAAAGGTGCTTATCCCGACAAAGCAGGACTAGTTCTGGTAGTACAGACGCCTGGAGACCGTAATGTAAACAATAGAATATCTAATAATAATATTATCTATACTATCTCCTGGCTGGCGCAAGCCAAACTGTAAACAATAGAACCTCTCCTGAATGGCTCTTAGCCAATCTGTAAACAATACTGCTAATAATAATAATATTATAAATACTATCTCCTGGCTGGCGCAAGCCAAACTGTAAACAATATTAATCTCCTGCCTGCCGCTCGGCCAAATGTAAACAATTGAATATTAATAACTAAAATATTATAATATTAGGTATATATTTATATCCTGCCCGGCTCGACTAAAATAGGCAACACATATACCAATATTATCAATATCTGGCCAATGATCACGCAATGGATACACGCATAAGACTATAAGACTATAGTTCTTTTGACTTCTGGTATATGCAAGAGACACTGAGACACGCAGTAAATAAAGATGTATATTGTTGACAAAACAACACAATAATGCAATCAAATCTCAAATCAAACACAATACATGAGACTGGCATACAGTTATGAGACTGGCATACATATATACAGGGAAAGACACATTACCCTCCTGATACGGCACTCACAAGCTTCTCCTGTGAAAGCAGTCTCCCGTCCAAACCTTCCTTCCTTCTTCTCTCTCCTTCCTGTCTGCACCCCCCTCAATTATACTAAGAGTCGGCTTCTGGTATTCCTTTGATCTTTTACGACCCTAGTCTTCTTCTAATCTGGCCTCTCAATCTTGTCCCAGCCCTGCTTTATTGTCGCAGGATCCTGTCCTATCTGATTGGAATACAATTCCTGCCCGGCCACCTGTGCATGCTGGTATTGTAAACTATTTGCTGTATATTCCTATACTTAAATATGCAACATTATTAGCAATATTGATTTTCCATAAAGGCCCCTTATTTACATATCGCCCACTTGAGACAGAGATATATATATTATATTTATATGTATATATATATATCGAGGTCTCACAAATATATAAAATGTAAGTGCTTCAAATTTGCTGAGACCGATGGGACCCGATATATTACCGCACAATGTTATCACAACCTACAGTATCTCAAGTTACAGTCCGAATCCTTCAGCCACCACACAAATGTTTTAATGCCACACCTTCTTTAACAGGTCATCAAACATATTTCATATTTTTACACCATCCATAACCGCTTATGTGATTTTGGGTGACCAAATCTGGTGACATCCGGATTTATTCACTGCTGCTGGTATTGACAGACATCCGTCGACTTCCATTGTATGTTGCAGACAATGCTTTATCAGCTGTCACTGAGTGTCCAAGGCCTGTATTATCAACGAAGTGGGTGCACAAGGTGACAGTCCATAATATACTGATTGCACCGTGTGACAGTGCATATGGTTATGAGTGCACATCATCAGAACTGCCCATTGTTTCATGGTGCACAACATCCGAACTGCCCATATTGTCATGGGTGCAAATGTACTCTGACAGTTCACACAGACCATAATGAGTTACAGCAACAGTACATCTGCAATATTAGAAGCACTTGGTGATATACTCTCCAACACAGTGATACACAGCAGACTCCAAGAAATAGATTTTTTGGTCACAGAGCATAAACATAATGCAACATAGCAAACGGCGTATTACGGTGGAAATGTCTGAAAGAAAACCTTGAACAAAAGAAAGTGTGACTCTGTAGATGTGGCTTTGAGGATTCAAGCTATAACCAAAGAATGGTTGCTACTATGCTATATCAATAATCCCCCTCCGTCTCCGCAAACTCAAATCAAGGGCATATCTGGGCTATCTATGGAAAAATACTGTTTAAAGGTTATTTTACAACAATATACAACATATTATAACGAACATACATAAGATATTAGGTCCACCTAATGCAGACCTAGTATGTTGACCATATTGAACAATCCTAAGCACTAAACCGCGCCCACTTCATAACATTTAAATTAAAACTTGTGAAGAAAATGGGGAGAGAAGCTGCTCGCCCACTTCATACCATTCAGAGTAAGAAAACAAACAAACAGATAGTTTCAAATTGTGTGCCTGTGTACCAACTACAAAAAAAAGTTCCTTAGGAAAAAAAATAATGGTTCCCACTCCAATAACCTAACAGGAAAAATAGCTTACAAGCACACAATTTAAAATGATTGATCCAATGAACAGGCTAAAATATGAATTTTAACCTTTTCATTGTTCATTGTAAAAGGAAAAAAAAGCTTAAAAACCGGTTCTCAATGCATTGTCACTGGAAAGACCCTGGCTGTATAGAAATGCTAATGCTAATAATGCCTGTGAGTGACACTGCAGCCCCAGCAACAGAGCATTCCAGTCTGCCAGTGACACCTGGGAGCAAAACCTACAAACACTAGGCTGGCACTAGTTATTAAATATGCGCAATCCGTAAAATATGGCGCAATCACAAAAAAATACTAAATTTACACTTTAATGGAAATCAGGGATATCCGAAACCCTGTCCATGCCAGCTTCGCAGTTCAGGTCTTTTAACTACAAAAACAAAAATGAATTTAGATTTTTGATAACCTGACTGTTTTTAATCTTTGAGGCTTATCCTAAACGTGTGCACACAAAAAAAAAACCGACACAAAAAAGCCCACGTTAAGGTCCTCAGAACCTAATGGAAAAGATCAAAGAGTTAATCAGAGACTTAGCTGGGTTTTTATCCAATGGACCTAAAAGACAAAACACACAGAATTAATAACACCTAACTGGGTGCCTCTCTATAACCTTTTGTCTAAGCCTTGGCTCATCCGACATTCTTCTGTTCCCTGACATACTTACCTCTTCACTTATGGCCATAACCTGTTGTATCAGGGAGCTCATATCACTCCTCAATTGCAGATTTTCTGCCATAAGGTATTCATTTCTGACTCTTAACCATTTCACTGGGACACACTTTACAGGTTTGCTTTGACAATAATGTTCCCTAGCAAATTTCTTATGGTTAAAGCTCCCTGTCCCAAATCTAGCAGAGTAAACCATTGTCTGCCTTTTGTGGGTTCTATAGTTCTGGACTTTCTTACTACACATTGGTTTTGCAGAGGGACAGAGCCTGGAAATGTGATCCGCTTGGCCACAAGAGTGACACTTCACACTTCTAGCTCTCTTTACATTGTCTCTGCACGGTACAGCAGAGTTAATTAGTCTAGGCATTGCTTTTTGTAATGGGGGCCTTGAGACTGCCACTGGAGCTTGTGTGACTGCACTAACCTTTGGGGCTACCTTTGGGTAATTTTCACTCATACACTTACCCTGCACCCCCGAATCTATATGCTCATTTGGTGAAGACCCACATGAAACCTCCTCAGCAGCACTAGGAAAAGCATCATCCTGTCTCCTGATATCCACAGACACAAGTTCAACTTCTTTTTCTGTGACTATCAGCTTTTCTGACATTATCTGATTGTTTCTGCGCAAATCTCTGCTCTCAGCTCTCAGCTGCTCCACAATTGCGCCCAAACTTTCAGTGGATGCCCTCATGGCTCCTAGCGCTTTATCCAAGGAGTTTACCTCCTCTTTGAGGCTTTCATTTTGTATTTTCACCAAAACAAACTCCTTTGCAATCCAAACTGCCCCATAAATCAAAAAGCGTTTGCCCTCAGATTTGGAGATTTGCTTAGCAGCAATGCATTTAGTCACATAATCCTGGGCTTCAGCCCATGGGTTACTGAATCCCTGCATTGCTCTAATAATCCCCTCTGCATTCTTTACCTTGTTAATCTTTTTTGCAAGACCCTCCATGTCTATACAATAAGGCACTTCAAACAAATTGCAACACTTTAAAATATGCTATAGTTACCAATAGCAACAGCGATCTGTGAACTATAGAAATTGAATTGCACAATGTATTATATACCACAATACACTCAATATTCACCACAACACAGTGCTCTGCAAATACACAAGATGCCTCGTGCCTGGCTTAGCCAATCTGTAAACAATAGAATATCTAATAATAATATTATCTATACTATCTCCTGGCTGGCGCAAGCCAAACTGTAAACAATAGAACCTCTCCTGAATGGCTCTTAGCCAATCTGTAAACAATACTGCTAATAATAATAATATTATAAATACTATCTCCTGGCTGGCGCAAGCCAAACTGTAAACAATATTAATCTCCTGCCTGCCGCTCGGCCAAATGTAAACAATTGAATATTAATAACTAAAATATTATAATATTAGGTATATATTTATATCCTGCCCGGCTCGACTAAAATAGGCAACACATATACCAATATTATCAATATCTGGCCAATGATCACGCAATGGATACACGCATAAGACTATAAGACTATAGTTCTTTTGACTTCTGGTATATGCAAGAGACACTGAGACACGCAGTAAATAAAGATGTATATTGTTGACAAAACAACACAATAATGCAATCAAATCTCAAATCAAACACAATACATGAGACTGGCATACAGTTATGAGACTGGCATACATATATACAGGGAAAGACACATTACCCTCCTGATACGGCACTCACAAGCTTCTCCTGTGAAAGCAGTCTCCCGTCCAAACCTTCCTTCCTTCTTCTCTCTCCTTCCTGTCTGCACCCCCCTCAATTATACTAAGAGTCGGCTTCTGGTATTCCTTTGATCTTTTACGACCCTAGTCTTCTTCTAATCTGGCCTCTCAATCTTGTCCCAGCCCTGCTTTATTGTCGCAGGATCCTGTCCTATCTGATTGGAATACAATTCCTGCCCGGCCACCTGTGCATGCTGGTATTGTAAACTATTTGCTGTATATTCCTATACTTAAATATGCAACATTATTAGCAATATTGATTTTCCATAAAGGCCCCTTATTTACAGTAATACAAGGGACAGAGACCAAAGACTTGCAAAAATCTGCATGTATCAAGCATCAGAAAGAATTAAGGAAATCAAAATACCGCCATATACTAGCTCCTTAGTGGTCACTGCCGCTGCCCCCGCGCGCTCCGCCGTGCGCCCACAGCTTCGATGGTCCCTCCTATCAGGAATACCAGGCCCGAAGCCTGCGGACACACAGATTCTTGGTTTAAGGCAAACAGATCGCTCAAGTTAAAATTTAGGTTTTAATGCAATGTGCGCACACTAGGCAGTGATAACAATAATTTGGCTGTGATGGAATATGAAATGATACAAATGCTGTTCGGAGAAGGTTACAGTGAGTTACACAGAGACACAATGGTCAGTTACCTTAGTATGTAGTTGTAGTAGTGGTTAGAGCTTCCACAAGAGGTAAGTGGCAAGCTGTGTGGGTGGACACCTCCAGCACGTGTGAACCGTGATCTCTCCAGAAGTGACCAATGCCTGGCTCAGGGTTACCCTATTTATGCGGCGAGACCCCTCCACCCCCTCCCCTCTGTGGGACGGGTTGTCACCTCCCACTGTTCTGGAGCTGAAGCACCTAAAACCCTTTAGGGGTTATAACTCTGAGCAGGGGGGTTGTATGGCTTTGGAAGCGGTACCAAACGATTGGGCTGGACGCCGGACATCCGATGAGTCCAGCAATGGGGTCCCTAAGCGGGTCAGAATCTTAGATCTCCGTTTACCTGGTTTTCCTTTACTGCTGAGCCCGCAGTAACCTATCCCCGTGTGCGGTTTTGTGAGCCGGTTCTGATTCTGTACCTGGTTTGGTGCTGGGACATATGGGGGGGCGCAGCTATGGTCCGATTGGTGTTGGTGCCGGATGTCTGCTGTTCCCCATCTTTCATCTGACAAATTCACAGACAGGGGGTCCAGCGAGCTGCAGACCAACTGGAGCCTTACCAGGCGGGAGGTGTGACAGTCAGCAGCGGGGGGGGGGGGGGGTCTGTAATCTGCGCTGTCCAACACATAAATGCGAATTCCTTTTCCTGACTGCATATTGATGACTAGGAGGGAAATAAAGGGGAACTCCAGACTTGTATATGCGAGGTTTCTGCACTTAAGCTGCATCGTTCCTTCACAGGGCAGGTCAGGGAGGTGGGGGACCCCCTTAACTATATGTATGTCTATATCATCAATAAGCTGGATGACAGTCAATTAGGAAAGAAATTCTTTTTATCTAATTTTATGTATATTGAATAAACTGTTGCTAACATTTCCAGCAGGTGTGATCATAAATAGAGCGAATCACAATGTGGAGGGTGACAAGGCTCATATATGAACCCGCCATTACTAACCAGGCTCGTGAGGTAGGGTCACCAGTAAATTCAGTAGGGATTTGGGGATATACCAATCCCTCACCCATAATAACCCACCTCTTCCTGGACGCCGCGCTGCGTGTGTAACAGGGTGGTGGCCTATCTGCCACAGCGGAAGGAAACCCTGAGCCATGGAATTTGAAAGATTCCAGGGCTGGCTGCTGTGCCTTCCCCCGCAGAATCCTGCTTTGGGATGCCCTGTGAAATCTCCACCCATAATAACTCACCTCTTTCCGGTCCAACCGCGCGTGCGCGCGCAGGCTCTAGCCCCAATCAGAGCTGTTTGCCGTGGCTATGTCACCTGCTTCAATGGGGAGCGCCAGCTGGAGTGTGATTCCCGGGCCGATCGATCCCATCCATAATCGGGATGCCCCGCTGTGTGTGTGAAACCCTTCATAAAAACTCACCTCTTTCTGGTCCAACAGCGCACGCGCGCGCAGGCTCTCGCCCCAATCAGAGCTGTTTGCCGTGGCTATGTCACCTGCTTCAATGGGGAGCGCCAGCTGGAGTGTGATTCCCGGGCCGATCGATCCCATCCATAATCGGGATGCCCCGTTGTGTGTGTGAAACCCTCCATAATAACTCACCTCTTTCTGGTCCAACAGCGCACGCGCGCGCAGGCTCTCGCCCCAATCAGAGCTGTTTGCCGTGACTATGTCATCTGCTTCAATGGGGAGCGCCAGCTCAGCATCCCCAGTGGAGTGTGATCCCATCCAAAATGGAGATGCCCCGCTGTGTGTGAAACCCCCCAGGGTCGCCCCATACACTTACCTTTTTTCCGGGCCAACTGCGCATGCGCGAGCCGCGGCCGCATCCTCGCTATCCCTCTAGCAAGGCGCGCGCCAGACATTTATGAATGCAACGCTCCCTGTTAGAGGGAAGCGGGGGATGCGGCCGCCAGCGAGCTCAGAGTCACTCGCCTTAGGAAAAGGCTTAGACAACCTGACGCCAGTGCGCGCTGATTGGACGAGCGACAGCACATGAATCACATGGTCACCCTGAATAAGAGCCTATCTTATATGTTTCCCCCCTGTACATACAGATTGCTCACATTAAAAATCATCCTACCTGCACCTACTGCATGTTATGAGCTTTTAAACATCCAAGATGGCGGCTCATGGAACATCAGGCAGCCTGCAAACAGGAAGTGTCTTCTGACTGCGCCGCTCTGCATTCTGGGATTGCTGACCTTTCCCTGACCCCAGCTCTGCTCTGTCTGAGCAAAGCACAGCTATAACCACACTCCCTGCACTTTATCCCACTTTCCTCTCCTCAGTAAGTGTGATGCTTCTGAGTCAAGATGGCGGTGCCCGTATCCTAGAGTCCTGAACAGAGTTGCAGCCCAGTGGGGGAAAGAATAATAAGTAAGTGACTAAAAACTTAAAATATATTAACTTAAGATGCTGGGGAATCGTTTTATAAGGGTTTGGGCTTTGCAATGAATCCTGGTGAAGGTCCGGATTAAGGTTGATGGTCGACTGAAGTGTAATGTCACCCGGCCCTAAAGTGTAAAAGACTCCAGGGCCGGCAGTTTCCTCTTCCTGGGAGGATAAAAAGCCTGGCGATCTCTCCATTAAAGCTGAACAAAACCCAGGACGGCCGGCCTTGGATTCCTGTGCCGGCCATTTGCCTTCACCTGGAACATCCCGAATTGTGAAAAGCTCACCTTTCCCTGGTCCAGCGGCCCATGCCCGGGCTCTCGTCCAATCCCAGCCCTTAGCAGTGACTATGTCATTCAGCAAACAGCTTGCGTTCCCCATTGAACAATATCAGAGCTGTTTGCCTGATGACATCACTGAGGCGAGTGTCTCTGATTGGATGAGAGCCCGTAAGGATTTCTTCCTACAAATAGTGTGGGCGGAGCCTCGACCACCAGCCTCAGCTGTTCATGGCGGGACATCAGCGCCATCACGGCAGAGACAATAAACAATGAGATCACCGCTCATCTATTCCTGCATCCTCACCTCCCCCGCGCGCTGCGCCGACATATGTTACTTCAGATGTCTCACCAATTGTGTGCGTGGGAGCGAGAATTTTACATATATATATATATGATGCACAATGCTCACCTGACTCCCCATCACTGCAGAGAAGGATCGGTCATGTGACCCTGCAGATAGCCGCCCGTCCCTCCATATAAATCTCAGTATAAGGGCCGGCCAGCTCCCTCCTGTGCAGAGAAGGATCGGTCATGTGACCTCACGGTGTCCCTCCATATAAATCTCAGTATAAGGGGCCGGCCAGCTCTCTCCTGTGCAGAAAAGGATCGGGTCATGTGACCCTGCAGAAAGCCGCCCGTCCCTCTATATAAATCTCAGTATAAGGGCCGGCCAGCTCCCTCCTGTGCAGAGAAGGATCGGTCATGTGACCCTGCAGAAAGCCGCCCGTCCCTCCATATAAATCTCAGTATAAGGGCCGACCAGCTCCCTCCTGTGCGGAGAAGGATCGGTCATGTGACCCTGCAGTAAGCCGCCCGTCCTCTTATCATTGCTGCACCCTTCCTATCACCTGCTGATCTGAGGACACCTGTCTCTCACCTGTGTTAAGCCCCGCCCACTTCACCAATGCCTCCCACCTACAGACAGCCAATGAGAAAGCCTGGGCTTAGAAACTTAAATCCTATTGGTGGATGGATCAGGCTAAGAGGTCGCCCCCTGCAGCCCACATTCACCCCCCCCCCCCCCCACACACTTGGGATTCTGGAATTTAGCAATGACAATATTGTTCCCGTATTGATTCCCCTTCTGGGATGCTCTGACGCTGACAGGCTGATTCATCACTAACGCCAGGTAGCGACAGATGAGCGTCTGTAGCGCGGATTTCAGAGCGCCCGCTAGTAGTCGCTGTGCTCGGCCGCGGGTTGCTAGTTCAGAGCGCCTCAATCGCTGTGCAGCAATGATGAATACATTGTGAGGAGTCGCTATTTGACCAGTACAGCGCTGTATGGGAGCGCATGTTAGCGACTGCTCATAGCGACCGACTCGCACCATATTCAGCAAAAAAACAGCCTCACAAATCTCTGGCGCTGAAAAATGCTTCTCTGAAGCTCAGAGCGCAGGAGGCGGTGTGATTAAAGTCTGTTTTCCAGCATCTATCCACCAGTAACAAAGAGAAAACATATGGAATTACATTGTAACAACATTGTAACATGACACTTTAATGGCAGAGCTGTGATGTCATTTCTGAGGAAATATATAAAACATGAAGAAATTGTGAATAAACTGCTTATTCAATGTCAGGAGAGGTCACAGAATTATTTGTGATTTTTGGAAAAAAAACAAAAACCCCGTTTAAAGAGAAGAAAAGGTTCGTCCATTGAAATGTATGGGAGAGCGACAGGTAGCGAGAGGTCATACCTGGCGCTGTGCAAGGCTGAACGCCGGCGCTGTTCGCTGAGGCTGTGAAAATGATGAATAAGACGCTACATGGCGCTATCCCAGTCGCTAAACAGATTCTGCTTAATAAATGTGTAATTGCTGCCGTATCCGGCGTTCACCTGTCGCTACCTGTCGCTACCTGTCATTAACCAGCCGCTACCTGACGCTATCCCTTCATGAATAAGGCCCAGAGTAATAAAAGAGACTACAAACAAAGGCCCTTATTTAAGAAGGGATAGCGTCAGGTAGCGGCTGGTTAATGACAGGTAGCGACAGGTGGCGACTGGTGAACGCCGGACACGGCAGCAATTACACATTTATCAAGCAGAATCTGTTTAGCGACTGAGATAGCGCCATGTAGCGTCTGATTCATCATTTTCACAGCCTCAGCGAACAGCGCCAGCGTTCAGCCTTGCACAGCGCCAGGTATGACCTCTCGTTACCTGTCGCTCTCCCATACATTTCAATGGACGATCCTTTTCTTCTCTTTAAACTGGGTTTTTCCAAAACATCACAAATAATTCTGTGACCTCTCCTGACATTGAATAAGCTGTTTTTTTTTTCACAATTTTTTCATGTTTTATATATTTCCTCAGAAATGACATCACAGCTCTGCCATTATAGTGTCATGTTACAATGTTGTTACAATGTAATTCCATATGTTTTCTCTTTGTTACTGGTGGATAGATGCTGGAAAACAGACTTTAATCACACCGCCTCCTGCGCTCTGGGCTTCAGCCGGAGTTTTGTGAGGCTGTTTTTTTTCTTGAATATGTTGTGAGTCGGTCGCTATGAGCAGTCGCTAACATGCGCTCCCATACAGCGCTGTACTGGTCAAATAGCGACTCCTCACAATGTATTCAACATTACTGCACAGCGACTGAGTCGCTATAAACTAGCGACCCACGGCCGAGCACTGCGACTACTGAAATGCCTGCTACAGACGCTCATCTGTCGCTACCTGGCGCTAATGATGAATCAGCCTGTAAGAGTTGTACTGTGGGACTAAGGCCCCAATAGCCACCATAAAGGGAGCACAACCCAAAAGAACAATTACAAACTCATTTTATTCAAAACACACTATAGACACAATTAAAAACAACTCCCGCTAACCCCTGTCCACAACAAATCCTCTAAATAACTCACAAAAATTACTAGTATGTAAATCTTAAGATAAATATAATAAGATAAATATAATAAGATAAATATAATAAGATAAATATAATAAACTCATCTATAAACATACAATAGAAAAATGAATACAGAGACCAAAGCACCTTTAAGTGATAACCTATATTCTATTTAAACACAATTTTAATATATATATATATATATATATATATATATATATATATATATATATGTCCCGGCACCTTTTCAAACAGTTCCCAAAAAGAAATCCTAAATATCTGCGCATGATCACACAGCGCAAGACACCAACAATTGTGTTATTGGAGCAGGAGGACGCCCAGCGGTGACATAAAGGACTCGGGAGAACATCGAGGTAATAAAAACACAGAACTCTGCACAATGTAGGGAATGTGCAACGGGTGAAACACAACTCGGAAATTTCCCCTTTTTTTCTGGAAACCGACTGTCATTTCCTCTGGAATTTTCCCACAATATCTCCACTAAAATCGACACAAACTCACCTCCGCGCAATTCGTATTTCCTAATAATACAACACTGTAACACAATGGCGGAGTGACAGCGCAACACTGTTTCGCTGTGCTGTCATATTGTATCATTACATTCTATAATTGGTTCGTATAGTCAGAGTGTATCACTGCACCACAACATTGGCCCTTATTTATCAAGGGCTAGCGCCAGGTAGTGTCTGACGAGCGCCAGGTAGCGCCAGCTAACGGCGGCTACCGACTCAAGTACGCCCGGCGGCGGTCACAATGACGCATTTGTCACACTAAATGAGGCTAGCGCCGGCGAGAGCGGCAGCTAGCGCGGGATTCATCATGTAGCCGAATGCAACGAACAGCGCCGCTGATAATCCCATCACAGCGACAGGTATGAGCTGTCGCTCCCTGGCGATGTCCAATGCATTTCAATGGAGCAATCTTTAATTAATCATAATTAATTCCTATTAATGTCAAAAATTCTGTGACCACTTCTGCAATGTTAGGATTTTTTTTTAAGGTAAAAAAAAAAAAAAATGTGCAGCATTGATATTACAGGTCTGATATTAATGTATTTATATTACAAAACGTTTAGAAAAACTTGTATAATTTTACAATCAAAAAATATGGTTGTTTGGGGGTTAAAAACTATTTTACACACATCGCCGCCAGCGAAACAAGGAATTCACAGCGCGAATAAATTCGGAGCGTGTTTTGTTAATGAATCTGCAGCAAGCCGTTCGCTCTGACCATTCGCTGTCAGGCGCTCCCATACAACGCAGAACCTATGAAACAGCGACCCCTAACCCCGTATTCAACATTACCGCACACCGACTGAGTCGCTGTCAACAAGCGAACCCCGGCCAAGCACAGCGAATACTGGCTGGCGCTGAGAAAATCACGCTACTGGCGCTCATCTGTCGCTACCTGGCGCTATTAATGAATCGGCCTCCCCGTATCATTCTTGTTTTGTATCACTGTATGATTGTGTTGTGTCATTATGTATTGCATCACTGGTGCTGTGTGGTTATAATTGTATCATTATCTTGTATCACTTATATTTATCACTATAATTACGTGTTGTTATCTGCGCTGTCGGAGTGTATCCTTGCGTTGCATCAGAATATTGTATTGCATCACTGGGCCATGGCACTGTGTTACTTATTGTACCAGTACATTGTATCATTGTGACATAACATTATATCATCTCATTGTATCAGTTTATTGTATGATCAGACTGTATCATTACATTGTGTCGTATTGTGAGGGTCATGGCACTGTGCTATTCTAATTGTATCATTATATTGTATCACTACACTTTGCCGTGTGGTTATTGTAGTGTTGGAGTGTATCATAGCACTGCTGTTATTTTGTATTACTTTATCATCACACTATACCGTGTGATTGTGTTTCAGATTGTAAACAATGAAGCGCAGACCCTCACTCCGAGTGTATTTCAGTATCATTGTGTATATTGTATCATCACATTGTTATCATTGTGTATATTGTATCATCACATTGTTATCATTGTGTATATTGTATCATCACATTGTTATCATTGTGTATATTGTATCATCACATTGTTATCATTGTGTATATTGTATCATCACATTGTTATCATTGTGTATATTGTATCATCACATTATCATTGTGTATATTGAATCATCACATTGTTATCATTGTGTATATTGTATCATCACATTGTTATCATTGTATATATTGTATCATTACATTGTTATCATTGTGTATATTGTATCATCACATTGTTATCATTGTGTATATTGTATCATCACATTATCATTGTGTATATTGTATCATCACATTGTTATCATTGTGTATATTGTATCATCACATTATCATTGTGTATATTGAATCATCACATTGTTATCATTGTGTATATTGTATCATCACATTGTTATCATTGTGTATATTGTATCATCACATTGTTATCATTGTGTATATTGTATCATCACATTGTTATCATTGTGTATATTGTATCATCACATTGTTATCATTGTGTATATTGTATCATCACATTGTTATCATTGTGTATATTGTATCATCACATTATCATTGTGTATATTGAATCATCACATTGTTATCATTGTGTATATTGTATCATCACATTGTTATCATTGTATATATTGTATCATTACATTGTTATCATTGTGTATATTGTATCATCACATTGTTATCATTATGTATATTGTATCATTACATTGTTATCATTGTGTATATTGTATCATCACATTGTTATCATTGTGTATATTGTATCATCACATTGTTATCATTATGTATATTGTATCATTACATTGTTATCATTGTGTATATTGTATCATCACATTGTTATCATTGTGTATATTGTATCATCACATTATCATTGTGTATATTGTATCATCACATTGTTATCATTGTGTATATTGTATCATCACATTGTTATCATTGTGTATATTGTATCATCACATTGTTATCATTATGTATATTGTATCATTACATTGTTATCATTGTGTATATTGTATCATCACATTGTTATCATTGTGTATATTGTATCATCACATTATCATTGTGTATATTGTATCATCACATTGTTATCATTGTGTATATTGTATCATCACATTGTTATCATTGTGTATATTGTATCATCACATTGTTATCATTGTGTATATTGTATCATCACATTGTTATCATTGTGTATATTGTATCATCACATTGTTATCATTGTGTATATTGTATCATCACATTGTTATCATTGTGTATATTGTATCATCACATTGTTATCATTGTGTATATTGAATCATCACATTGTTATCATTGTGTATATTGTATCATCACATTGTTATCATTGTGTATATTGTATCATCACATTGTTATCATTGTGTATATTGTATCATCACATTGTTATCATTGTGTATATTGTATCATCACATTGTTATCATTGTGTATATTGTATCATCACATTGTTATCATTGTGTATATTGTATCATCACATTGTTATCATTGTGTATATTGTATCATCACATTGTTATCATTGTTTATATTGTATCATCACATGGTTATCATTGTGTATATTGTATCATTACATTGTTATCATTGTGTATATTGTATCATCACATTGTTATCATTGTGTATATTGTATCATCACATTGTTATCATTGTGTATATTGTATCATCACATTGTTATCATTGTGTATATTGTATCATCACATTATCATTGTGTATATTGAATCATCACATTGTTATCATTGTGTATATTGTATCATCACATTGTTATCATTGTATATATTGTATCATTACATTGTTATCATTGTGTATATTGTATCATCACATTGTTATCATTATGTATATTGTATCATTACATTGTTATCATTGTGTATATTGTATCATCACATTGTTATCATTGTGTATATTGTATCATCACATTGTTATCATTATGTATATTGTATCATTACATTGTTATCATTGTGTATATTGTATCATCACATTGTTATCATTGTGTATATTGTATCATCACATTATCATTGTGTATATTGTATCATCACATTGTTATCATTGTGTATATTGTATCATCACATTGTTATCATTGTGTATATTGTATCATCACATTGTTATCATTATGTATATTGTATCATTACATTGTTATCATTGTGTATATTGTATCATCACATTGTTATCATTGTGTATATTGTATCATCACATTATCATTGTGTATATTGTATCATCACATTGTTATCATTGTGTATATTGTATCATCACATTGTTATCATTGTGTATATTGTATCATCACATTGTTATCATTGTGTATATTGTATCATCACATTGTTATCATTGTGTATATTGTATCATCACATTGTTATCATTGTGTATATTGTATCATCACATTGTTATCATTGTGTATATTGTATCATCACATTGTTATCATTGTGTATATTGAATCATCACATTGTTATCATTGTGTATATTGTATCATCACATTGTTATCATTGTGTATATTGTATCATCACATTGTTATCATTGTGTATATTGTATCATCACATTGTTATCATTGTGTATATTGTATCATCACATTGTTATCATTGTGTATATTGTATCATCACATTGTTATCATTGTGTATATTGTATCATCACATTGTTATCATTGTGTATATTGTATCATCACATTGTTATCATTGTTTATATTGTATCATCACATGGTTATCATTGTGTATATTGTATCATTACATTGTTATCATTGTGTATATTGTATCATCACATTGTTATCATTGTGTATATTGAATCATCACATTGTTATCATTGTGTATATTGTATCATCACATTGTTATCATTGTGTATATTGTATCATCACATCGTTATCATTGTGTATATTGTATCATCACATCGTTATCATTGTGTATATTGTATCATCACATTGTTATCATTGTGTATATTGTATCATCACATTGTTATCATTGTGTATATTGTATCATCACATTGTTATCATTGTGTATATTGTATCATCACATTGTTATCATTGTGTATATTGTATCATCACATTGTTATCATTGTGTATATTGTATCATCACATTGTTATCATTGTATATATTGTATCATCACATTGTTATCATTGTGTATTTTGTATCATCACATTTTTATCATTGTATATATTGTATCATCACATTGTTATCATTGTGTATATTGTATCATTACATTGTTATCATTGTGTATATTGTATCATCACATTGTTATCATTGTGTATATTGTATCATCACATTGTTATCATTGTGTATATTGTATCAGCACATTGTTATCATTGTGTATATTGTATCATCACATTGTTATCATTGTGTATTTTGTATCATCACATTTTTATCATTGTATATATTGTATCATCACATTGTTATCATTGTGTATATTGTATCATCACATTGTTATCATTGTGTATATTGTATCATCACATTGTTATCATTGTGTATATTGTATCATCACATTGTTATCATTGTGTATATTGTATCATCACATTGTTATCATTGTGTATATTGTATCATCACATTGTTATCATTGTGTATATTGTATCATCACATTGTTATCATTGTGTATATTGTATCATTACATTGTTATCATTGTGTATATTGTATCATCACATTGTTATCATTGTGTATATTGTATCATTACATTGTTATCATTGTGTATATTGTATCATCACATTGTTATCATTGTGTATATTGTATCATTACATTGTTATCATTGTGTATATTGTATCATCACATTGTTATCATTGTGTATATTGTATCATCACATTGTTATCATTGTGTATATTGTATCATTACATTGTTATCATTGTGTATATTGTATCATCACATTGTTATCATTGTGTATATTGTATCATCACATTGTTATCATTGTGTATATTGTATCATTACATTGTTATCATTGTGTATATTGTATCATCACATTGTTATCATTGTGTATATTGTATCATTACATTGTTATCATTGTGTATATTGTATCATCACATTGTTATCATTGTGTATATTGTATCATTACATTGTTATCATTGTGTATATTGTATCATTACATTGTTATCATTGTGTATATTGTATCATCACATTGTTATCATTGTGTATATTGTATCATTACATTGTTATCATTGTGTATATTGTATCATCACATTGTTATCATTGTGTATATTGTATCATCACATTGTTATCATTGTGTATATTGTATCATTACATTGTTATCATTGTGTATATTGTATCATCACATTGTTATCATTGTGTATATTGTATCATCACATTGTTATCATTGTGTATATTGTATCATCACATTGTTATCATTGTGTATATTGTATCATCACATTGTTATCATTGTGTATATTGTATCATCACATTGTAACAGTGTATCATTAATCTGTGTCGTGCTGTTATTGTATATCATTATATTGTATAAGCCTGTTCTAGCATAGTATTGTAATATTATATTGTATCAGTATATTGTGCGGTCAGACAGTATCATTGGCCTGATGTCATTACATCGTATTGTAGTATTGCATCATAACATTGTATTGTATCACTATGTCATGACACTGCTATTATATTGTATTATTACATTGTATTATTCCTCTGCATTATGTTGTTTCATCACATTGTCTCGCTGTAGCATAGCATTGTATCATTGCACCGTGTTGTATTGTTGTGTCACCATTGTATGGTATCAGGTCACTGTGTTATTATATTGTATCATCACATCATAAGAGTGAATCATTACTCTGTATCTTATTGTTTTTTTATATTGTATTTTGTATAATCACATTCTCTTGCTGTACTATTGTTTTATTACACAGTTTATTGTGTGATCACAGTTTATCATTACATTGTATCACTATCTCATTGCACCATGCCATAATGTTGTGTTACTATTGTATCATGGCACTGTGCTATTATATTGTATCATTACTTTGCATTATATTGTTTCATCACATTGTCATACTGTAGCATAGCACTGTATCATTACACTGTGTTGTATTGTGTCACCATTGTATTATAGCATGGCACTGTGCTACTATTATTGTGTCGTCACATTATAGGAGTGTATCATTACTCTGTATCATCACATTGTATTTCTGTAGCATTGTTTTATTACACAGTTTATTGTATGATCACAGCATATCTCATTACACTGTGTCATGTTGTGTTACCATTATATCATTGCACTGTGCTATTATATTGTATTATCGCAGTGTATCATTCCTCTGCATAATATAGTTTCATCACATTGTCTTGCTGTATAATTGGTTATTACACTGTGTCAGTTTATTGTGTGATCATAGTGTATTATTACATTGTATCACTATCTCATTGCATCGTGTCATAATGATGTGTTACCATTGTATCATGGCACTGTGCTGTTATATTGTATTATCACATTGCATCCTTACTCTGCATTACATTGTTTCATCACATTGTCTCACTGTAGTATAACACTGTATCATTACACCGTGTTGTATTGTTGTGTCACCATTGTATAGTAGCATTGTATTATAGCATGGCACTGTGCTATTATCACACTGTCTCACTGTATCATTACACCGTGTTGTATTGTTGTGTCACCATTGTATAGTAGCATTGTATTATAGCATGGCACTGTGCTGTTATATTATCACATTGTCTCACTGTATCATTACACTGTGTTGTATTGTTGTGTCACCATTGTATAGTAGCATTGTATTATAGCATGGCACTGTGCTATTATCACACTGTCTCACTGTATCATTACACCGTGTTGTATTGTTGTGTCACCATTGTATAGTAGCATTGTATTATAGCATGGCACTGTGCTGTTATATTATCACATTGTCTCACTGTATCATTACACTGTGTTGTATTGTTGTGTCACCATTGTATAGTAGCATTGTATTATAGCATGGCACTGTGCTATTATCACACTGTCTCACTGTATCATTACACCGTGTTGTATTGTTGTGTCACCATTGTATAGTAGCATTGTATTATAGCATGGCACTGTGCTGTTATATTATCACATTGTCTCACTGTATCATTACACTGTGTTGTATTGTTGTGTCACCATTGTATAGTAGCATTGTATTATAGCATGGCACTGTGCTATTATCACACTGTCTCACTGTATCATTACACCGTGTTGTATTGTTGTGTCACCATTGTATAGTAGCATTGTATTATAGCATGGCACTGTGCTGTTATATTATCACATTGTCTCACTGTATCATTACACCGTGTTGTATTATTGTGTCACCATTGTATAGTAGCATTGTATTATAGCATGGCACTGTGCTGTTATATTATCACATTGTCTCACTGTATCATTACACTGTGTTGTACTGTGTCACCATTGTATAGTAGCATTGTATTATAGCATGGCACTGTGCTATTATATTATCACATTGTCTCACTGTATCATTACACCGTGTTGTATTGTTGTGTCACCATTGTATAGTAGCATTGTATTATAGCATGGCACTGTGCTATTATATTATCACATTGTCTCACTGTATCATTACATCGTGTTGTATTGTTGTGTCACCATTGTATAGTAGCATTGTATTATAGCATGGCACTGTGCTATTATATTATCACATTGTCTCACTGTATCATTACATCGTGTTGTATTGTTGTGTCACCATTGTATAGTAGCATTGTATTATAGCATGGCGCTGTGCTATTATATTATCACATTGTCTCGCTGTATCATTACACCGTGTTGTATTGTTGTGTCACCATTGTACAGTAGCATTGTATTATAGCATGGCACTGTGCTATTATATTATCACATTGTCTCACTGTATCATTACACTGTGTTGTATTGTTGTGTCACCATTGTATAGTTTCATTGTATTATAGCATGGCACTGTGCTGTTATATTATCACACTGTCTCACTGTATCATTACACTGTGTTGTATTGTTGTGTCACCATTGTATAGTAGCATTGTATTATAGCATGGCACTGTGCTATTATATTATCACATTGTCTCACTGTATCATTACACTGTGTTGTATTGTGTCACCATTGTATAGTATCATTGCACCCCTTTCATATTTGTATCGCTGTTGTGTAACACAAGTTTTGCAGGCGCTGTTGCATGTTTGGCAGCTATTGGTTTGCGCCCTGGTTCCCGTATTAGCGATAACTCGCCCACGGCGCCCCGGGCGGTCGCACACATCAGCGCGGCGTTGTGTAAGTTGTGTAGCGCACGTTTCCTCAGGCAGGAAGCCGCCGGCTGCTGATTCACACTGCGAGTATTGTTACCATAAATGGTCATTGCTCGTACAGCGCCACGGCCTAGGTGAGCCTCCCGTATCCTGGGCGTACGATAGGTGCGCGCCCTCGTACAGTCACATCGGGGGGCGGAGCCTGCCAGCTGTCAGGGGAATACAAGTCCCAGCATGTCCAGAGACCATCAGGTGACTCATCATAGCACCAAACGTAAAGCCTGACTCCAGCCATAATAATGTGCTGGTGACACCCAGAGCATCTCTGCTAAATAAACCCCCCAGAGGGACCGCGTTCATCCCGGCCAGCCCTGGAGTCATTATAGGAGGGCAAAACTAAGACCCTCCAGGCAACAGCAGCATCACATGACCTCGCCCCTCCTCAATGCCTAGGGAATCCCCGGAGAAAGTCTATACAACAAGGAAAATGCCCCAAATCTCCCCCATCTAGGGGCAAAATGTCCAGAGCCATTTCTGATAGCGGGGGGACACCTAGTGGCCATCTGTTATATTACAAGTAGAAGGAATAAGGGTCAGGAGTAACAGGAGGACACCTAGTGGCCATCTGTAATATTACAAGTTGAAGGAATAAGTGTCAGGTGTAACAGGAGGACACCTAGTGGCCATCTGTTATATTACAAGGAGAAGGAATAAGGGTCAGGAGTAACAGGAGGACACCTAGTGGCCATCTGTAATATTACAAGTAGAAGGAATAAGGGTCAGGTGTAACAGGAGGACACCTAGTGGCCATCTGTAATATTACAAGTAATAGGAATAAGGGTCAGGTGTAACAGGAGGACACCTAGTGGCCATCTGTAATATTACAAGTAATAGGAATAAGGGTCAGGTGTAACAGGAGGACACCTAGTGGCCATCTGTAATATTACAAGTAGAAGGAATAAGGGTCAGGTGTAACAGGAGGACACCTAGTGGCCATCTGCAATATTACAAGTAGAAGGAATAAGGGTCAGGTGTAACAGGAGGACACCTAGTGGCCATCTGTAATATTACAAGTAGAAGGAATAAGGGTCAGGTGTAACATGATGACACCTAGTGGCCATCTGTAATATTACAAGTAATAGGAATAAGGGTCAGGTGTAACAGGAGGACACCTAGTGGCCATCTGTAATATTACAAGAAGAAGGAATAAGGGTCAGGTGTAACAGGAGGACACCTAGTGGCCATCTGTATTATTACAAGGAGAAGGAATAAGGGTCAGGTGTAACAGGAGGACACCTAGTGGCCATCTGTAATATTACAAGAAGAAGGAATAAGGGTCAGGTGTAACAGGAGGACACCTAGTGGCCATCTGTAATATTACAGGTAGAAGGAATAAGGGTCAGGAGTAACAGGAGGACACCTAGTGGCCATCTGTAATATTACAAGTAGAAGGAATAAGGGTCAGGAGTAACAGGAGGACACCTAGTGGCCATCTGTATTATTACAAGGAGAAGGAATAAGGGTCAGGTGTAACAGGAGGACACCTAGTGGCCATCTGTAATATTACAAGAAGAAGGAATAAGGGTCAGGTGTAACAGGAGGACACCTAGTGGCCATCTGCAATATTACAAGTAGAAGGAATAAGGGTCAGGTGTAACAGGAGGACACCTAGTGGCCATCTGTAATATTACAAGTAGAAGGAATAAGGGTCAGGTGTAACATGATGACACCTAGTGGCCATCTGTAATATTACAAGTAATAGGAATAAGGGTCAGGTGTAACAGGAGGACACCTAGTGGCCATCTGTAATATTACAAGAAGAAGGAATAAGGGTCAGGTGTAACAGGAGGACACCTAGTGGCCATCTGTATTATTACAAGGAGAAGGAATAAGGGTCAGGTGTAACAGGAGGACACCTAGTGGCCATCTGTAATATTACAAGAAGAAGGAATAAGGGTCAGGTGTAACAGGAGGACACCTAGTGGCCATCTGTAATATTACAGGTAGAAGGAATAAGGGTCAGGAGTAACAGGAGGACACCTAGTGGCCATCTGTAATATTACAAGTAGAAGGAATAAGGGTCAGGAGTAACAGGAGGACACCTAGTGGCCATCTGTATTATTACAAGGAGAAGGAATAAGGGTCAGGTGTAACAGGAGGACACCTAGTGGCCATCTGTAATATTACAAGAAGAAGGAATAAGGGTCAGGTGTAACAGGAGGACACCTAGTGGCCATCTGTATTATTACAAGTAGATGGAATAAGGGTCAGGTGTAACAGGAGGACACCTAGTGGCCATCTGTAATATTACAAGTAGAAGGAATAAGGGTCAGGTGTAACAGGAGGACACCTAGTGGCCATCTGTAATATTACAGGTAGAAGGAATAAGGGTCAGGAGTAACAGGAGGACACCTAGTGGCCATCTGTAATATTACAAGTAGAAGGAATAAGGGTCAGGTGTAACAGGAGGACACCTAGTGGCCATCTGTAATATTACAAGGAGAAGGAATAAGGGTCAGGAGTAACAGGAGGACACCTAGTGGCCATCTGTAATATTACAAGTAGAAGGAATAAGGGTCAGGTGTAACAGGAGGACACCTAGTGGCCATCTGTAATATTACAAGTAGAAGGAATAAGGGTCAGGTGTAACAGGAGGACACCTAGTGGCCATCTGTAATATTACAAGTAGAAGGAATAAGGGTCAGGTGTAAGAGGAGGACACCTAGTGGCCATCTGCAATATTACAAGTAGAAGGAATAAGGGTCAGGTGTAAAAGGAGGACACCTAGTGGCCATCTGTAATATTACAAGTAGAAGGAATAAGGGTCAGGTGTAACAGGAGGACACCTAGTGGCCATCTGTAATATTACGAGTAGAAGGAATAAGGGTCAGGTGTAACAGGGGGACACCTAGTGGTCATCTGTAATATTACAAGTAGAAGGAATAAGGGTCAGGTGTAAGAGGAGGACACCTAGTGGCCATCTGTATTATTACAAGTAGAAGGAATAAGGGTCAGGAGTAACAGCAGGACACCTAGTGGCCATCTGTAATATTACAAGTAGATGGAATAAGGGTCAGGTGTAACAGGAGGACACCTAGTGGTCATCTGTAATATTACAAGTAGAAGGAATAAGGGTCAGGTGTAAGAGGAGGACACCTAGTGGCCATCTGTATTATTACAAGTAGAAGGAATAAGGGCCAGGTGTAACAGGAGGACACCTAGTGGCCATCTGTAATATTACAAGTAGAAGGAATAAGGGTCAGGTGTAACAGGAGGACACCTAGTGGCCATCTGTAATATTACAAGTAGAAGGAATAAGGGTCAGGTGTAACAGGAGGACACCTTGTGGCCATCTGTAATATTACAAGTAGAAGGAATAAGGGTCAGGTGTAACAGGAGGACACCTAGTGGCCATCTGTAATATAACAAGTAGAAGGAATAAGGGTCAGGTGTAACAGGAGGACATCTAGTGGCCATCTGTAATATTACAAGTAGAAGGAATAAGGGTCAGGTGTAACAGGAGGACACCTAGTGGCCATCTGTAATATAACAAGTAGAAGGAATAAGGGTCAGGAGTAACAGAAGGACACCTAGTGGCTATATGTAATGTTACAAGTAGAAGGAATAAGGGTCAGGTGTAAGAGGAGGACACCTAGTGGCCATCTGTATTATTACAAGTAGAAGGAATAAGGGCCAGGTGTAACAGGAGGACACCTAGTGGCCATCTGTAATATTACAAGTAGAAGGAATAAGGGTCAGGTGTAACAGGAGGACACCTAGTGGCCATCTGTAATATTACAAGTAGAAGGAATAAGGGTCAGATGTAACAGGAGGACACCTAGTGGCCATCTGTAATATTACAAGTAGAAGGAATAAGGGTCAGGTGTAACAGGAGGACACCTAGTGGCCATCTGTAATATTACAAGTAGAAGGAATAAGGGTCAGGTGTAACAGGAGGACACCTAGTGGCCATCTGTAATATTACAAGTAGAAGGAATAAGGGTCAGGTGTAACAGGAGGACACCTAGTGGCCATCTGTAATATTACAAGGAGAAGGAATAAGGGTCAGGTGTAACAGGAGGACATCTAGTGGCCATCTGTAATATTACAAGTAGGAGGAATAAGGGTCAGGTGTAACAGGAGGACATCTAGTGGCCATCTGTAATGTTACAAGTAGAAGGAATAAGGGTCAGGTGTAACAGGAGGACACCTAGTGGCCATCTGTAATATTACAAGGAGAAGGAATAAGGGTCAGGTGTAACAGGAGGACATCTAGTGGCCATCTGTAATATTACAAGTAGGAGGAATAAGGGTCAGGTGTAACAGGAGGACATCTAGTGGCTATATGTAATGTTACAAGTAGATGGAATAAGGGTCAGGTGTAACAGGAGGACACCTAGTGGCCATCTGTAATATTACAAGGAGAAGGAATAAGGGTCAGGTGTAACAGGAGGACATCTAGTGGCCATCTGTAATATTACAAGTAGGAGGAATAAGGGTCAGGTGTAACAGGAGGACATCTAGTGGCTATATGTAATGTTACAAGTAGAAGGAATAAGGGTCAGGTGTTAAGGCCGTTTGCGCGGCCTTATCTGTAATCTATGCAATAGATAAATAGGGAGAAGCTTACCTGATTTGGCCCTATATGGGGTAGGTAAGGGTCTAAAACTTGCCCCATACAGCTCAAGACCCCCTCACCCCTACGTGTTGCACACAAGCAAAAGATCCAGAGGAGGCGTGCCAGCCAATCACATCAATGTATAACTCCCCTGGGAGGTGCGTGCATTCAGGGCAATTACCATACACACATCTTAAAGGGGCACACCGCCCTGTTAGCAAGCTCAGCTTTAGATTGTAAGCCCAGGAGGGCCGGCCCCTTCACTCCTGATGTCCTCCTGTATCAATGTTTAGTCATATTTGACCCATAATCCCCTGCGTATTATATTTCATGTTTTACCCCGTCTGTAAATGCTCCTTTGTACAGCGCCACATGAGATGTCGGTGCTCTATAAAAAAACATGTTAATAATTCAAGCCAACAAATACAATTCCACAATATTCACAATATAAAAGGTAAGTGTCCAAAGGTTATTATATATTTAATAAAATTGTGTAATAGTTTGATAACATTTTATAGACTGTGTTTAATTATCAGTAATAACTGATGATTGTTTAGTGTAAGAAAATTGTTTAAAGTGTAACCAAACCTTGGATTTTCACTATTCCGGGGTTTGGTTCATACCCTTGTGGCATCTCGATTTGGGATGCCCCATGGTGTGAAACCTTAAAGTGGACCAAAACCCAGCTTGATCGATTCCCTTCCCCGGGGCATCCAAAATCGGGATACCCCACTGTATGAACCCCCCCCCCCCCCGCTCACTTACCTTGCTTCCCGGTCCAACGGTGCATGCGTGGGCCGCAACCCCGCTATCCCTCTAGCAGGGCACATGCCCACGCCAGGCATTTGTGAATGGCGGGTGTGGGCACGCTCCCTGTTAGAGAGAAGCGGGGGATGCGGCCGCCAGCGCGTTCAAAGCCTCTGGCTTTAGATGCTGTCTTAGATGGCGTGACATCAGCGGCTCAGAGCGTGCTGATTGGACGAGTGGCCGCGCATGCACCGTAGGCCTGGGAAGAGGTGAGTTTCTTCGGGCGATCTGAGGGTTTTAGACAGCGGGGCATCCCCGGTCAGGGGAAAGGACCAAAACCCAGGATAGTCAAAATCCTAGTTTTTGGTCCACTTTAGAGGTTGCTCGATGCGTGTGCGGCTCTGCTCCAATCAGCTTCATTTGCCGCACATATAAATGAAACGTAAAGAATAACAACACACATGAGTTTCACTTTACTGTATGTTGTTCCTCTGTGAGGTGGCATCCTGAATTGGGATGCCCCGCTGTGAGTACCCCCCCCCCCGGGTCACCGCATTTTACTCACCTTTCTTCCGCTGCCACGGCGCAGACTTGGGTGAGAGCGAGTGCACTGACTGGCTGAGAGGCGAGCTCAGCCAATCAGAGCGCTCGCTGTCACTCGGCTCCCTGCGGCACCACCGACAGCTAAGGGGGTTAATTAAGAAGGGATAGCGCCAGGTAGCGCCCTGTAGCGGCAGGCAGCGTCTGGTGAACGCAGGGCGCTGTACGCAAAACCACATTTATGAAAGCGAATCTGGTGAGCGCCTCTAACAGCGCCATGTTTGTCACATGTATTATTACAGGCAGGTCAGTGTATAGCGCCTCTAACAGCGCCATGTAGTGTCACATGTATTATTACAGGCAGGTCAGTGTATAGCGCCTCTAACAGCGTCATGTAGTGTCACATGTATTATTACAGGCAGGTCAGTGTATAGCACCTCTAACAGCACCATGTAGTGTCACATGTATTATTACAGGCAGGTCAGTGTATAGCGCCTCTAACAGCGTCATGTAGCATCACATGTATTATTACAGACAGGTCAGTGTATAGCGCCTCTAACAGCGTCATGTAGCGTCACATGTATTATTACAGGCAGGTCAGTGTATAGCGACTCTAACAGCGTCATGTAGCATCACATGTATTATTACAGGCAGGTCAGTGTATAGCGCCTCTAACAGCGCCATGTAGCGTCGCATGTATTATTACAGGCAGGTCAGTGTATAGCGACTCTAACAGCGTCATGTAGCGTCACATGTATTATTACAGGCAGGTCAGTGTATAGCGCCTCTAACAGCGTCATGTAGCATCACATGTATTATTACAGGCAGGTCAGTGTATAGCGACTCTAACAGCGTCATGTAGCGTCACATGTATTATTACAGGCAGGTCAGTGTATAGCACCTCTAACAGCGTCATGTAGTGTCACATGTATTATTACAGGCAGGTCAGTGTATAGCACCTCTAACAGCGTCATGTAGTGTCACATGTATTATTACAGGCAGGTCAGTGTATAGCGCCTCTAACAGCGTCATGTAGCGTCACATGTATTATTACAGGCAGGTCAGTGTATAGCACCTCTAACAGCGTCATGTAGTGTCACATGTATTATTACAGGCGGCTCAGTGTATAGCACCTCTAACAGCGTCATGTAGCGTCACATGTATTATTACAGGCGGCTCAGTGTATAGCACCTCTAACAGCGCCATGTAGTGTCACATGTATTATTACAGGCAGGTCAGTGTATAGCGCCTCTAACAGCGTCATGTAGCGTCACATGTATTATTACAGGCGGCTCAGTGTATAGAACATATACACAGAGCAAAATGTTCTTAATGGTGATTACTATTAAACTTATAACAAGTTCAACTGTGTCTGGTATATCCAGTACAAGAACTAAAAAGTTATTTCGATAAGTCTTTTTGTTGGAAGGACAACAGATGGTCAATATGCCTTCAATACCACTAGTGAGTGGAACCGCACAACTCTTCACCAAGTGCCCGCCACCTGAATCAAATACCCTTACCAGACAATTACATCTATTGGGCGTTTCAATTTAGGTCCACAGCTTTTCCTCGTTCTGGTTCTCACAAAACTTCTTCCACAAAACCGGCCAATTTAGCCCTCCAGGGTATTAAAGCTCAAATATATGAGCATAAAGGTGTCTCCTGAGGGGAACTGATCCTGGCTTTTCATCCGCTCCCGCAGTAAAAGAAAGCCAGCTGTGTCCCAGGTTTGTTTAGGTCTTCTTTGACTGCCACTGCCTGTGTGACTTGATGTGTCCTCACCCTCCTTTACCAGGTAAGGAGGGTGAGGACACATCAAGTCACACAGGCAGTGGCAGTCAAAGAAGACCTAAACAAACCTGGGACACAGCTGGCTTTCTTTTACTGCGGGAGCGGATGAAAAGCCAGGATCAGTTCCCCTCAGGAGACACCTTTATGCTCATATATTTGAGCTTTAATACCCTGGAGGGCTAAATTGGCCGGTTTTGTGGAAGAAGTTTTGTGAGAACCAGAACGAGGAAAAGCTGTGGACCTAAATTGAAACGCCCAATAGATGTAATTGTCTGGTAAGGGTATTTGATTCAGGTGGCGGGCACTTGGTGAAGAGTTGTGCGGTTCCACTCACTAGTGGTATTGAAGGCATATTGACCATCTGTTGTCCTTCCAACAAAAAGACTTATCGAAATAACTTTTTAGTTCTTGTACTGGATATACCAGACACAGTTGAACTTGTTATAAGTTTAATAGTAATCACCATTAAGAACATTTTGCTCTGTGTATATGATATTTATGTTTGCTGCTTTGAACTTGATGGAATAGTTAAGTTTTTTACACGTTGAGCATTTAATAATTAATTCATTTTTATATAAAGAAGAGTTATTTTAAAAATTTATAAGTAAATTAACAGCGCTGGTGTATATATATATTGGCTCAGTGTATAGCACCTCTAACAGCGCCATGTAGTGTCACATGTATTATTACAGGCAGGTCAGTGTATAGCGCCTCTAACAGCGCCATGTAGCATCACATGTATTATTACAGGCAGGTCAGTGTATAGCGCCTCTAACAGCGCCATGTAGCGTCACATGTATTATTACAGGCGGCTCAGTGTATAGCACCTCTAACAGCGTCATGTAGCATCACATGTGTTATTACAGGCAGGTCAGTGTATAGCGCCTCTAACAGCGTCATGTAGCGTCACATGTATTATTACAGGCAGGTCAGTGTATAGCGCCTCTAACAGCGTCATGTAGCATCACATGTATTATTACAGGCAGGTCAGTGTATAGCACCTCTAACAGCGCCATGTAGTGTCACATGTATTATTACAGGCAGGTCAGTGTATAGCGCCTCTAACAGCGCCATGTAGCATCACATGTATTATTACAGGCAGGTCAGTGTATAGCGCCTCTAACAGCGCCATGTAGCGTCACATGTATTATTACAGGCGGCTCAGTGTATAGCACCTCTAACAGCGTCATGTAGCATCACATGTGTTATTACAGGCAGGTCAGTGTATAGCGCCTCTAACAGCGTCATGTAGCGTCACATGTATTATTACAGGCAGGTCAGTGTATAGCGCCTCTAACAGCGCCATGTAGTGTCACATGTATTATTACAGGCAGGTCAGTGTATAGCGCCTCTAACAGCGTCATGTAGCGTCACATGTATTATTACAGGCAGGTCAGTGTATAGCACCTCTAACAGCGTCATGTAGTGTCACATGTATTATTACAGGCGGCTCAGCGTATAGCGTCAACGCTCTAATCTCATGTAGTACCTGTCGCTTTCCCATACATATCAATGGACGTTAAATTTCTTCTGTTTTTATTTTTTTCTCTCCAATCATTGTGTGACGTCTCCCGGCCTAGAAAGAGTCATTTCTGAAAACGTTTTTGACTTTTTATATTTTTATGCAGAATTGTCATTACAGGTCTGGCTCTGAAGTGTTAATGTCACAGTGTTATAACAATGTCATTCCATGTGTTTTCGCTTTGTTACTGGTGGATATGTGTTCAAAAACAGACTTTAATCACACAGCGTCTGGTGCTCTATGCTACAGCGCCCAGCTTTAGAGCGCCGACGCTGTGTGTTAGGGTTTTTTTGATAAGTATGGTGTGGAGCATCGAGTGCAGGACACACTGAACCTCTCGCTCCCTGCAACGTTGTACTGGTGTTAGAGCGCCCGACATACATCTCATTCGTTTACGGGGTTCATGGGGGTCTCACACAGCGGGGCATCCCAATTCGGGTTGCCCCAAGGATTGGAACTCAGGAGTCTTTTAGAATCCAAGGCCCCCGAAGTTCCCCTTTAATGGGAGCTTAGCAACACTTGCCACTAGCACAGCACCCCCCACTGGCCATTCAGGACCCACAGACCTAGAAGGATGCCATAGATACCACATGCGCTGTGGGATCGCCGGTGAGGTAAGCCAATTGGGTTAGGATTAGGGTCACACAGGGGGGGGCATCCCATTTCCAGAGATGCCAGGTCTGGTTTTGGCCCAATTTAAAGCAGACCTAAGCCCAAGTTTTTCATTCACTCACCTGTTTCCCGGAGCATCCCATGTGTGTGAAACCCCCGGAAGGCTGATTATACTTACCTCTCCGGCGACCCCACGGTACAGGCGCAGGCTCTCCCCCAGATTGCCAGAGAACGCCAGCCAATCAGAATAGGTATCTTCCTCCATCTAATCCCGGCCAATCAGAAACTCTCGGCACGCCAGAAGCCGGTGATGCTTCCACGACCCACGCATGCACCTTGGGGGTCACCGTATCAGTAAGTATACAGCGTGTTCTGGGGGGTCATTTAGGACTAAGAGCTTTTGGTCCGCTTGTTTAATTAAAATCATATTGGGATAGAGAGCGGGACCCCAAAAAATTTGACTACTTTGGGGCCTCCATAGGGTTTAATTTGCCCCTTTCTCATTTAAAAAGTCACGTCACTCGCTTCACAACCTCACATGAGAATTGTGCGTTAATTAGCATATCACTGCAAAGCCTTCTTTGTACAACGCTACATACAATGATGGCGCCATATGCATCCACAGAAACAACTGATACAAAATACTTTATTGATATAAACATAATAAAAGTTCACAGTGTTGGTGTCACATTGATAATCTAAAGCACCAATAAAACCCGGCATGAGGCAAAGAGAAAGGCGATAGGGCGCAAAAATAATACTGGGGCCACCTCTGAGCTTATACAGGACCCTCACAGGAACCTAATAATGAGCAATACAGTCTAATAACAGGTTCTGTATGGTTATAATAAACCTTCATTAATATAATGCACTAGATCCATTTAGAGTGTAAGCTCTTCTCCTTCTGTATCCTCCCTTATACCCTAATAGAGTGTAAGCTCTTCTCCTCCTGTATCCTCCCTTATACCCTAATAGAGTGTAAGCTCTTCTCCTCCTGTATCCTCCCTTATACCCTAATAGATTGTAAGCTCTTCTCCTCCTGTATCCTCCCTTATACCCTAATAGAGTGTAAGCTCTTCTCCTTCTGTATCCTCCCTTATACCCTAATAGAGTGTAAGCTCTTCTCCTGTATCCTCCCTTATACCCTAATAGATTGTAAGCTCTTCTCCTCCTGTATCCTCCCTTATACCCTAATAGATTGTAAGCTCTTCTCCTCCTGTATACTCCCTTATACCCTAATAGATTGTAAGCTCTTCTCCTCCTGTATCCTCCCTTATACCCTAATAGAGTGTAAGCTCTTCTCCTCCTGTATCCTCCCTTATACCCTAATAGAGTGTAAGCTCTTCTCCTTCTGTATCCTCCCTTATACCCTAATAGAGTGTAAGCTCTTCTCCTCCTGTATCCTCCCTTATACCCTAATAGATTGTAAGCTCTTCTCCTCCTGTATACTCCCTTATACCCTAATAGATTGTAAGCTCTTCTCCTCCTGTATCCTCCCTTATACCCTAATAGAGTGTAAGCTCTTCTCCTTCTGTATCCTCCCTTATACCCTAATAGAGTGTAAGCTCTTCTCCTCCTGTATCCTCCCTTATACCCTAATAGAGTGTAAGCTCTTCTCCTCCTGTATACTCACTTATACCCTAATAGATTGTAAGCTCTTCTATACCCCCCATTGATCAGAAGCTACATGTTTCCTGGCTGCTGCTGGTGACAGTTTGGGGCAGTGCAGTTATGTGAGCGGTTCTCCTTGATGAGCACCCGACAGTGTTTTGTTTCTTAAAGAGGAACTCCGCGTTCATCTCTCCGCTCTATGCTCTATGACTTCCCTCCAGTTCGCATTTGTTCATATAAGACACCAGCAGGTCCACAATAACTGGAGACAAGAAAGAAGTATGTGTGATAGAGACTTAACACTAGAAACGCCACACAGACACCAGTACCCCCGGGATACCCAATGATCGCTGCACTCCCCCACCCCCCTCATACGGGCCACATGCGCTATCCCTGACTCCGCCCCAATCCTGCTTTGTCTCTCCGCTTTGTTCACCCTCGTTCAGTTAGTTCTACTGTCCTAAGTCCTAAAGCATCAGATGATGGCAGGAACTGCTCTGCTTGACCCGGGGGCTGACACTCTATTTCCTGTCGGAGTTGAAAGGTAGGAAGAAAAGAAGGAATGAGAAAAAAAAAGGAATGAGAAAGACAGAAAGACAGAAAGAAAGAAAGAAAGAAAAAAATACAATTCTGTGAAATACTCACCTGTAGAATTGGTATTATAAGTATACAGTACGTCCTGCTCCAGATAGATTACTTACACTTGGGTTATCCTCCGCCAGATGGCGCTGCACTGCAGAGACATGTAAAACAGGCTCCTCCCGGCCCCTCAAATACCCGGGGACCTCCCACAAATCCCCAGCATTGAAAAGCAGTGAACAAGAAGCCGGGAGAATTTAACCACCAAAAACAGGTAACTATAACAATGATAACAATCACCGTACAGGGGATCCAGAATAATGCAAAAACCAGGGTGGGGTGGAGCAGGACGTACTGTATACTTATAATACCAATTCTACAGGTGAGTATTTCACAGAATTGTATTATTCTTAATATACAGTACGTCCTGCTCCAGATATAATACTTACACTTGGGACATCCAATAGCAGTGTCCATAAAGTAGGGTGGGATCCCCAACAAAAAGGTAACAGCAGACAGTTTAAACCACTGCCGCCTGCAAAACCTTGCGGCCAAAAACAGCATCAGCTTAGGCCCTAACATCAACCTTGTAAAACTTTGAAAAGGTATGAACAGAAGACCAAGTAGCAGCCTTGCAAACTTGTTCAACAGAAGCTTGGTGCTGAAAGGCCCAAGAGGCACCAATAGCACGAGTAGAATGAGCAATAAGGCGGAAGGGAGGATCCTTACCCTTAGCAGAATAGGCCTGAATCACAGCCTGACGAATCCATTTGCTAATAGACTTGGCAGGACCAGAAGGGACCACAAAAAGAGCATCAGTCTTCCTGAAGGACGCAGTGAATACCAGGTAATACTTCAGACACCTGAAGGAAGAACAATATCTTGATTCAAATGAAAAGCAGACAACACCTTAGGCAGAAAGTCTGGCTTAAAGCGGAACACCACCTTGTCCTGGTGTCTCTCATAGTATGGAGGCTGGATAGACAGAGCCGCCAGCTCAGACACACGCCTGACCATAGCCACCAGAAAGACAACCTTGAGGGTAAGTACAGCCAGAGTGTCAAGCCTCCTGGCTACAATCATGGGGAGAGCTGAGCTGAGCTCCAGGTATGGGGCGAAGTGAAGCAGAAAAAACTCCAAAGAGCAAATAAAAAGTCTGAGCAGAGTCCAAGGGTGAATCCGGGGTCAGAGGCAGGCAGAAAACAGGCAAAGTCCATAAGCAATCCGCGTCAAAAATCAGGTTATCCGTTCGTGTATAAATCCAGGTATTCAGGAATCAGGGAAACAAGATCCAGGAAGTAAGCTGATAACACAGCATTGGCTGTAGGCCAGCTGTCCTCTTAAATAGGGCTATCAATCAGCACAGGGAGGGATGTGCCAGAGTCTGGTGAAGTCACTTCCTGTCCATTCAAACTCAGGACACCAGGAAGTGAAATCAAGTCCAAGAGCTTACACTCTAGGCCTTGTGCACTTCCAGTGGGCTGAACAGCAGGTGTCACTGTGGAGCATGCGACAGAAGAAGAGCCTGTTCTGTTAAAACCATAGAGCCGAGCATGTCTGCTGCTGCATGCAGTCCGTGGTATGGCGCGCTCATGATGCCTTAAAGGGCAGGAAAGGCGAGGGGACTAACACAGAGCAGCATCCTGAATAGGCTCAAAGGGAGCACCCTGCAAGGCAGACAAAACCAAGTTCAAATCCCAAACAGGGACCATAGGTTTACATGGGGGACGCACATGAGTGACCCCCTGAAAGAAAGTCTTAACCAAGGAATGCTGAGCAAAAGACTTCTCAAAGAAGACAGACAGGGCAGAAACCTGACCCTTCAGAGTTTTAGACCCAACTCCAACCCATGCTGTAAAAACTCCAGAACCCTAGGGACTGAGAACTCCCTACAGGGAAGAGACCTAGACTCACACCAATCAATGTAGGTACGCCATACCCTATAATAGATGGAAGAAGAAGTTTTCTTCCTAGCCTTCACCATGGTCTCAACCACCGAGGCAGACAAGCCTTTCTCCATCAAGATGGAGGTTTCAGCAGCCAGGCCGTCAAAGCCAGAGTTTGTAAATTGGGATGGCGTAAGGGGCCCTGAGTGAGCAGGTCTGGTGCCCCTGGCAGAACGTACTGGTCTACTGCCATTTGCACCACGTCTGCGAACCACACTCTTCTTGGCCACCCGGGGGCCACCAGAATCACTGGCACCCTTTCCAGAGCAATCTTGCGCAGTACCCTGCCCAGCAGGGGGAATGGAGGAAAGACATGCGGGAGCCGAAATTCCTGCCATGACATGGACAGAGCATCTGTGGCCAAGGCCAGAGGATCCTGAGACAGGGAGACAAAGGCCGGGAGCTTGTGATTGTGACGGGATGCAAACAGATCCACATCCGGTAGACCCCAACAGTGACACAGGGACTGGAATACCCTGTTGCAGAGGGACCACTCTCCCTGACGAGAGGTCCCCCTGCTCAGAGAGTCTGCCAGTAGATTCTCTGCCCCCGGGATGTACACAGCCGAAATGCATTGAACATTGGCCTCCGCCCATGTCAGAATCCGCGACACCTCCTGGAGGGCCCCCCTGCTCCGGGTCCCTCCCTGATGGTTGATGTAGGCAACCGCCGTTCTGTTGTCTGAGCGCACCTGCACAGACAGACCCTTCAGGTGATTGGTCAACTGCTCCAGTACCAACCTGATTGCCCGTAGTTCCAGAATGTTGATGGGCAGGTGGGCCTCCTGAGGGCCCCACCTCCCCTGGAACCGCAGGGACTTCCAGAATCCCCCCCAACCTGACAGACTGGCATCCGTGGTGACCGTCTCCCAGGAGGGGGCCAGAAAGGACCTGCCCCCCAGCAAGTTCCTGTGGTCCAGCCACCACGAAAGGGACCGCCTGACCAAGGGAGAAAGCACACAGACCCCGTCCAAGGACGTTGGGTCCTTTGTCCCATACTGACAGAAGGTGAAGTTGCAGAGGCCTCAAATGGAACTGAGCAAAGGGCACCGCCTCGAAGCACGCCACCATCGGCCCACCAACTGCATTCCCTGACTGAGTGAGGGCTGGGGACACGAGAGCAGGAACCTCACCTGCGCTGTCAGAGCTTCCACCTTCTGTTGAGGAAGGAATATCCGTGACTGAACCGTATCCAGAATCATCCCCAGGAATGGGGTCACCGAAGAAGGGGACAGAGAGGACTTGGGGTGATTGATCACCCTGCCGAAGGACTCCAAGGTGGACACCACCAGCTGAGTGTCCAACTCCGCCTGCTGTAGAGACCGAGAGGTGATGAGTATGTCGTCCAGGTAGGGCAGCACGCGTATGCCCCTTGACCTTATCAGAGACATCACCCCCGCCAGCACCTTGGTGAACACTCTGGGAGCTGAAGTGAGGCCAAATGGCAAGGCCACAAATTGGTAATGTTGGTCTTCCAACGCGAATCTGAGAAACCTTTGGTGTCCCGGGAACACAGGGATGTGAAGGTAAGCATCTTTGATGTCCACAGACGTCATGAAATCCCCTGGGCGCAGGGAGCTGATGGCCGAGCGCAAAGTTTCTATGCGAAAGCGCCGGTTCTTGACAAACTTGTTGAGGATCTTCAAATCCAGAATGGGCCTCACTGACCCATCTTTTTTGGGTACTGTGAAAAGGTTGGAATAGAACCCCTTGCCCCTTTCTCTTAAGGGGACCCTGCAAATTACCCCCAGATCCAAAAGTCCTTGCACGGCCTGCATCAAGCCCTGAGCGGAGACAGGATCCTGGGGGATCCGGGACCTGATGAATCTTGAGGGGGGCCGCACAGCAAACTCTATCTTGTAACCAGAGGACATTATCTCCTGAATCCACCGGTCTGAGACGTGGCGCCTCCAGACGTGCGCGAAGTGCTGTAGCCGTCCCCTCACCCTGACGGGCGAGGGTGCCCCATCATGACTGAGGGGGCTTGGGAGAGGGTTTGGACTTAGACCCCCAGGAGGAGCCAGGACGTCATCCCCTGCTCCTATGCCAGGAATCTGCACGAGCCCCCGCGAAGGACACCCCATTTCCCTGCTTAGCACCTCGGTAGGGGAGTGAAAGGGGGCCCTGGCCCCGAATGGGCCGAGACTGCCGCCTGCGCTGTGGTAACTTACCTCCTTTAGCAAAGAGGTCTAGACGGTCCCCGAACAGGCGCAGCCCCTTAAATGGAAGCCCAGTAAGGGCCTTCTTTGCAGCATTGTCAGCAGCCCACTGGCGCAGCCACACCGCGCGGCGTATAGCTACCGCCAAGGCAGAAGATCTGGCACACATCCTAATAGCATCATCCGATACAGACAGGATAAAGTTTACAAACACATCACAGTTAGACAGTGCATTAACCGTATCAGGTGGCCATTCATCAGGGCCTTCGAGTACACTTCTGACCATGGCCCTGAGCGCCACAAAAGTAATGGCCAAGGCGCAAACCGGGCGCAGCGCCGCCCCCACAAATGCAAAGGCATGGCATGCCAATTGATCAATACGCCGGTCCTCAGAGTCCCGCAGCGTAGTAGTGTCAGGGGAGTGCATAATAGAGGTGTTAGACAGCCCTAGAATAGGAGCATCGACCTCGGGGGGCGATGACCAGCACTTAACCAAGTCAGCAGGAAAGGGATACTTCCTGTACAAACTCTTAGGAATCCCGGGAAGTCTACTGGGATGTTCCCACTCCTTAAGCACGAGGTTATTGAAACGGGTTTGCTCAGGAAATTCCAACCGAGCCTTAGCAGTATGAAATAGCTCACCCCTTTGCTTGGGAGCCGCAACAGGGGGAGAGATGGAAAAAACCTCAAAAATCTGAACCAGCAGCCTGTCAGTATCATCTGGGGTCCAGTGATCAGAGCCAGAATCGTCATGACCCCTGGGTCTCTCGCCAGATGACACCGAGTCAGAGAACAGCTCCCCTTCGTCCGAGGGGGTGTAGCCATATAGATGCAAAAACTCATCATCCGTAGGGAAAAGAGTGGCATCAGGGGTTAAGTGACGCTTTTTAGCGGTGGCCTTACGCGCTAAAGTATTAGCAATCAATTTTTCAACACTGGCCAGTCTAGCAGCCACATCAGGATGAGAATCCCCGCTTGTATGCAATGCAATGGGGGTGAGACTCAAGCTTGGGGGAGTAGGTGAAGTGAGGCGAGGTGCAGGCCCAGCCACCGGAGCATTAACGCCTGCTGTGCACAAGGGACACAGACCCGTGCGTTGTCACCGCAGATAGGTGAGACCCCACAAGCTACACACAGCCGGGCTTGTCCTGAAGGAACCCCGGTCACATTATCCTGAGATGCCTCCATATGGTGATTAATAGGCACAATAGGCCAGTAGGGATTGACGCTGTAAGCTACCCTGGATGCCCCAATGACCCGCTAGGGAAGTGGGAGTAATTATACTAGGCCCAACTGGCAATTACACCGGGCCGGGAGAAGCCACTGGATTCACCCAATGAGAAGAATGGGCGTCCGTAAGCAATGAGCATAAAGGTCGCCTGCGAGGGCACTTACAGACCGCGGAAGGGGGGACCGTTACACACGTGCGCGCGCGACTATACAGCAAAATGGCGCCAAGCGAACCTCGAAGGGCGGGCCAGAGCGGGCCGTGACACGGAGCGCGCCAAGGCAGGCCCCCGCCCCCCCCGAAGAGCGCGAAGCTCAAAGACAGCAGCCAATGATAACACCGCAGCGTCTGAGGCAACGCCGCCGTCCGGCGCGGACATCCAAAGGAGGGAAAAGACGCGCCATGTAATAGTAAAAACAGACAAGTCAGCGCGGCGGCTGACACTACATATCTAGTCATACACATAATCACTATACGCACTGACCCACACTCCCCCCCCCTTCTTTCCCCCCTGAAGGCTACGGGGAGAATGAGGGAGGATGGCGGCCCTTTGTACAGGACCCACCGCTACACGGGGCATGTGGCAATAAGGCGGGAGGGGCATCCCATACAGGCTCACCATCAGCCTAAACCGCCTACCCTATGGTGGGGGACTGTGGTGGAGCGTAGCTCCGTTAAGCACGCATGGTGCTGCCTACCTTCACCCGACCAGCGCAGCCCAGGCTGGGAGGCACATCACACGAGGAACGGGTGGGAATAGTCCAACAGGGCCGCAGGCTGTAATAGCGCCGCCCACCTGCGAGAGCGTGATACTTCATGTCTTCGCAGTCAGCACTGCAGAGAAATCTGGGGATTTGTGGGAGGTCCCTCGGTGTGTGGGGGGCTGGGAGGAGCCTGTTTTACATGTCTCTGCAGTGCACAGCGCCATCTGGCGGAGGATAACCCAAGTGTAAGTATTATATCTGGAGCAGGACGTGCTGTATACTAAGAATAGGCCATTTTCCCCTGGATAATGCCCAGTCCTGGTCACTGCACGCCCCTGCTTCCTGCATAGGGGGCTTTCTTTGGAGAGTGGTCACATGACCACCATATGAGATGGGCCCTCGCAGAGCACAAGGGTCCCAGCACCTGCCCTGCTAAGCCGAGTGCTGTCGCCGGCCCTGGAGGGATAGATCGTATCCCGGCCAGCTGTACAGCTGTAATAGGGAAGCCCTGGATTCTCCTGCCTTTCAATGTCTATAGATACATTTTAGCCTGGGCTGACCCTTTATATTAGATGAGGGTGATACATCTCTAATGCCCCAGGCTGGTGGCAATAGTCCTGGTCGGGGGGGGCAGTTACCTCCAGCAGACGGGCGATCCTCGGGGTTCTTTTGGAGGAGTCGTTTGATGAGGTCCCGGAAGGGTCGGGGGCAGGAAGGCGGCAGCTCAGCGTCCAGCCCGGCCCACCATTGCTCCTGCATCTGGCCCAGATTATTCAGGGTCACCTCCAAACCTGCCACAAGCCGGAGACATTCTGTTACTGGAGAGAACCAGCCATCATCCCACACCAGCAGTGACCCTGCATTACAGAGATACTCACCTTTTCCCAGCAGAGTTCCATCTGATGGGGGACAGGAAACTAACCTCACCTCCCCCCTCACACCATCAGTGACCCTGCATTACAGAGATACTCACCTTTTCCCAGCAGAGCTCCATCTGATGGGGGACAGGAAACTACTGCACCTCCCCCCTCACACCATCAGTGACCCTGCATTACAGAGATACTCACCTTTTCCCAGCAGAGCTCCATCTGATGGGGGACAGGAAACTACTGCACCTCCCCCCTCACACCACCAGTGAGCCCTGCATTACAGAGATACTCACCTTTTCCCAGCAGAGCTCCATCTGATGGGGGACAAGAAACTACTGCACCTCCCCCCTCACACCACCAGTGACACTGCATTAGAGAGATACTCACCTTTTCCTATGAGGGCTCCATCTAATGGGGGACAGGAAACTCACCTCACCTCCCCCCTCACACCCTCAGCGAGCCCTGCATTAGTGAGATACTCACCTTTTCCTAGCAGAGCTTCATCTGATGGGGGACAGGAAACTAACCTCACCTCCCCCCTCACACCATCAGGCATGGAGGCAATCTGGGCGTAGGACTTACCCTGGAATGGACGCTTTCCCGTCGCAATCTCAAACATCACCACCCCCAGGCTGCAGGAGGAAAAGGATTCAGGGTTAGTCTGGACCATTTCCCATGATGCACTGCACAGGTTTATTCAGCACAAGAGCGTGTACAGCGGTGATAACAATGGTTTCCATGACGACAGCGCATGCGTCCAGATACAAGGCCATAAAGCTGATCCCTAAAAGGGGGTGAGGAGGGTGATCCTGGGATAAAGCTGATCCCTATTAGGGAGAGGGGGAGGAGGAGGGTGATCCCAGGAAAAATATGATCCCTATTAGGGAGTGGGGGAGGAGGAGGGTGATCCCGGGAAAAATATGATCCCTATTAGGGAGTGGGGGAGGAGGAGGGTGATCCCGGGAAAAATATGATCCCTAAAAGGGGGTGAGGAGGGTGATCTATAAGGAGGAGGGTGATCTATAAGGAGGAGGGTGATCCCAGGATAAATCTGATCCCTATTAGGGAGAGGGGGAGGAGGAGGGTGATCCTGGGATAAAGCTGATCCCTATTAGGGGGTTGGGAAGGAGGAGGGTGATCCTGGGATAAAGCTCATCCCTATAAGGTGGTGAGGAGGGTGATCCTGGGATAAAGCCGATCCCTATTAGAGGGTGAGGAGGGTGATCCTGGGATAAAGCCGATCCCTATTAGAGGGTGAGGAGGGTGATCCTGGGATAAAGCCGATCCCTATTAGAGGGTGAGGAGGGTGATCCTGGGATAAAGCCGATCCCTATTAGAGGGTGAGGAGGGTGATCCTGGGATAAAGCCGATCCCTATAAGGTGGTGAGGAGGGTGACCTGGGGATAAAGCCGATCCCTATTAGAGAGTGAGGAGGGTGATCCTGGGATAAAGCTGATCCCTATTAGAGGGTGAGGAGGGCGATCCTGGGATAAAGCTGATCCCTATTAGAGGGTGAGGAGGGTGATCCTGGGGTAAAGCCGATCCCTATTAGAGGGTGAGGAGGGTGATCCTGGGATAAAGCCGATCCCTATTAGAGGGTGAGGAGGGTGATCCTGAGATAAAGCCGATCCCTATTAGAGGGTGAGGAGGGCGATCCTGGGATAAAGCTGATCCCTATTAGAGGGTGAGGAGGGTGATCCTGGGATAAAGCCGATCCCTATTAGAGGGTGAGGAGGGCGATCCTGGGATAAAGCCGATCCCTATTAGAGGGTGAGGAGGGTGATCCTGGGATAAAGCTGATCCCTATTAGAGGGTGAGGAGGGTGATCCTGGGATAAAGCCAATCCCTATTAGAGGGTGAGGAGGGTGATCCTGGGATAAAGCCGATCCCTATTAGAGAGTGAGGAGGTTGATCCTGGGATAAAGCTGATCCCTATTAGAGGGTGAGGAGGGCGATCCTGGGATAAAGCTGATCCCTATTAGAGGGTGAGGAGGGTGATCCTGGGATAAAGCTGATCCCTATTAGAGGGTGAGGAGGGCGATCCTGGGATAAAGCCGATCCCTATTAGAGGGTGAGGAGGGTGATCCTGGGATAAAGCCGATCCCTATTAGAGGGTGAGGAGGGTGATCCTGGGATAAAGCTGATCCCTATTAGAGGGTGAGGAGGGCGATCCTGGTATAAAGCCGATCCCTATTAGAGGGTGAGGAGGGTGATCCTGGGATAAAGCTGATCCCTAAAAGGGGGTGAGGAGGGTGATCCTGGGATAAAGCTGATCCCTATTAGAGGGTGAGGAGGGTGATCCTGGGATAATGCTGATCCCTATTAGAGGGTGAGGAGGGTGATCCTGGGATAAAGCTGATCCCTATTAGAGAGTGAGGAGGGTGATCCTGGGATAAAGCTGATCCCTATTAGAGGGTGAGGAGGGTGATCCTGGGATAAAGCCGATCCCTATTAGACGGTGAGGAGGGTGATCCTGGGATAAAGCTGATCCCTATTAGAGAGTGAGGAGGGTGATCCTGGGATAAAGCTGATCCCTATTAGAGGGTGAGGAGGGCGATCCTGGGATAAAGCTGATCCCTATTAGAGGGTGAGGAGGGTGATCCTGGGATAAAGCTGATCCCTATTAGAGAGTGAGGAGGGTAATCCTGGGATAAAGCCGATCCCTATTAAAGGGTGAGGAGGGCGATCCTGGGATAAAGCCGATCCCTATTAGAGGGTGAGGAGGGTGATCCTGGGATAAAGCCGATCCCTATTAGAGGGTGAGGAGGGCGATCCTGGGATAAAGCCGATCCCTATTAGAGGGTGAGGAGGGTGATCCTGGGATAAAGCCGATCCCTATTAGAGGGTGAGGAGGGCGATCCTGGGATAAAGCTGATCCCTATTAGAGGGTGAGGAGGGTGATCCTGGGATAAAGCTGATCCCTATAAGGTGGTGAGGAGTGTGACCTGGGGATAAATCTGATCCCTATTAGAGGGTGAGGAGGGTGATCCTGGGATAAAGCTGATCCCTATTAGAGGGTGAGGAGGGTGATCCTGGGATAAAGCCGATCCCTATTAGAGGGTGAGGAGGGCGATCCTGGGATAAAGCTGATCCCTATTAGAGAGTGAGGAGGGCGATCCTGGGATAAAGCCGATCCCTATTAGAGGGTGAGGAGGGTGATCCTGGGATAAAGCTGATCCCTATTAGAGGGTGAGGAGGGTGAACCTGGGATAAAGCCGATCCCTATTAGAGGGTGAGGAGGGTGATCCTGGGATAAAGCCGATCCCTATTAGAGGGTGAGGAGGTTGATCCTGGGATAAAGCTGATCCCTATTAGAGGGTGAGGAGGGTGAACCTGGGATAAAGCCGATCCCTATTAGAGGGTGAGGAGGGCGATCCTGGGATAAAGCCGATCCCTATTAGAGGGTGAGGAGGGTGATCCTGGGATAAAGCTGATCCCTATTAGAGGGTGAGGAGGGTGATCCTGGGATAAAGCTGATCCCTATTAGAGGGTGAGGAGGGTGATCCTGGGATAAAGCCGATCCCTATTAGAGGGTGAGGAGGGCGATCCTGGGATAAAGCTGATCCCTATTAGAGAGTGAGGAGGGCGATCCTGGGATAAAGCCGATCCCTATTAGAGGGTGAGGAGGGTGATCCTGGGATAAAGCTGATCCCTATTAGAGGGTGAGGAGGGTGATCCTGGGATAAAGCTGATCCCTATTAGAGGGTGAGGAGGGTGATCCTGGGATAAAGCTGATCCCTATTAGAGGGTGAGGAGGGTGATCCTGGGATAAAGCTGATCCCTATTAGAGGGTGAGGAGGGCGATCCTGGGATAAAGCTGATCCCTATTAGAGAGTGAGGAGGGCGATCCTGGGATAAAGCTGATCCCTATTAGAGGGTGAGGAGGGCGATCCTGGGATAAAGCTGATCCCTATTAGAGAGTGAGGAGGGCGATCCTGGGATAAAGCTGATCCCTATTAGAGGGTGAGGAGGTTGATCCTGGGATAAAGCTGATCCTTATTAGAGGGTGAGGAGGGTGATACTGGGATAAAGCCGATCCCTATTAGAGGGTGAGGAGGGTAATCCTAGGATAAAGCCGATCCCTATTAGAGGGTGAGGAGGGTAATCCTGGGATAAAGCCGATCCCTATTAGAGGGTGAGGAGGGTAATCCTGGGATAAAGCTGATCCCTATTAGAAGGTGAGGAGGGCGATCCTGGGATAAAGCCGATCCCTATTAGAGGGTGAGGAGGGTAATCCTGGGATAAAGCCGATCCCTATTAGAGGGTGAGGAGGGCGATCCTGGGATAAAGCTGATCCCTATTAGAGAGTGAGGAGGTTGATCCTGGGATAAAGCTGATCCCTATTAGAGGGTGAGGAGGGTGATCCTGGGATAAAGCTGATCCCTATTAGAGGGTGAGGAGGGTGATCCTGGGATAAAGCTGATCCTTATTAGAGGGTGAGGAGGGCGATCCTGGGATAAAGCTGATCCCTATTAGAGAGTGAGGAGGTTGATCCTGGGATAAAGCTGATCCTTATTAGAGGGTGAGGAGGGTGATCCTGGGATAAAGCTGATCCCTATTAGAGGGTGAGGAGGGCGATCCTGGGATAAAGCCGATCCCTATTAGAGGGTGAGGAGGGTGATCCTGGGATAAAGCTGATCCCTATTAGAGGGTGAGGAGGGTGATCCTGGGATAAAGCTGATCCTTATTAGAGGGTGAGGAGGGTGATCCTGGGATAAAGCTGATCCCTATTAGAGGGTGAGGAGGGTGATCCTGGGATAAAGCCGATCCCTATTAGAGGGTGAGGAGGGTGATCCTGGGATAAAGCTGATCCCTATTAGAGGGTGAGGAGGGTGATCCTGGGATAAAGCTGATCCCTATTAGAGGGTGAGGAGGGTGATCCTGGGATAAAGCCGATCCCTATTAGAGGGTGAGGAGGGCGATCCTGGGATAAAGCTGATCCCTATTAGAGGGTGAGGAGGGCGATCCTGGGATAAAGCCGATCCCTTTTAGAGGGTGAGGAGGGTGATCCTGGGATAAAGCTGATCCCTATAAGGGGGAGGGTGATCCTGGGATAAAGCTGATCCCTATTAGAGGGTGAAGAAGGAGAAGGGGGATTCAATATAAATTTGATCCCTATAAGGGGGAGGAGAAGGAGGAATGATACCGGGATAAATCTGATCCCTATTCCAAACAAATTAATTATTAGGTGACATGAATATTAATTAATGAAAGAAACAAATAAAAAGGATGATCCTGGGATAAAGCTGATCCCTATTAGGGGGTGAAGAAGGAGCAGGGGGATCCAATATAAAATTGATCCCTATAAGGGGGGGAGAAGGAGGATTGATACCGGGATAAATCTGATCCCTATTCTAAATAAATGAATTATTAGGTGATTTGAATATGAATTAATGAAAGCGATGAATGACTATTAATGTAACCCCTCACCTGTAGATCTCGCTGCGCTTGTCGTAGGCGTTGATGCTCTCCAAGACTTCTGGCGCTGTGTATTCCCGCTCGCGGCTCTTCCCTGCGTTCTCTGCGTTGCCCGGTTTCCTAATGGAGGATTCCGTCTTGGAGAGCTCGAATCCGGAGAGCTGCGGGTGGCAGAGGTCACGTGACTAACGGAGAGAGCTTCCATCAATGCCCGTCACCCCCAACCCAGACTATTTACTGTTTCAGGGACCCCGGGCACGTCCCCTCACCCACCGAGAGGGGCGACCTCCCGAATTCTCAGGGACCCCGGGCACGTCCCCTCACCCACCGAGAGGGGCGACCTCCCGAATTCTCAGGGACCCCGGGCACGTCCCCTCACCCACCGAGAGGGGCGACCTCCCGAATTCTCAGGGACCCCAGGCACGTCCCCTCACCCACCGAGAGGGGCGACCTCCCGAATTCTCAGGGACCCCAGGCACGTCCCCTCACCCACCGAGAGGGGCGACCTTCCAAATTCTCAGGGACCCCGGGCACGTCCCCCTCACCCACCGAGAGGGGCGACCTTCCAAATTCTCAGGGACCCCGGGCACGTCCCCCTCACCCACCGAGAGGGGCGACCTTCCAAATTCTCAGGGACCCCGGGCACGTCCCCCTCACCCACCGAGAGGGGCGACCTTCCAAATTCTCAGGGACCCTGGGCACGTCCCCTCACCCACCGAGAGGGGCGACCTTCCAAATTCTCAGGGACCCCGGGCACGTCCCCCTCACCCACCGAGAGGGACGACCTTCCAAATTCTCAGGGACCCCAGGCACGTCCCCTCACCCACCGAGAGGGGCGACCTTCCAAATTCTCAGGGACCCCAGGCACGTCCCCTCACCCACCGAGAGAGGCGACTTTCCAAATTCTCAGGGACCCCGGGCACGTCCCCTCACCCACCGAGAGGGGCGACCTTCCAAATTCTCAGGGACCCCGGGCACGTCCCCTCACCCACCGAGAGAGGCGACCTTCCAAATTCTCAGGGACCCCAGGCACGTCCCCTCACCCACCGAGAGGGGCGACCTTCCAAATTCTCAGGGACCCCGGGCACGTCCCCTCACCCACCGAGAGGGGCGACCTTCCAAATTCTCAGGGACCCCGGGCACGTCCCCCTCACCCACCGAGAGGGACGACCTTCCAAATTCTCAGGGACCCTGGGGACGTCCCCCTCGCCCACCGAGAGGGGCGACCTTCCAAATTCTCAGGGACCCCGGGCACGTCCCCTCACCCACCGAGAGGGGCGACATTCCAAATTCTCAGGGACCCCGGGCACGTCCCCCTCACCCACCGAGAGGGGCGACCTTCCAAATTCTCAGGGACCCCAGGCACGTCTCCTCACCCACCGAGAGAGGCGACCTTCCAAATTCTCAGGGACCCCGGGCACGTCCCCTCACCCACCGAGAGGGGCGACCTTCCAAATTCTCAGGGACCCCGGGCACGTCCCCTCACCCACCGAGAGAGGCGACCTTCCAAATTCTCAGGGACCCCAGGCACGTCCCCTCACCCACCGAGAGGGGCGACCTTCCAAATTCTCAGGGACCCCAGGCACGTCCCCCTCACCCACCGAGAGGGGTGACCTTCCAAATTCTCAGGGACCCCAGGCACGTCCCCCTCACCCACCGAGAGAGGCGACCTTCCAAATTCTCAGGTACCCCGGGCACGTCCCCCTCACCCACCGAGAGGGGCGACCTTCCAAATTCTCAGGGACCCCGGGCACGTCCCCTCACCCACCGAGAGGGGCGACCTCCCGAATTCTCAGGGACCCCAGGCACGTCCCCTCACCCACCGAGAGGGGCGACCTCCCGAATTATCAGGGACCCCGGGCACGTCCCCTCACCCACCGAGAGGGGCGACCTTCCAAATTCTCAGGGACCCCGGGCACGTCCCCTCACCCACCGAGAGGGGCGACCTTCCAAATTCTCAGGGACCCCGGGCACGTCCCCTCACCCACCGAGAGGGGCGACCTTCCAAATTCTCAGGGACCCCGGGCACGTCCCCTCACCCACCGAGAGGGGCGACCTTCCAAATTCTCAGGGACCCCGGGCACATCCCCTCACCCACCGAGAGAGGCGACCTTCCAAATTCTCAGGGACCCCGGGCACGTTTTAGTTTGTGGGGATCATTGGTGCAATGAAGCACCTTCTCCGGGCCTCCACAGCTCAGGGGCCCCCACTACCATTCCCACCTGGGGCATTTAAAGGGACAGTGCAGACAAAAAGAAAAAGTCCTGCAATAAGCAGGCCCCTAATACTCACCTGGTGGTAGATCCTTCTCTACCCCCCAGTCCCCCAGTGTGATCCCCCTCCCCCCGAGGCACCCAGTGTGGTCCCCCTCCCTTCGAGGCACCCAGTGTGATCCCCCTCCCCCCGAGGCACCCAGTGTGATCCCCTCTCCCCCCGAGGCACCCAGTGTGATCCCCTCTCTCCCCCAGGCACCCAGTGTGATCCCCTCTCCCCCCCAGGCACCCAGTGTGATCCCCTCTCCCCCCGCGGGAACCCAGTGTGATCCCCTTTCTCCCCCAGGCACCCAGTGTGATCCCCTCTCTCCCCCAGGCACTCAGTGTGATTCCCTCTCCCCCCAGGCACCCAGTGTGATCCTCTCTCCCCCCAGGCACCCAGTGTGATCCTCCTCTCTCCCCCAGGCACCCAGTGTGATCCTCCTCTCTCCCCCAGGCACCCAGTGTGATCCTCCTCTCTCCCCCAGGCATCCAGTGTGATCCTCCTCTTTCCCCCAGGCACCCAGTGTGATCCTCCTCTTCCCCCCAGGCACCCAGTGTGATCCTTCTCTTCCCCCCAGGCACCCAGTGTGACCCTCTCTCTTCCCCCAGGCACCCAGTGTGACCCTCTCTCCCCCCAGGCACCCAGTGTGATCCCCCTCTCCCCCCAGACACCCAGTATGACCTCCCCCCCCCCGAGCACCCAGCGTGATCGCCCTCTCCCCCAGGCACCCTCCTCTTCTCTCCTTACTTCCCCAGTATGAGCTTCCTTCTCCAGGTCTGAACCTCTTCTGCTTGAATCCAACCCCCCACTGAAGTCCACTCATCCAGCTCCCCCCCCCCAGCTACACTTTTATGAGGGGCCCATAAAAGAACTGCTCGGTGCCATGGACACACAATATGGCCATGGCTAGTTACCTTTAAACAATAGGTTCCGTCCACCAAAAACTTGGAGCTGCTCAGACTCCCGTGCAGGATGGCTTTCACCTCTGTCTGGTGTAACCTGGAGGACAGGAAACAAGATATATGGGACTAATCACTAAACATATATAAATGGACTTAATTGAATAATATGCTATAGATCTTATTGAACACTGACTGAATAATACACTTTTAATTGAATAATAAGGACTTAATTGAAAAATATGCAAAAGATGTTAATGGGATAACAAGCAATAGGTGACTTGAAGTATAATTTTGAATTAAATGCAAACAAGGGTTAAATACTCCAATACAATACTGCTCAATATTTCTGTAATCTCTCCAGAGTCGCTTCAGCTTTTCTGGCTGATACATGGGCAACGTGACCGTGACTGTGGACAGGCCAATCGCAGGGCCAGATTTAGCTGGGGATCACAGTGGGGGTAAGTAAAAGTGGGGTTTTAACGAAGGAGGGCGTGAGGAGGTTATAGAGATGTCAGAAAGATAAGAGAAACCTTAATGATACTCCAGTCCAACATCTGAATCTTCTCTTTTAGAACTATCAAAAAGCGGCCCAGTATCTTTTAGAGCAGAATGAATCACCATATATCAGATCTTGCATCAGCAGATCGATCGTTCTAAGTGTAAAGGGACAGTCCAGTCTAGGTAACTCTTGTGGTTCATGAAAGCAGCCATGATGGGATTACTGCAGCTGCCGCCCCATAGACTTCTACTGAGAGGAGAAGGTCTCATACATCTCGACATAAGACTAAGTGGGGCAGTGGGGGTAATACCATCATGGCTCCCATAAATTGCAAGAGATATTCGGACTGGACTGTCCCTTTATTAAAGAGTGTAAAGCAGGCACCTGTAAAGAGCTCGGGCGGCATCCAGGGCCATGCGGACTCTCCAATCCCAGTCCAGCTCCGACTCTTCATTCAGCAGCTCTCGTAACGTTCCCTTACTGCACAACTCCATCACCAGAGAGAAGATAGTTTCAGGGCCTGTAACAGAAGAGGATGGATGATGAGGACAGGGAATGGAGATGGGTGATAAGGGCCAAAAAGCCTGGGGTGGAAAAGGGAGGGGGGCTTTGAGGGTGGACCCTGGAAACGAGGACAGAGAGCTGCAGAGATATAAAACTGAGAAGAATGAGGGATGAGACCAGAGAATAGAAAACAGAAGAGAGCACTAAACAGTCCAGAATGGAAACCAAAGATTCAAGGCAGTAAAAGCAGTATAGCCAACTGAACAAGATATGTGCAAGTCCAAACCAAGAATGGTGTGGAACAAGTATGAAGGGCAGAGAACTGCAGAGAGTCTGCATTGGAAACATGGGGAGATGAAGAATGACAATAGGAAAGGAGATGAGAAGGAGGGGGAGCAGAAAAGAGTTCAGGATGAGATCAGATGGGAAGATTGAGGGATGAGACTGGATGTCAGAAGAGTGTGGAATGGAAACACGGGAAGATGAGGGATGAAGAACAGATATGTGAAGATGAGGAATGTAGAACAGGAAAGTGAAGATGAGGGATGTAGAACAGGAAAGTGAAGATGAGGGATGTAGAACAGGAAAGTGAAGACAAGGGATGAAGAACAGGGAAGTTAAAATGAGGGATGAAGAACAGAGTAGTTAAGATGAGGGATGAAGAACAGGGGGGTGATGATGAGAAATGAAGAACAAGGAAGTGAAGACGAGTGATGAAAAACAGAGAAGTGCAAATGAGGAATAAAGAACAGGAAGATGAAGACGAGGGATGAAGAACAGAGACGTGAAGATGAGGGATGAATAATAGAGATGTGAAGATGAGGGATGAATAGCAGAGACGTGAAGATGCGGGATGAATGACGGAGACGCGAAGATGAGGAATGAAGAACAGTTAAGTTAAGATGACGGATGAATAACACAGAAGTGAATATGAGGGATGAATAACAGAGACGTGAAGGTGAGGGATGATGAACAAAGATGTGAAGATGAGGGATGAATAACAGAGACATGAAGATGAGGGATGAAGAACAGAGACGTGAAGATGAGGGATGAAGAAAAGAGACGTGAAGATGAGGGATGAAGAACAGAGGCGTGAAGATGAGGGTTGAAGAACAGAGGCGTGAAGATGAGGGATGATGAACAAAGATGCGAAGATGAGGGATGAAGAACAGTTAAGTTAAGATGACGGATGAAGGACAAGGAAGTGAAGATGAGGGATAAGGAATATGGAAGTGAAGATGAGGGATAAATAACAGAGACGTGAAGATGAGGGATGAATAACAATGACGTGAAGATGAGGGATGAATAACAGAGACGTGAAGATGAGGGATGAATAACAGAGACGTGAAGATGAGGGATGAATAACAGAGACGTGAAGATGAGGGATGAATAACAGAGACGTGAAGATGAGGGATGAATAACAGAGACGTGAAGATGAGGGATGAAGAACAGAGACGTGAAGATGAGGGATGAAGAACAGAGGCGTGAAGATGAGGGATGAATAACAGAGACGTGAAGATGAGGGATGAACAACAGAAACGTGAAGATGAGGGATGAATAACAGAGGCGTGAAGATGAGGGATGAATAACAGAGACGTGAAGATGAGGGATGAAGAACAGAGACGTGAAGATGAGGGATGAATAACAGAGACGTGAAGATGAGGGATGAAGAACAGAGACGTGAAGATGAGGGATGAAGAACAGAGGCGTGAAGATGAGGGATGAATAACAGAGACGTGAAGATGAGGGATGAATAACAGAAACGTGAAGATGAGGGATGAATAACAGAGGCGTGAAGATGAGGGATGAATAACAGAGACGTGAAGATGAGGGATGAAGAACAGAGACGTGAAGATGAGGGATGAATAACAGAGACGTGAAGATGAGGGATGAATAACAGAAACGTGAAGATGAGGGATGAATAACAGAGACGTGAAGATGAGGGATGAATAACAGAGACGTGAAGATGAGGGATGAAGAACAGAGACGTGAAGATGAGGGATGAAGAACAGAGACGTGAAGATGAGGGATGAAGAACAGAGACGTGAAGAACAGAGACGTGAAGATGAGGGATGATGAACAAAGACGTGAAGATGAGGGATGAATAACAGAGACATGAAGATGAGGGATGAATAACAGAGACATGCAGATGAGGGATGAAGAACAGAGACGTGAAGATGAGGGATGAATAACAGAGACGTGAAGATGAGGGATGAATAACAGAGACGTGAAGATGAGGGATGAAGAACAGAGACGTGAAGATGAGGGATGAATAACAGAGACGTGAAGATGAGGGATGAATAACAGAAACGTGAAGATGAGGGTTGAATAACAGAGATGTGAAGATGAGGGATGAATAACAGAGACGTGAAGATGAGGGATGAAGAACAGAGACGTGAAGATGAGGGATGAAGAACAGAGACGTGAAGATGAGGGATGAAGAACAGAGACGTGAAGAACGGAGACGTGAAGATGAGGGATGATGAACAAAGACGTGAAGATGAGGGATGAATAACAGAGACATGAAGATGAGGGATGAAGAACAGAGACATGCAGATGAGGGATGAAGAACAGACACGTGAAGATGAGGGATGAAGAACAGAGACGTGAAGATGAGGGATGAATAACAGAGACGTGAAGATGAGGGATGAATAACAGAGACGTGAAGATGAGGGATGAATAACAGAGACGTGAAGATGAGGGATGAATAACAGAGACGTGAAGATGAGGGATGAATAACAGAGACGTGAAGATGAGGGATGAATAACAGAGACGTGAAGATGAGGGATGAAGAACAGAGACGTGAAGATGAGGGATGAAGAACAGAGACGTGAAGAACGGAGACGTGAAGATGAGGGATGATGAACAAAGACGTGAAGATGGGGGATGAATAACAGAGACATGAAGATGAGGGATGAATAACAGAGACGTGCAGATGAGGGATGAAGAACAGAGACGTGAAGATGAGGGATGAAGAACAGAGACGTGAAGATGAGGGATGAAGAACAGAGACGTGAAGATGAGGGATGAAGAACAGAGACGTGAAGATGAGGGATGAAGAACAGAGACGTGAAGATGAGGGATGAAGAACAGAGACGTGAAGATGAGGGATGAAGAACAGAGACGTGAAGATGAGGGATGAAGAACAGAGACGTGAAGATGAGGGATGAAGAACAGAGACGTGAAGATGAGGGATGAAGAACAGAGACGTGAAGATGAGGGATGAAGAACAGAGACATGAAGATGAGGAATGAAGAACAGGGAAGTGAAGATGAGGGAAGAGTGCGGCACAGAGACCCCTCACCCGAGTTATCAATGCAGATCCCGTAGAGCCGTAAGATGTTGGGACACTCGAACTTCTTCATGGTTTGGCTCTCAGACTGAAACGTTTTCCTTATGTAACTGGAAATCAGAAAAGACGTCAGAGCCTCTCACCGGAAAACTCTCAGCAGAGAACCTGTCCTACCTGTCGGGTGACTTACTCCTCATTTTGCCCACTCTGACCCTTAAACACTTTGATGGCCACGGGGCTGCGGTGATATTCTCCGCGGTACAGGAAGTGGGTCGGCCTCTCTAGCATCAAGTCCCCGAGCTTCAGATCACTCCCTCGGATCTCGTTGATGTTCCAGCATGAAGGGCGACCTGTTGATGATTAACATAAGAATTTCAAAATGGTCAGAAAACTTAAAGTGGACCAAAACCCTTGTAATCTGGATTTGAAGTCAAAAGGCTCCAGGGCTGGTTACAGATTTGGGATGCCCCAATGTTTAAAATCCCCTGGTTTCACCGCCCCGATTCCATTCTGCGTGTGCAGGCATCCCCGGAACTCCTGCACCAGCATCCCTAAATGGCTGATGGCGGGTACACATCAGTGGCCAACAGGAAGCTACTGGCATTCTTGCCATGCCTGAATAAGCATAGCAGTGATTTCCGATTGGACAAGAGCTCACACGTGCATCACCAGGGGAGCGTGGGGATGCGGTAAGTAACCGGGGGTTTCACGCACACAGGGGCATCTCAAATCGGGATGCCCTTGTAAAGCAGACCCAAACCTGCTTCAGATTAACCGGTAAAGGGGTCCTATGGATACCAAACCACCACCAGCCAGACAGCAGAAGCGGACTGGACATAGGCAGCACAGGGAGAATTCCCAGTAGACTGCACTGATGTGGTGCCAGCTGGGCCGATATCTCACCCGCTGTGCCAGAATCCCATCTGTCCTCTTTTAACACAGCATCTTTCCCTAATACACTAAAGGTTGGATACTATCTCTTTAACAGAGGCTAATTCTGAATGTTATAGCCTTAGTTGACGAACATATTCATAAACTTGGAAGCACCCTGGGGGTGGGGCTCAGCAGCTCGTGGGCCGGTCATAAGCTAGCCAGGGCCGGTAAATTCCCTGGCTGACTTTTGGTCCCAGTCCACCCCTGGCCTGTATTTGCCCCTCAGCTCTGGGCCAACTTTCTGTAATGGGGACAGTGGAGCACCCAGGAATTTTATCTGGAGGGGACCAGTGGAAGCATGGCTTCTGTATTCCCCAGATGTCAAATTGGTGAAGATGAGGGTGCTCCTGAGCTGCTGAACTTTTTGTGAATAGAAAGCCAATGCCCGCACTTCCTCCCTCCTGAGATGTCTCCTGAGCTCCATGAACCTGTGCCCCCTCTCCCCTATGCTTTCCATTGCTACTTAAAGTGGACCAAAACCCAGCACAATCGGCCCAGGAATCTATAAGATTCCCTCCCCCGGGCCATCCAAAATCGGGATGCCCCACTGTGTGAAAACCCCAGGTCGCTCTGTACACTGTTAGGTCCGTACCCTAATTGGGCACAGCTTCTACTTCTGTTGTCCAAATTATTCTAAGAGTGAATAAGACACAGAGACTGCTGTGTAGTAAAGACTCAAAGAGCATCTGAAGAGAATGCGCCCTTTTGTTTATTGTCAGCTGCTGATATACAATGATATGGGTGGGTATTGCCACATACAGATACATTCAAGCATTCTTATTGGCCATCTGACACGCCCCTTTCCCAGTATACACCCCGTAGGGAGTGTCTGACTTTTTCTTGTAATTTTATTGTTTGTCTGACACTCTCACCAAGTCATGACCTGGGAAAAGTACAAAATATGAAAACATTTCTTGGAATGATATGAGTTATGGTGTCACAAGCTGTATTTTGGCTAATAATGCTGTGAAGGCTAGAACCTTGAGGCAAGCAGAAGTGGTCACACAGGAAAGTACAGATAATAGACATTCTTCAGAAAATCACCAGATGCTTGTTTGCTCAAAAGTGTTCATGTCAATTGCAGTCAGGTTAACAGTAAAACTGTTTAACCCTATCAACACTTACCTTGCTTCCGGTCCAATGGCGCATGCGCGAGCCACGGCCGCATCCCCGCTATCCCTCTAGCAGGGCGCGTGCCCACGTCAGGCATTTGTGAATGGCCTGCGCGGGCATGCTCCCTGTTAGAGGGAAGCAGGGTTTTGACTATCCTGGGTTTTGATCCTTTCCCCCCCGGAGCATCCCAATCGGGGATGCCCTGCTGTGTGAAATCTCCCGGATCGCTGATGCTAACTCACCTCTTCCCGGTCCTACTGCGCATGCACGGCTGCTCGTCCAATCAGTGAGCTCGGAGCAGCTGATGTAACGTCATCTAAGGCGTCGTCTAAAAAGAAACTCAAAGCGCATTGGTGGCTGCATTCCCAGATTCCCCCTCAGGGAGCGTGCCCGCACCGGCTATTCACAGATGCCTGGAACGGGCACACGTCCTGCTAGAGGGATAGCGGGGATGCGGCCGCGGCTCGCGCATGTGCCGTTGGACCGGGTAACAAGGTAAGTGTATGGGGCGACCTGAGGGTTTCACACAATGCGGCATCCGGATTTTGGATGCTTCGGGGGAGGGAATCAATCGGTCCGGGAATCTTATATATTCCTGGGCCAATCTGCGTGGGTTTTGGTCCACTTTAACACCTGCAAGAAGTTCATTGTAACCGCTTCTCTGTGAGCCTGATGTGTTGAACTGATACATTTGTAAGCTTTTTCTTGTTAGCAATGTATCCATCTCGGGTTAGATCAAATCTGATTGTACACGTGTCGCACAATCTTGCCTAGAAGCCGCAGTGGAATCTAATCGGCAAGCTCTCACAATACAGAAACTTTAGCAAGAGTTTAGGAAGATTGTGGGGTGTGTGGCAGCCAGAGGTAGTGCGACTTCCTCTATAAAACAAAAAATGGAGAAGAGACGTGAGTGGCACTTCCTCAGGCTGGTGATGGTGTAATCGGGGGAAGAGTCTTACAACACTCGGGGGGGGGGGGGGGGATATACTCACATGCGATTTGGATTTCTGACATTTTATTGCTCAGGTCCCTAATGTCATCCGTCATGTTGTCCATCTTCTTATCCACTTGATCTGGAAAACACAAATACCGGTGAATGGATGATAATGAGAAATGTATTGTTATTATTTTTAAAGTGGACCAAAACCCAGGATTTTGACTATCCTGGGCTTTGATCCTTTCCCCTGGGATCAGGGATGCCCCGCTGTGTGAAACCCCCCAGATCGCCGAGCGCAGCTCACCTCTTCCCGGTCCTACGGTGCATGCGCGGCCGCTCGTCCAATCAGCGCTCGGAGCTGCTGATGTCACACCGTCTAAGCCTTCGTCTAAGGCCAGCGGCTCCGTGCGCTGGCGGCAGCATCCCCCGCTTCCCTCTAACAGGGAGCGTGCCCGTGCCGGCCATTCACAAATGCCTGGCCCTGCTAGAGGGATAGCGGGGATGCTGCCGTGGCTCGCGCATGCGCCGTTGGACCAGGAAACAAGGTAAGTGTATGGGGCGACCTGGGGGGTTCACACAGCAGGGCATCCCGGTTTTGGATGCCCCGGGGAGGGAATCAATCAGCCCAGGAATCTATAAGGTCTCGCTGGGGGCAAGTGGGGCACATGCCTTGGGCCCGCCACCACTTGGGGGCCTCCACCAAGCTCACAGGGTGCAGGAAGCAGCTGTATTTACATATTGAGCTGGTTCTAAAGCCAGTTTTCCCAGTTAGCATTTCTCTCTCTCTCTTTGTGACATACAGTCATGTGACAGGAAAGGGGAAGCGTGCCACGGGGCCACTACTCTGAATACTGCCTCTGACACTTTGCACCCACAGCGGGAGGTGTCCCGGGCATGTGTCTGAGGTGCAGGGCTTTAGGTGCATGTAGGTAAATCGGGCCATCGGGGGGTTTCAGACAGCAGACCATGCCAATTCAGGATGCCCCATAAAGAGGGAGACCACCACCCCTTGAGTCTTATAGACAGGGCCAGCTCCAGGTTTATGTGGGCCCTTGAGCAGCATGGTCTCACTGGGGCCCAAAACTAGTTTTGGTCTACTTTGAGGCGCACCAAACCCCTTTAAAGTGGACCAACACGCAGGATTTTCACTATCCTGGGTGTTGGTCCACTTCAGCGGGGCGGGATGCCCCGCTGTGTGAAACCCCCCCAAAAGCCCCAAAAAACGTACCTTTGCGGCGACTGACAAGCGACGGATAAGCCGCCGCCTCCCTCTTAAAGGGCGTGCGCCCGCGCCGGCCGTTTGTGAATGGTGACTGCTAGTGGGGCGCGCGGGAGGCGGCGGCGGCTGATCCGTCGCCTAAAAGGTAAGGTTTTTTGGGCCTTTTGGGGGGTTTCACCCCGCGGGACATCCCAATCTTCGATGCCCCGCAGTGAGGGAGGTGATCGGCCCGGGAATCTTATAGATGGGTGTTGGTCCACTTTAAACCTGACCTCGGAGTCTAAATGAATCTAGATCCTCCTGATTTTGGATGTGACCCTTTGTTCATTACTTTCCTGGAACAGGTGAATGCACTGTGTCGCCAGTTTGAGTTAACAACCAAACCAGGGGGGTTCTTTCACAAACAGGGGCATCCCAAATTGAGATGCCCCTGTAAAGTGGACCAAAACCCAGGGGTGGAATTGCTGGCATAGTGGATATGCCAGCGATCCCAGGGGGTTTCACACAGGAGGGTATCACAGATTGGGATGCTCCAGGGATAGGAAATCAGCTGGGGGTGGGCAACTTAAAAGCCAAACAAAACCCAGCACTTCTTCCCCTGGAATCTAAATCGAGATGCCGTGGCGGGGCCCACACCCCAAAGGCCGGCCCTGTCAGCGGGCCCTTCCCGGCTTTGCCGGGTGCTGACGCTGGCCCTGCTTATAGTCTCGAAGCGGGGTGGTTGCTGATTAAAACCCAGATATCCTATATCCAGACACTGAGTGAAATTTGGTCCCCATAAGCAAACCTCAATCCCACAGCACATGTGCCAGCCTCCCAAAATCTGTTGACGTTGACTTGCAGGCTGATTCATTACTAGCGCTAGGTACCGACAGGTAGCGACAGATGAGCGTCTGTAGCGAGGCATTGAGAGCTACCGCTAGTAGTCGCTGTGTTCGGCCATATTTTGCCATTTCAGAGCGTCTCAGTCGCTGGCCGGAATTGATGAATATATTGTGTGGGTCGCTCTAACACCAGTACAGCACTGTATGGGAGCGAACGGTAGCGCCAGCTCAGTGCGTCCGACTCACACCACATTCATCAAAAAAACAGCCTCACACAGCGCCAGCGCTCGAAATCGAGTCGTTGTAGCCCAGAGCGCCAGACGCTGTGTGATTAAATTATATATATATATTGTAACATGAACACTTTAATACCAGACATGTAAGGACAATTCTGCATAAAAATATTATAATTCAAAAAAAGTTTCAAAAAAGACTTTTCCTAGGCCATGAGAGGTGACACAATTATTTGATAATTTAAATACATAAATAAAACCCTGTTTAAAGAGAAGAAAAGTAACGTCCATTGAAATGTATGGGAGAGCGACAGGTAGCAACAGGTAATACCAGGTGCTCTGGAAGCCAGAGCACCGGCGCTATAAGCTGAGCCGTCTGTGATGATGAATCAGTCGCTGTTAGAGTCACTCACTAGATTCGCTTTGATAAATGTGGTATTGCGTACAGCGCCCGGCGGTCACCGTTCACTACCTGTTGTTACCTGGCGCTATGGCTTGATGAATAAAGCCCTTAGAGGACTCCTTTACATGTAGCAGGTGTTTGTAAAAATAACCTACCCTTGCTATAGGGAAATTGTATAGCATGACCTCCACAAGGAGACATGAACAGTTGTTACTATCAGCTGAGCCAGCAGACAGAGACCACCTGTACTGTAAGGTTTGTTCTCTGTGATTGGTTAAAACATATGAATGTCCAAAAATGTTTTACAATAGTAAAACTTCAGGAGAGGTCATCTGGAGACAGACAGATGCTCCCTGAGAAATGCAGTAAAGGTGGTGGAGCGAGGTCTTTAGTTGGTATTGATGGTGGAGAGGTGTCCTTAGTTGGTATGGGTGGTGGAGAGGGGTCCTTGGATAGTATTGGTGATGGAGAGGGGTATTTAGATAGTAAAGGTGGTGGAGAGAGGTCTTTAGATGATATGGGTGGTGGAGAGGGGTCCTTAGTTGGTATGGCTGGTGGAGAGGGGTCCTTGGATAGTATTGGTGATGGAGAGGGGTATTTAGATAGTAAAGGTGGTGGAAAGAGGTCTGTATGGGTGGTGGAGAGGGGTATTTAGATAGTAAAGGTGGTGGAGAGAGGTCTTTAGATGATATGGGTGGTGGAGAGGGGTCCTTGGATAGTATCAGTGATGGAGAGGGGTATTTAGATAGTAAAGGTGGTGGAGAGAGGTCTTTAGATGATATGGGTGGTGGAGAGGGGTCCTTAGTTGGTATGGCTGGTGGAGAGGGGTCCTTGGATAGTATTGGTGATGGAGAGGGGTATTTAGATAGTAAAGGTGGTGGAAAGAGGTCTGTATGGGTGGTGGAGAGGGGTATTTAGATAGTAAAGGTGGTGGAGAGAGGTCTTTAGTTGGTATGGGTGGTGGAGAGGGTTCCTTAGTTGGTATGGGTGGTGGAGAGGGGTCCTTAGTTGGTATGGGTGGTGTAGAGGGGTCCTTGGATAGTATTGGTGATGGAGAGGGATATTTAGATAGTAAAGGTGGTGAAGAGAGGTCTTTAGTTGGTATGGGTGGTGGAGAGGGTTCCTTAGTTGGTATGGGTGGTGGAGAGGGGTCCTTGGATAGTTTTGGTGATGGAGAGGGGTATTTAGATAGTAAAGGTGGTGGAAAGAGGTCTTTAGATGATATGGGTGGTGGAGAGGGGTCCTTAGTTGGTATGGCTGGTGGAGAGGGGTCCTTGGAAAGTATCAGTGATGGAGAGGGGTATTTAGATAGTAAAGGTGATGGAAAGAGGTCTTTAGATGATATGGGTGGTGTAGAGGGGTCCTTAGTTGGTATGGGTGGTGGAGAGGGGTCCTTGGATAGTATCAGTGATGGAGAGGGGTATTTAGATAATAAAGGTGGTGGAAAGAGGTCTTTAGATGATATGGGTGGTGGAGAGGGGTCTTTAGTTGGTATGGGTGGTGGAGAGGGGCCCTTAATTGGTATGGGTGGTGGAGAGGGGTCCTTGGATAATATTGGTGATGGAGAGGGGAATTTAGATAGTAAAGGTGGTGGAGAGGTGTCCTTAGTTGGTATGGGTGGTGGAGAGAGGTCTTTAGATGGTATGGGTGGTGGAGAGAGGTCTTTAGTTGGTATGGGTGGTGGAGAGAGGTCTTTAGATGGTATGGGTGGCGGAGAGAGGTCTTTAGTTGGTATGGGTGGTGGATAGAGGTCTTTAGATGGTATGGGTGGTGGAGAGGGGTCCTTGGATAGTATCAGTGATGGAGAGGAGTACTTAGATAGTAAAGGTGGTGGAAAGAGGACTTTAGATGGTATGGGTGGTGGAGAGGGGCCCTTAGTTGGTATGGGTGGTGGAGAGGGGTCCTTGGATAGTATTGGTGATGGAGAGGGGAATTTAGATAGTAAAGGTGGTGGAGAGGTGTCCTTAGTTGGTATGGGTGGTGGAGAGGGGTCCTTAGTTGGTATGGGTGGTGGAGAGGGGTCCTTGGATAGTTTTGGTGATGGAGAGGGGAACTTAGATAGTAAAGGTGGTGGAGAGAGATCTTTAGTTGGTATGGGTGGTGGAGAGAGGTCTTTAGTTGGTATAGGTGGTGGAGAGAGGTCTTTAGTTGGTATGGGTGGTGGAGAGGGGTCTTTAGTTGGTATGGGTGGTGGAGAGAGGTCTTTAGATGGTATGGGTGGTGGAGAGGGGTCCTTGGATAGTTTTGGTGATGGAGAGGGGAACTTAGATAGTAAAGGTGGTGGAGAGAGATCTTTAGTTGGTATGGGTGGTGGAGAGGGGTCCTTGGATAGTATTGGTGATGGAGAGGGCAGGGCCGTATTTGCTACTAGGCACAAATAGGCACGTGCCTAGGGCGGAGCTTTTGCAGGGGCGGGGCTGACAGACAGCAAACATCAAATAAAAATGTTTTTTTTTTTTTGTACTGCATAGTATGCATAGCTCATCTCCCTACAGGGCCGGCGCTAGCACCCGGAAAGGTCAGTCCCCAGGGGCGGGTGGGCTAATGACAGGCAGCACACACACAGACTGAAGGCTGTCTGCGCTGCGCTGTGGATGCTGGTTGGCTACGTTAGGTCTGGTGGGCGGGCTAATGACAGGCAGCACAGCCAATGAATGAAGGCTGTCTGCGCTGCGCTGTGGATGCTGGTTGGCTACGTTAGGTCTGGTGGGCGGGCTAATGACAGGCAGCACAGCCAATGAATGAAGGCTGTCTGCGCTGCGCTGTGGATGCTGGTTGGCTGCGTTAGGTCTGGTGGGCGGGAGCAGCACAGTAACAGGAAGATAAGAGCACGTGACAGCAAGATGAAGTGTCCTGCGGAGATAAGGCCTGTGCATCCTCCCTCTCTGACCCCCCTCTCATGGCCTGTGTCTGTCTTACATTTACACGACTGTCTATAGAACCGAGCTCATGCTTTCACTGGAGTCCCCCCCCCCCCTCTAAGACATCATCACCAGCGCCCCTCTGCTGTTTGCTCTGGTCTTTGAAGTATCAGGAACGCAGCACAAGGGCTGGACATTGCTGCTGTTTAATTCTGGATCGGCCCGGGGAGCTATAAGATTTCCGGGCCGATCTATCCCCTCCCCGCGGGGCATCTGAAATTGGGATGCCCCACTGTGTGAAACCCCCCAGGTCGCCTCATACACTTTAATCCCGGTCCAACGGCACATGCGCGGGCCTCGGCCACATCCCCCCCCCCATCCCTCTAGCAGGGCGCATGCGGGCACGCTCCCTGTTACACGGAAGCGCTAGATGCGGCCACCAGCAAGCTTTGAGCCGCTGAGCCATCGTTCAGACGTGCATAGCTCAGCGCCTCCGAGCCCACTGATTAGACGAGCACCCGCGCATGCACCGTAGGACCGTGGTGAGGTGAGTTGATGGGGGCAATCTGGGGGGTTTCACATAGTGGGGCACCCCCGATCAGGGTGCCCCGGGGGAGTGGACCAAAACTCAGGATAGTCAACTTTAATAGGGGAGTGTAGCTTGTTCAAATAAGGTTAATAAGTGATTCTTTTTTCTACCACCTTGCACTGTGCTCCCTCCCCGCTGCCCATTATTCCTTTCTAACAGCCCACCAGGCTATTCCTTCTGCTCGTGGTGTCTTCTGGGTGCCTACTATGCTCAACCTTTCTGCCCTCTTCCCGGCTGACACTTCTTAAATTCTGCCCTATCTTGCTGCTCACTGTACCCCATTTCTGCTGCCCCCTTCCCTAGCAGACCCAATACTTACCAGCTGCATGTTCTCATCTACACCTGCTATATATGTAATAATCTGCAGCCAATCAGGTCCCAAGGCCACTGGGTTAACCCAATAGGATGCTGGCTGTCAGGTGAACTGCAAGGGATGGTAGCAAAAGCAGAAGTGATGAGCACAGTAGGGCATCCCAAATCAGGATGCCCCAGTGCTTAGAGCTCGGACCTCCTATGTTTTGACTGGAGGTCCCTTTTAACCATAGGGGCGCAAGGCCAGATACTGCCTAGGGCAACATGAGCCCTAGATACGGCCTTGCTCCCGAGTCCCCTAAAAAACCTACCTATCATTGGCACATGAGCGGGGCACAGCTGCACCATGCTATAAATTTACTAGGGCCCTTTGCCAGGCATTTGTGCATGGCAGGCATGCACCCTGTTAGATGCTAGTGGGACTGCAGCTAATTAGATGGGAGCTCATGGATGTGCCATAGTACCAGGGAAAGGTGAGCTTTACTGGGCAACCTGGGGGTTTCACACAGCAGGGCATCCCAAATTGGGGTGTTCCAGGGGCAAGGACCAGAACTGGGGATATTCAAAATCATGGGTTTTGTTAAACAAAGTCATACTATAGTAACCCCCCCCCCCCTTACATCCAGCACAGGCTATTGCTGCTGGTGTGGTGTAAAGACACTTACCGGATCGCCTGCTGTCAGTCCTGTGCCAGGCACCGCTCCCTACCCCTCCGCCACCTCAAAGCTTGACACTGCTGTACAGAAGGGGACTATGGCGCGCCCTGCCCCCTCATCACAGGAGCTATGGCACTTACCCCTCCATTCAGTTTAACGTAGAGACGGGTATACCATAGTCCCTGTGACAAGGGGGGGGGGGCGCCGCAGTCCCCTCTGATGATCTGTGTCGAGGTGTGGGGGGCGCATGACCAAAAAGTGCCTAGGGCAGCACGACTCCTAAATACAGCCCTGGGAGAGGGGTATTTAGATAGTAAAGGTGGTGGAGAGAGGTCTTTAGTTGGTATGGGTGGTGGAGAGGGGTCCTTGGATAGTAATGCTGTTGAAGAGGGGTACTTAGATAGTATAGGTGGTGGAGCGAGGTCTTTAGATGGCATGGGTGGTGGAGAGGGGTCCTTGGATAGTTTTGGTGATGGAGAGGGGTACTTAGATAGTAAAGGTGGTGGAGAGAGGTCTTTAGATGATATGGGTGGTGGAGAGGTGTCCTTAGTTGGCATGGGTGGTGGAGAGGGGTCCTTGGATAGTATCAGTGATGGAGAGGGGTACTTAGATAGTATAGGTGGTGGAGCGAGGTCTTTAGATGGCATGGGTGGTGGAGAGGGGTCCTTGGATAGTTTTGGTGATGGAGAGGGGTACTTAGATAGTAAAGGTGGTGGAGAGAGGTCTTTAGATGATTTGGGGGGGGTGGGGGTGGTGAGGTGTCCTTAGTTGGTATGGGTGGTGGAGAGGGGTCCTTAGTTGGTATGGGTGGTGGAGAGGGGTCCTTGGATAGTATCAGTGATGGAGAGGGGTACTTAGATAATAAAGGTGGTGGAGCGAGGTCTTTAGATGGTATGGGTGGTGGAGAGGGGTCCTTAGTTGGTATTAGTGGTGGAGAGGGGTCCTTGGATAGTATCAGTGATGGAGAGGGGTACTTAGATAGTAAAGATGGTGGAGCGAGGTCTTTAGATGGTATGGGTGGTGGAGAGAGATGTTTGGATGGTATGGATAGTGTAGAGGGGTTTTTGGATGGTATGGGTAGTGGAAGGGTGGTGGAGAGGGGTCCTTGGATAGTAATGCTGTTGAAGAGGGGTACTTAGATAGTATAGGTGGTGGAGCGAGGTCTTTAGATGGCATGGGTGGTGGAGAGGGGTCCTTGGATAGTTTTGGTGATGGAGAGGGGTACTTAGATAGTAAAGGTGGTGGAGAGAGGTCTTTAGATGATATGGGTGGTGGAGAGGTGTCCTTAGTTGGTATGGGTGGTGGAGAGGGGTCCTTGGATAGTATCAGTGATGGAGAGGGGTACTTAGATAGTAAAGGTGGTGGAGAGAGGTCTTTAGATGATATGGGTGGTGGAGAGGTGTCCTTAGTTGGTATGGGTGGTGGAGAGGGGTCCTTGGATAGTATCAGTGATGGAGAGGGGTACTTAGATAGTATAGGTGGTGGAGTGAGGTCTTTAGATGGCATGGGTGGTGGAGAGGGGTCCTTGGATAGTTTTGGTGATGGAGAGGGGTACTTAGATAGTAAAGGTGGTGGAGAGAGGTCTTTAGATGATTTGGGGGGGTGGGGGTGGTGAGGTGTCCTTAGTTGGTATGGGTGGTGGAGAGGTGTCCTTAGTTGGTATGGGTGGTGGAGAGGGGTCCTTAGTTGGTATGGGTGGTGGAGAGGGGTCCTTGGATAGTATCAGTGATGGAGAGGGGTACTTAGATAATAAAGGTGGTGGAGCAAGGTCTTTAGATGGTATGGGTGGTGGAGAGGTGTCCTTAGTTGGTATTGGTGGTGGAGAGGGGTCCTTGGATAGTATCAGTGATGGAGAGGGGTACTTAGATAGTAAAGGTGGTGGAGCGAGGTCTTTAGATGGTATGGGTGGTGGAGAGGGTGGTGGAGAGAGATGCTTGGATGGTATGGATAGTATAGAGGGTTTTTTGGATGGTATGGGTAGTGGAAGGGGGTCTTCAGATGGTAAGGGTGGTGGAGAATGGTGCTTGGATTGCATGGGTGGTGGAGAGGGTACTTAGATGGTATGGATACTGGAGGAGGGGGGTTAGATAGTATGGGTGGTAGAGTGAGGTCCCACAGTGTCTGTGTGATGTTTGGTCAGAGGGTGTCCCCAATCCAACAGCCAATGACATAATCAAGAAGAAATGGTCAAATTTCCCAGACATGAAAAAACTAGAAAATGCGAAGCCCACCTGTCATGTCCTTCAGGTCCTTCTCGATGTCCTTCTGGTTTTGCGTCCTCCGGGTGTACTCGGTGAAGTATCGGTGAAACGTGTGCCGGTGCTCGGCGCTCAGCAGTCCAGTGAGCGCGTCGGCGGTGTCCCCCAGCCGGTCATTGATGAGGCCGAACTCCTCCTTGATGCTGTTGGCCTGCAGCACCTTCCTCCACCAGGAGCTGTGGGAGTATTTAATGACCCAGCATTTGGCGTTCTCCAGCGTTATGGCGAACTCCTCCACCACCATGCGGACAGCCGCCGACTTCTCCGGCTGCCTCTCCAGCGACTCGGCCACCTTCAGTAGCATCTGGATCCTCCGGCACAGGCGGTGGCATTGCTGCTTGTTGGAGCTGGCCTGGTCACATAGGTCGTAGATGGTTTGGGCGACGCTCAGAACCTGACCCAACACCTCCATCTCCTGCCGGGCAAAACAAGAAACATTTAGTGCAGATAATTAAATTAAGGGCCTTATTCATGAAGGTATAGCGCCAGGTAGTGCCTGTACAGCACAGGTAGCGTCAGGTGAACGCCGGAGACGGCAGCAATTACACATTTATTAAGCCGAATCTGGTGAGTGACTGGAACAACGCCATGTAGCGTCCGATTCATCATTATCCCAGACTCAGCGTACAGCGCCAGCGTTTAGCCTTGCAGAGCGCCACGTCTTACCTGGCGCTACCTGGTGCTCTCCCATACATTTCTATGGACGATCCTTAAATCCCTTTCCTGATCCCAATTGTTTTTTTTCCTTAAAAAAAAAAGCTCAAAACTTCTGACACGTTTCCTAGACAAGAAAATGACATTTTTGAAAACTTTTTGGATCAATAATATTTTTATGCAGATTTGTCCTTACATGTCTGGTATTAAAGTGTTCATGTTACAATGTAATAACAATGTAATTCCATATGTTTTCACTTTGTTACTAGTGGATACGTGTTCAAAAACAGACTTTAAACACACAGCCCCTGGCACTATGGGCTACAACTACAACTACATGATTTTGAGCGCCGGCGATGTTTAAGGCTGTTTTTTTGATGAATGTGGTGTGAGTCAGTTGCACTGAGCTGGCGCTATCGTTAGGTCCCATTCAGCGTAGTACTGCGACTGAGGCGTTCTGAAACAATGATGCATGGCCGAGCACAGCGACTACTAGCGGGCGCTCTGAAATCTGCTCTACAGATGCTCATCTGTCGCTAACTGGCGTTAGTAATGAATCAGCCTGTAAGTCATAGACGAACCTCATCTGCCCCCTCTCCAAAAAAATCATGCATCCCGGTGACACCCTGGGCAGAATGGGCTGTATCAAGCCAGATAGTATTGAAGCCGCTACTAGCCGCTATATATGCTTCTATTAGAGTGGAACAAAACCCAATGCGGCCAGGCCTGGAATGTAAAAGATTCCAGGGCCAGCCTCTAGACTTCCCGATTTAGGATGCACTGCAGTGTGAACTCCCCAAGGGCACCATAAAACCCCCTCAGCTTCCTGGCTCCTACGTATGGCCTCATCCCCACGATCTTCAGGCTGTAGGCGGCAGCTCCCGCTCCTATTGGATTAAACAAGAGCCATATTGCTGTGCAGCTCATTGGACAAGAGCTCACAAAATCACCATAGGAGGTAAGTTTACAGGGCGATCTGAAGGGTTTCATGCGACGAGCGTCCCAAATCCAGATGCCCCCAGAGCATAGATCAAAACCAGGGATAGTCAAAATCCTGGGTTTTGTTCCGCTTTAAATAATCCAAGGCCAGGTGAAAGAACTTCCCAATTTGGGATGCCTGCCGTGTAAAACCTCCAGAGCCAAAAAGTCTTACCTCAATCCCTGCTCCCAAGGTGTATACTCTGGCCTCCGGCAACATCCCCAACACGCGTCCATCCAATGTGGCCGCTCACGCCGGGCTTATCTGAGGGAGGCACCCGACATCCATTCATTCAGGCATTAATATGCAACATCAATACTCATTTGAGGAGAGCCCGTGCATTCGCCATGTGAGCGTGTGCCAAGTTAATAATCCACCGGTTCCAGGGGGTTTCACATACAAGGGCACCCCAAATCAGGATGTCCCTGTTAAGCAGATCAAGGCCACTGTGTTTTGGTCCGGTTCAAAGTGGACCAAAACTTTTGAGGCCTGAGGATTCCCTCTCCCTCAGGCATCCTAATGTGGGATGCCCCGCTATGTGACCAACCCTGGCATCCCTCCTGCTGATGCCCACTCCTGCGCCAGGCAAATGGCCAGAGCAGGCCGCATACACACAGACATGAGCCAGTCTCACCCCTGCTTCTTTGGTAAACTATTTTCGGCCCAGTGCAGTCTTCTGGGAAGAGCGTCAATCGTAGGGCGCAATTGCCCTCCTGCCCCTCAGTCTTCCCCCTTACCAATGACTCCCTGTCTCCAGCGACCAACCTACACATCCAGGTCACAGATAACAAAACAAAAACTTCATTGCCCCCCTCCCCCAGCCTTTCCTCCTCTACCTGTTTACACGCAACCTTCATGTGAGTCTCGCAGACATGTGACTAACTGGATAAACTGGTTGATTTGTGCCTCCAGCAGCCAGCAAGCTAGAATGCTGGGAACTGAGCAAATAGGGCCCAGACGTCGCCATTCTTATCTGCCACACCAGGCCACCTTTTACATATTTTATTTTTGTGTTTATTCTTGCATGCTTGTAAGATATGAGTTGTGGAGAGTTGTGGAGAGCGGCCCTTAGATGGTATTGGTGGTGGAGAGGGTTTCTTATTAGATGGTGAAGAGGGGTCTCTAGAGGGTATGGGTGGTAGAGAGGGGTGGTTGGATGTTCTGGGTAGTGTATAGGGGGTCCTTAATTGGTATGGGTGGTGGAGAGGGGTCCTTGGATAGTTTTGGTGATGGAGAGGTCCTTGGATGGTATGGGTAGTGGAAGGGGGTCTTCGGATGGTAAGGGTGGTGGAGAGACGTACTCTGGTGGAGCGGGTGCTTTGATAGTATGGATGCTGCCGGAGGGGCGTTAGATAGTATGGGTCGTGGAGTGAGGTCCTTGGATGGTATAAGTGTTGCTTGGATGGTATGAGTGGTGGAGTAGAGTGCTTGGATAATATGGGTCATGGAGATGATGGTGATAGATGGGTGATGGAGAGGGGTGCTTTGATGATATGGGTGATGGAGAGGGGTGCTTGGATAGTATGGGTGTTGGAGAGAGGTCCTTGGATGGCATGGGTGGTGAAGTGGGGTCCTTAGATGGTATGTATCACGCTCTGGGTCCTCTAATGATCCGCTCAGGTAACTCCAGTCCTCCGGGTAAGCCCTCAACCCCCAATCTCCGCAGCCAGCTTCACCTGTAGGGGTCCCCGCTTGCCGGGATGCAGAATACGCCTGCCCGGGATCGGTTGCCCCCAGGACTTCAATGGCTCAAAGGATGGAGGCTTACTGTTCGGAGGTCTGAAGAACCAGTGGCTGGGAGCGGTATAGAGAGAGCCCAATGGCTAGAGCGTATAGCGGAAGTCCAGACAGGCTAAGGGTCGGCACCGGGTGTTCAAAGATGGCTGCAGTACAAATGGAGGAGGCAAAACGTGGTCAAGGTTCCAAGCAGAAGTCGGCAACAGAAGTTCAGATCAAGGTTGGTCAGTTCAGGCAAAGGTCGGCAACGGGGTTTTGGATCAAGAATGGTCGGTTCAGGCAAAGGTCGGCAACAGGGTCTTGGATCAAGAATGGTCGGTTCAGGCAAAGGTCGGCAACAGGGATCAATCACGATACACAGAATGAAAGGCTAGGTTCAAGGCGCTATCACAGGCACTGAGCAACTGGTGGGGTAAACCTTTATAGGGAATGGATATGATTAGGGCTGCGTGTGTGATTGGTGCTACTAAAAACCAGCACCTGATTGGACATAGGGCGTACAGCCCAGCAACTCCTATTGGCTCATTGGCCCAATACACTACAGAGGGCGTGCTGCCCAGCTGGGCTCATCGGCCCTTTAACTGAAAGGGGGGCGTGCCCCTCTGATTTAATTTATTCACCTCCTCCGGCGGCCGCGCTGAGTGCAGCTCCGCCGGAGGGCATAGAAGGAACGTGCTCGCGCACCCGCGCGAGCACGTGTATTGATGCCGGATACACTGGCAGAAGAGGAAGGAGGGGGCGCGCCCGCAGCTGCGCGAGCAGCCGCCCGGCGCGGCCGGCGTTTGGATGGTGAGGCGACGGGGACACCGCTGGAACGCGGCACAGGTAAGCTGATCGTGACAGTATGGGTGGTGGAGAGGGGTCCTTGGATAGTATGGTTGGTGGAGTTGGGTCCTTGGATAGTATGGGTGATGGAGAGGGGTCCTTAAATGGTATGGGTGGAAGAGAGGGGTGCTTGAATGGTATGGGTGGTAGAGAGGGGGGTTTGGAAGATATGGGTGATGAAGAGGGGTCTTTAGATGGTATGGGTTATGGAGAGAGGTGTTTGGATAGTATGGGTGGTGGAGAGGAGTCCTTAGATGGTATGGGTGGTGGGGTGAGGTTCTTGGATGGTATGGGTGGTGGGGTGAGCTGCTTGGATGGTATGGGTGGTGGGGTGAGGTGCTTGGATGGTATGGGTGGTGGGGTGAGGTGCTTGGATGGTATGGGTGGTGGGGTGAGGTACTTGGATGGTATGGGTGGTGGGGTGAGGTGCTTGGATGGTATGGGTGGTGGGGTGAGGTGCTTGGATGGTATGGGTGGTGGGGTGAGGTGCTTGGATGGTATGGGTGGTGGGGTGAGGTGCTTGGATGGTATGGGTGGTGGGGTGAGGTGCTTGGATGGTATGGGTGGTGGGGTGAGGTGCTTGGATGGTATGGGTTGTGGGGTGAGGTGCTTGGATGGTATGGGTGGTGGGGTGAGGTGCTTGGATGGTATGGGTTGTGGGGTGAGGTGCTTGGATGGTATGGGTGGTGGGGTGAGGTGCTTGGATGGTATGGGTGGTGGGGTGAGGTACTTGGATGGTATGGGTGGTGGGGTGAGGTGCTTGGATGGTATGGGTGGTGTGGTGAGGTACTTGGATGGTATGGGTGGTGGGGTGAGGTGCTTGGATGGTATGGGTTGTGGGGTGAGGTGCTTGGATGGTATGGGTGGTGGGGTGAGGTGCTTGGATGGTATGGGTGGTGGGGTGAGGTACTTGGATGGTATGGGTGGTGGGGTGAGGTGCTTGGATGGTATGGGTTGTGGGGTGAGGTGCTTGGATGGTATGGGTGGTGGGGTGAGGTACTTGGATGGTATGGGTGGCACAGAAGGATCCTTGGATGGTAAGGGTGATTAAAAGATCCACTATAAATGGTAACAGGAAGGAGAAATTAACATTTTAGAGGCTTTCTGTTACTCTAAGAGCTTCTCTGATCCCACCGCAATGACCTTCAATAAGTATCTGAGAGCCTCTGCACATCAGTTACACTTCATAGTCAATCCACATTTTTTAAAGACTTTCTCATGTTTAATGGAAACTCGGGCACTAAGTTTTCAGATACTTTCTAACTCAACAAACAATAAAAAACAAATGATAAAAACATCTCATGCTCCTGATTGGGGGTTTGGAGGTGGAGAGGTTCCCATGGCTGAGGGGCAAGTCTTTCCTATTGGGCATTTTTAAGGTACACGTCTGTACATACGATCTATCTATGGGGGTTGGAGAGTGTTTGCAATGAGGGGGAAGCTGGCCAGAAAGGGATTTGTTATTACTGCACATTCTTCAGTTGATAGGGTTGATTCAGAGCCTCCTCAAAACCGTGTCGTATTTGTCTCGTTCTGTGTATTTTTCACTTTTTTTCCGTATGCCTAGGTGCGTACGCATGATTCAGAGCCTCCATCGGAAGCCTTCACTGTTCGTAGCCGCGTACGCCAACGAGAATGCCATTTTCTTGCTCTCGTTTCGTCCTCGAGAGGACGAGAGTTACGTTTACGTTACTTAGTAAACCTCGTATACTACCGTTTTTCAGCGTTTTCCAACGTAGCATCCAACGAAGATTTTCAGTGTCCCGTTAGATTCAGCTTCATCTTTCTCTAAATATAGGTCCCAACGTAAATCTCTCGGAAATCTGTTGGAAAGCTGCTATGTTTGCATGCTTGTACACATGCGCGCAGCTATTTATCTCATTCATGATCCCCATCTCAACTATTCTCTCACTCAGTCTGCTCCAATGCTTACCTCAACTCCCTTGTCACTGTATTTGTTCCTCTGTCCCACTCTTTTCATGCTAAACCTTAATTTCCTTTAGTCTATATATCTTTTGGAATTCCTTGTGGCTTTTATGGGATTTATGTGCATAAGTGTATTTGGAAACTAATTCATAAATGGTAGACATAATAAACATTGTAAATGTTTTAATTTTTTTTTATTTTATATATTTTTTATTTTTTGGTATAGTCTAATTTTTAATATTAGTTATTTAATGTTTTTTTAATGACATTTTTCTTGTATAAAACAATATTAAAAAAAAGTGGCAATCTCTAGATAGATTTACAGGTCTACATTAAAATACGCAATGCAAGGCAACATTACAACAAATGTGCCAAAAGACAAACAAAAATAAAAATTTTAGAATATTTTAAAAATAAGGAAGGATGTCAAGGTAAGCAAAATACCTGTATAGATGCTCTTGAGCAACCTGAAATCCGAAAGACAGACGCGTAGCTGCAAACGCTCATATTCCTCCATGTAGTCCGCCTACATAACACTGCAACTCACAACACGACGGCGACACTTTCACCAGCAAAATGACCCCGTAAGTCGAGCGTAAACACACTCGTTTTATTGACCGTGTTCTAATCAACAATCAAGGCTCTGAATCATGCGTAAGCCCATACCAATAATGTAACTTCCCCGACATAACGGAATTCTTAAGATAAAGATACGATCATCGAAAGTGCGTATTCGTGTTAGCGTAAACACATATATGCATGAAAACAGTAACAAAAAAAGCATGCAAAAACTCACAACGCAAAAGTGTATGTGAAAGAGGCTTTGAATCAGCCCTATTCCTCCGTAACTTTCCAGTACCAGACACACAATGCAGAAGGAGGTCGGGCGTCACGATACAAGCAGGGACAGGTTTCAGCAATGTGTGTAGAGTGTAAGCTCCTTGGGGGAGCAATTATACGACCAGCCCCAGCGCCCTGCACGACCCCATCCTGTCTATGGTTATTAGTGACGGGCATAACTTTCTGGGTCAGGAGAGAAGATTAAATATGAGATACACTTACCTCTGGCTTCTGCGGCTGCTGCGCAAACGTGTCACCCACCGCCCTTATATCTGAGGGAATCTGGAAACTCCCAATGTTGCGCAATACCCAACTTCCACTTTCAGTTTTAGTGACCTCATCCCCCACCAAGTATCCAATTGCAACCACATACATACATGGGAATCAGGAAAAACTGGACCACGCCCCCTCTAAACTATTTACACTCTCCGGGAATTCCAAACTGCTCAAATGCTGTTTCCAGCCCACCCCCCCCCCCCCCCTTACACTGACTGCTTCCCTGGGAGGAACTTATTACATCCTAACAGATTGTAAGCTCTTCTCCTCCTGTATCCTCCCTTTTACCCTAATAGAGTGTAAGCTCTTCTCCTCCTGTATACTCCCCTATACCCTAATAGAGTGTAAGCTCTTCTCCTCCTTTATCCTCCCTTATACCCTAATAGAGTGTAAGCTCTTCTCCTCCTGTATCCTCCCTTATACCCTAATAGATTGTAAGCTCTTCTCCTCCTGTATCCTCCCTTATACCCTAATAGAGTGTAAGCTCTTCTCCTCCTGTATCCTCCCTTATACCCTAATAGAGTGTAAGCTCTTCTCCTTCTGTATCCTCCCTTATACCGCAATGGCCTTCAATAAGTATCTGAGAGCCTCTGCACATCAGTTACACTTCATAGTCAATCCACATTTTTTAAAGACTTTCTCATCTTTAATGGAAACTCGGGCACTAAGTTTTCAGATACTTTCTAACTCAACAAACAATAAAAAACAAATGATAAAAACATCTCATGCTCCTGATTGGGGGTTTGGAGGTGGGGAGGTTCCCTGGCTGAGGGGCAAGTCTTTCCTATAGGGCATTTTTAAGGTACACTTCTGTACATACTATCCATCTATGGAGGTTGGAGAGTGTTTGCAATGAGGGTGAAGCTGGCCAGAAAGGGATTTGTTATTATTGCACATTCTTCAGTTGATAGGGTTGATTCAGAGCCTCCTCAAAACCGTGTCGTATTTGTCTCGTTCTGTGGATTTTTCACTTTTGTTTCGTATGCGTAGGTGCGTACGCATGATTCAGAGCCTCCATCGAAAGCCTTCCGTTTGCTGTTCGTAGCTGCGTACGCCAACGAGAATGCCATTTTGTTGCTCTCATTGCGTCCTCAAGAGGACGAGAGTTACGTTTACGTTACTTAGTAAACCTCGTATACTACCGTTTTTCAGCGATTTCCAACGTAGCATCCAATGAAGATTTTCAGTGTCCCGTTAGATTCAGCTTCATCTTTCTCTAAATATACGTCCCAACGGAAATCTGTTGGAAAGCTGCTATGTTTGCATGCTTGTACACATGCGCGCAGCTATTTATCTCATTCATGTCCCCCATCTCAACTATTCTCTCACTCAGTCTGCTCCAATGCTTACCTCAACTCCCTTGTCACTGTATTTGTTCCTCTGTCCCACTCTTTTCATGCTTACCTTTATTTCCTTTAGTCTATATATGTTTTGGAATTCCTTGTGGCTTTTATGGGATTTATGTGCATAAGTGTATTTGGAAACTAATTCATAAATGGTAGACATAATTAATAAACATTGTAAATGTTTTACATTTTTTTTTTTATTTTATATATTTTATATTTTTTGGTATAGTCTAATTTTTAATATTAGTTATTTAATGTTTTTTTAATGACATTTTTCTTGTATAAAACAATATAAAAAAAAAGTGGCAATCTTTAGATAGATTTACAGGTCTACATTAAAATACGCAATGCAAGGCAACATTACAACAAATGTGCCAAAAGACAAACAAAAATAAAAATTTTAGAATATTTTAAAAATAAGGAAGGATGTCAAGGTAAGCAAAATATGTGTATAGATGCTCTTCAGCAACCTGAAATCTGAAAGACAGACGCGTAGCTGCAAACGCTCATATTCCTCCATGTAGCCCGCCTACATAACACTGCAACTCACAACACGACGGCGACACTTTCACCAGCAAAATGACCCCGTAAGTCGAGCGTAAACACACTCGTTTTATTGACCGTGTTCTAATCAACAATCAAGGCTCTGAATCATGCGTAATACTAATAATGTAACTTTTCCGACATAACGGAATTCTTAAGATAAAGATACGACCATCGAAAGTGCGCATTCGTGTTAGTGTAAACACATATGCGCATGAAAACAGTAACGAAAAAGCATGCAAAAACTCACAACGCAAAAGTGCATGTGAAAGAGGCTTTGAATCAGCCCTATTCCTCCGTAACATTCCAGTACCAGACACACAATGCAGAAGGAGGTCGGGCATCACGATACAAGCAGGGACAGGTTTCAGCAATGAGTGTAAGCTCCTTGGGGGAGCAATTATACGACCAGCCCCAGCGCCCTGCACGACCCCATCCTGTCTATGGTTATTAGTGACGGGCATAACTTTCTGGGTCAGGAGAGAAGATTAAATATGAGATACACTTACCTCTGGCTTCTGCGGCTGCTGCGCAAACGTGTCACCCACCGCCCTTATATCTGAGGGAATCTGGAAACTCCCAACATTGCGCAATACCCAACTTCCACTTTCAGTTTTAGTGACCTCATCCCCCAGCAAGTATCCAATTGCAACCACATACATACATGGGAATCAGGAAAAACTGGACCACGCCCCCTCTAAACTATTTACACTCTCCGGGAATTCCAAACTGCTCTAATGCTGCTTCCAGCCCCCCCCCCCCTTACACTGACTGCTTCCCTGGGAGGAACCTATTACATCCTAATAGATTGTAAGCTCTTCTCCTCCTCCTGTATCCTCCCTTATACCCTAATAGAGTGTAAGCTCTTCTCCTCCTGTATCCTCCCTTATACCCTAATAGAGTGTAAGCTCTTCTCCTCCTGTATCCTCCCTTATACCCTAATAGAGTGTAAGGTCTTCTCCTCCTGTATCCTCCCTTATACCCTAATAGAGTGTAAGCTCTTCTCCTCCTGTATCCTCCCTTATACCCTAATAGAGTGTAAGCTCTTCTCCTTCTGTATCCTCCCTTATAACCTAATAGAGTGTAAGCTCTTCTCCTCCTGTATCCTCCCTTATACCCTAATAGAGTGTAAGCTCTTCTCCTCCTGTATCCTCCCATATACCCTAATAGAGTGTAAGCTCTTCTCCTCCTGTATCCTCCCTTATAACCTAATAGAGTGTAAGCTCTTCTCCTTCTGTATCCTCCCTTATACCCTAATAGAGTGTAAGCTCTTCTCCTCCTGTATCCTCCCTTATACCCTAATAGAGTGTAAGCTCTTCTCCTTCTGTATCCTCCCTTATACCCTAATAAAGTGTAAGCTCTTCCCCTTCTGTATCCTCCCTTATACCCTAATAGAGTGTAAGATCTTCTCCTTCTGTATTCTCCCTTATACCCTAATAGAGTGTAAGCTCTTCTCCTTCTGTATCCTCCCTTATACCCTAATAGAGTGTAAGCTCTTCTCCTTCTGTATCCTCCCTTATACCCTAATAGAGTGTAAGCTTTTCTCCTTCTGTATCCTCCCTTATACCCTAATAGAGTGTAAGCTCTTCTCCTCCTGTATCCTCCCATATACCCTAATAGAGTGTAAGCTCTTCTCCTCCTGTATCCTCCCTTATACCCTAAGAGTGTAAGCTCTTCTCCTCCTGTATCCTCCCTTATACCCTAATAGATCGTTAAGGTGGGAGGAGGTGTGTGAGTGAGCTCTGCAGGTGCTGTGAATGTCTGGCTCTAGCCCAGGGCCTGGCTGCCTTGGGTGGGGTCGCTCCCCAGGTGAGCTCCAGGATTCTGGGTCTGAATCTGGAGTCCATGTTAGAGACCCTGTGGCTACAGAATATGCTGCTGACCGGCTGACCATGGTGGATTACAATGAAGGTGCAAGAGTCTTTATGGAAGAAAGTTACAGTAAAGAAAGTGAAGCTGGAATGGAAGTGGTGGATAATAATGATGGGCCGTGTAGCAGTGTCTGTGTGCAGCATGTAATGGAGGGAGGGCGGCAGCCCCAGCAAAGTGACTGTGCTGATCCAGGCAGGGAGATCCAACAACCTGTTGTGATGGACACTCAGCAGCCAGCTCAGGCCGGCAGTGGGAAGCAGCACAAGCTGAGGAGGACATCTTTGGAAAGACTGACAATGCAGAAAAACCTCCAGCAGAATGTGTGTGTGAGCCGAGAGTCCCGGGCCCTGGGATCCAAGACCCAGCCGACCACCGGTGACCCCATAACTGGGGGGAAATCTGCTAAATCTGCCACTGGACATAAATCTGAGAAGTTATCAGACAATGCAAATGCTGAGCTGGGGGCAAATGGCCACAAGTCTCCCAGGACTGAGGCAGCAGAGACTTTCAAAGACCCAGCAGAAAAGCCAAGGCGCAAGGCAAGTCTTAAAGAGACAGAGCGCGCACTAGAGCTGCAGCTTGCAGACAAAATTCCAGATTTACTCAACAACATGAACAGCTTAAGAGCATCCGGGACAGAGCGGCAAAGACAAATAGATGAAGTAAATAAAATGAAGGCAGCTTTCCCCCAGAACGCAGCCGCTTGTGATGAGCTGTTACAGAATTTCCGCACACAACTTGCTGCAATTGATAGAGAAATTGAGACACTTGAAAAACAAATGGAACCCATGGCAGAGAGATACAAGAACCTGGATCGGTTTGAGGAGTCTCATAAGCTCCTAAAATAGAGACAGATACCTGAACCCGGCTCAGCCACCTCCTCACCATCAGAGCAGGAGAAATCCTCACAGGAGCTGCTGTACAGGACCCCAGTGCTGCAAGATTCTGCCCCTTCTTTTCATGATGCCAGCCAAGTAAGCAAACCACCCCCAGGGGGCAGCAGTGAGCAATCCCTGAATGGCGCCAGCAATGGACTCTGTGTTTCACAAGACGCCCTCCCCCAGCCTGAGAATGGATGCGATGCAGCCCATGACACTATGGAAGTTGGTGAGACCCCGCAAATTGCAATCCCGGGGTCACAGCCGGGACATAGTGAGACCTCTAAACTGTCCCCCACATTGTTGGACATCGATCGAGGAAACAACAAAGCGAGTCCCAATGCATTACAATCTGTTTGGGACAATGAGCAGCCTGCGGTCCCCAATAGTAATGGAACTGAATCGTCTGCATGTACTAATAATGTTTTTCCTCTCATAGGTGTTCAGCCACAGGTAGCGGGTCCCCCACAATCCAGACCCCGCAGTGATAATACTGGCAATGCATCTGGCCATGCGCCTCCTCAGAATGCCTGGAGCCGCGGTGCCCCATCTTTTAGCCCCGGCTTACATTACACCGGTCAAGGAGGAACGTGGTAAGATTTAAGAATAAGGGGGCAAAGGAAGATCTGCCAGACAGGAGACATGTGATCCGGGAGCTCCTGTGTAACCAGATGGGGTTCACACCCGCAGATATCTTGGCCGTCATAAACCTCCCGGACAGGCAGGGCTACGATATAAGCTTCAAGCTCATGGCCAGCTTGGACAGGTTCTGGGTAAGTGTGACAAAGTTTAGGGGCGCTGAGGGATGGGACCAGTTTATCCTTATCCCGGTATCAAAGCCGGGCACTGTGAGCGTTAATATCTTGTTCTGGAATGAGTCCGTCCCCCCGCAGGATATTGTGATATGGCTGAGGAGACATTGTGATATGGTGTCTGACCTGACAAAGTGTCCTGATGATGATGGGATCTGGACAGGAGGCTGGAGGGTGCTGGTGAAGCTCAGGCAGCACAGTAATGTTACCTTACATTTGCCCAACTCCTTTATTGGCCGTGAGACGGGGGTGTGTTTCTATGCCGGTCAGCCACGCTTGTGCTTTAAGTGTGGCAAGGCCGGTCATGTGGCCGGAGTGTGTACAGTAGTGAAGTGTAACCTGTGCGGGGAGATTGGTCACACCAGCGCCATGTGTACAAATGTCCGGTGTAACTTGTGTGGTCAGATGGGTCATTACCATAAGGACTGTTCAGAGGCCTTCCATAACCTCTATAGCCAGGCTGCGGAGGAGCTGGAGGCAGCAGGTGAGGTTACAGAGGAGGAGGCTCTGATGTCTGGGCAGATAGTAACAAGGCCAGGTTCTGAGACAACAGAGATAAGAGATCAGACAGATGTAACCCCACAGCCTGTGGCACCATCCCACGGCCAGCACCGGAGCAAGCTGATAGCCCATCTTCCCCTGTAGCCCCTTCCCCTGCTATGTCCCATTGCCCTGCTCCGGCCTCTTCTGCAGATAGTAAAGCCCCTGGTAGTAAGACAGGGAAAAAAAAAGACAAGTCCACCCGCAGACCAGAAGGCGCATGGTCCTTAGTCCAAAAGCCAGGGAAAAAGCCCAAGGGCAGAACAGATACGGCAGTGACAGTTACATCAAACCGATATAACATACTGTCTGAGTCAGGTGCAGATATTTCTGGGCACGATATTATGGAGCAGGAGCAAGAGTTAAAGCGTATAGCCAGAGAATGTGACTCGGGGTCAGAGGAGGACCCACCGACTAAGAAAAAGTCACCAGCAGCTATAGACCCGATAGACTCTGATATGGAAGTGACTGGCAGGGCGACTCTGATGATTCTGATCTATGATGGTGTTTAATGTGTTACTGCTCTACATAATGATGGCACCTAACCCCTGATCTGTAACCTGATGTATCTGCACTGAGTAATCATTAAGAGTATAGACACGATAGATAATGTATAGTATGTAGTATTCTGCTGTGTTATGTTCATTGTATACAAGTATAAGTTTTCTTTATATTATGTATTAATGCTGATTAGCTGGGTTTTGTTTGTTTGTTTACCAATAAAAATTCTCTTATACCTGTTAAAGAAATATTGGAATTAATATGGGTTGCTGTATTTCTGATATTCATAGAATGATGTAACTTTTTTCTGTAAGGTATATTTTGCTGTGCTCAGAAACTTTTCTGCTTTCTAAAGTTACAAGTTATCTGATCAATATGTTCTTTACGTGCTTGGAGTAAAGACCTCCGCCCTGCTCATCAAGATATGGATTTTGGACATTGTTGGACATTGTCTTCTGTCGGCTAAAGATAATTTACTCTGTTACATAAAGATTTTTACTCTGTCAGCTGTTGAACTTGGACTTGCTATTGGCTGAAACTGCATCCTCCACCCTATTCAATCAGCATAAAGAAATGTGTCTGAGGCCGCCATTTTGAGCGCGCTCCCAGAATTGCATGAGAGTGAATTGCTGTCTGTCACTCTGTTGTAATCTCTTGTAATCATCTAATAATAATACCTTTAATTTGGACCAGCTGTTATCACGTTGTTTTATTTCCTCAACATTTTGGTGCCGAAACCCGGGATCTGAAAACGGCTCAGCAACCGAACCAGTGTCTTGGACCCGAGGACAGGAGACCAACCTGGCGCCTAAGGTGAGAACTTCTGTGTCTCAATTCTGCTCTCCTCTCCTCTGGCTCAAAAACACTTCTGTTCTGAAGTCGTGAGTACAGATCCCAAGAACCTGTAACAGCTGTATATGTACTAATACCTTTTGATATGTGTGTGTGAGTAAATGAAATGAAAGAGGTCCTTTACGGCGTATGAATGTGCTGGGCTTAGACGCACCTCCAATTGCGGAGAACGCCAGTGGGTCCAGTGAGTGTGCTAAACAAGAGATCTCCATAAATCTCAGACACAAATGTTTTTTCTATCCCATCTGTTTGTCCAGTAAGTTGTAACTAACTGTTGTCTGCGTAGGAGAGGGACAAAATCATAAGGACAAGTGTAAGCTCCGCTGCACTTAAGGGCGTGTCCCAAAGTAACTGCAGGCTTGTGTCTCATGCATAATAATACTGCTGACAGGTAAGGAGTGTTAGCCTGGTTTGATTTAGACAATATTAAGGGCCAGATATTATTTGGAATCTTCTCCTTGCTTTTTGTCATTTGGCTCTGTTGGAAAATTTGGAGGGACCAGAAACGGGGATTCCTAGTGTGGGACTTTCCCTAACAGCCATAAGAAGCCATAGGAAAATCCGAGAGAAGGGTAGAGAGTCCCCTCACCATAGTCAAAACTATGGGAAACGGTGTAAGTAAGGTTGGTTCAGTGTCCAACCAGGGAAATGGACGTCCTAACTCTCCTTTGATCCCACAAAAGGAGAGGAGTTTAAAGTATGGCACATGGGTTAGTAAATTTCTTCCAAAATGGGGGAGGCTAACTAGGGGATTGGATTGCGGGATTCCCAAAAAGGGAACTTTTGAATTGTTCCGCTGGGTAGCCCTCAATAAAAATTGCAAGTCAGGTTTCACGTAGCCAAGTGGGAAAAGCAGCTTGGAGAAGATGGGATAGCTGGATCCTACTGGAAACAGCACAAGGCCCGAGGCATTTTTACCGTAGGAATCAAGACAGGAGAAGGAGGAAGTCAGTAAGATAAAGAACACCGCGAGGTAGATGAGGAAGAGGCAGAGCAGATAGAGCAGCTGGCTATGTCCCTAGTGGAGCCTACCGTTGGTAGCCTGGAGACCCCCGACTCATGTACTCGGGAGTCCCCAGTAGACTTAGGAGCCAGACCCAAAGTTTCCACTGGCTCAGCCACGGTGTACCCCACTGGAGATCTGGCACAGGCCCTTTTTCCAACCACCCTCATCATATGTAGAGCCCCAAGTCAGGCCCACTGCCCCAACATATGTACCTGCTACCAGCGCTTGGCAGGAATTATCTGAACCTAGGGGAGGGAAAGTATTTTGTGAAGTGGAAGGAGAGCTTCTGCTGACCCCCAGAATAAATGCATATAAAAGGTGATTTTCAGGGACACAGATGTCACGCTAAAAATAAATAAATAGGAAAAATAGTGAAACAAAAAAAATAAATAAATAAAAATAAATAAAATATGAATTAAGCAATGCATGAGAAAACATTCAGATATATATTTTTTTTTAAAGAGCACTACAGAGTTATTGTAACTCTGCCCTGCCTGTCAGAGACTTACAGAGATCAGATACAGCTGTCCTGTAACTTGTCTGATAAGCTGTTTTTAGATTTCTGTGAAAAGCCAGCTCAGAAGGATGGCCTCTCTGTGAGCTTGTGGCACACAGGGTTGAAAAATTGGTGAGTTTTTCTATAGAATGTATATGGAATTTATTTAAATTTAAGGTGATACAATTATCAGACTTTTGGGTTGATTCAAAGAAACATGTAACAGCTTGGATTTTGCTCACGATCATCCTATTTTTTACGTCCGCTCGTGCGTTCGTATGAACTTGCGAGTGATTCAATAAGCAAATACGTTTCTATCCTAAAAGATACGTCCGTTCGTATGGCAGTTCGGGAATCAGACCTATGTCAGTTTCCATCCTGAATTTTCCGTTTCATTTCTCAGGTTGCAACATTGGTTTTGCCCTTTTTCCTTTTTTGTCTGGACGTAAATCCTTCTGATCTTGCGGCTCCGCACTACAAACTTACCTCATTAAAGTGCATTCTAAATATTTGGTCTTTTATTTTTCTTTATTTCATTCATTTTGTAGTAACCAACCATTAATGAATGCATTTGCATAAGTAAATCTTACTTTGTTTAATTTTTACTTAACTTGCATTTTTTACTTGTGGATTTAATTTTAAAATTTTGGCTTCAATTGGTACAACTTTAAATTTTTAGTGTGGTTACCCACACCCTCTACATACAGATTGCTCACAAATCTTAAAAAACACCCAGCAACTTCTGCATGTTATGAGCCTAGAAACAGCCAAGATGGCGGCTCAGGTATTATCGGGCAGCCTGCAAACAGAAAGGGCCTTGTGACTGTGTTGCTCTGGATTCTTTGATTTCTGACCTTTCCATGCCCCCACCTCTGCTGTGTCTGTGCAAAATACAGCAGTAACCCACATCCTGCACTTTATCCCGCTCTCCTCTCCTCAGTAAGTGTGATGCATCTGACCAAAGATGTGCTTAAATAATTAAATAAAGCAAAGGTAAACAACTACACCAATAAATGCAATCTAAAAATATTATTCTAGTACCTCAATTTTAAAATAAATAACAAAGGACATAAGTTTCTTTAATTAACGCAAATATATTGCCAAATAAAGGTTTACATGCAAAGAACTAATTAAGGTCCACATTAAAATGCTTTTATAAGGCATACATGAATCAGGTATGCATTGCCATACAATTTATGGCCTCGGCCATGCTGATACATGCAGTTCATTGGAGCACAAGACGCGCAGACTCCTCCACTTAGCCCAAAAACCTGTTCACGAACAGCAATCCGGCTGCTAAAAGGTGTCGGCTGTGGCTTTCTTTTAAAACGCGTTTAGAGGTTTCTCTGAATCACACCTAAACACATCCAATTAACCTAAGTTTTACGTTTTGATCGTAAGTTTTAGGATTTGATCCTAAGTTTTACGTTTTGATCCTAAAATTTAGGAACGGACTTCCGCTGATCGTAAGAGCATATACGCATTCGTACGTAGGCTCGTGCGAGTCGTAAATGGCCAAAAAAACAGGAAAAAATGACTAACACCCACCCAAACTTACGATTCTCGATACGAAATCACTTAACTTTTGCTCTTTGAATCGAGGGGTTTGTCTTGAAAAGCTCTGTAGGATTTCAATTTGTGCTGCAGTCATTCTGAGTGTCGCTGCTCAAGCTTAGCCATGGGAAGCTTAGCAGTTTTGAATAAAACAAAAAGAAGTAACAATGAAAGTTTTTTTAGAAACATGTAGCTACTGTAAAAATGGGGTTTTGTACAAGAATAAGGAATAAAGTTAAGTTAATTAGTTTTATATGCCGGTATTAAATTAAATTGCATTAAAATAAATTAAATTAAAAATTAATTAAAGTAAAAGTAAAAGTAGAAACATTATTGTAAGGAATTAAGTTTTGATACAATATGTAATATTGTACATAATATCTGGAAGATAATTTCCATAGAGCAAAGTAAGGATCCGACCTTGTTCTCCTGGAAATTGTGCAAATGTTTAATCAATTTAGATTTTAATGTGTTATGTTTTATGTTTTAACAGCAGCTGTGAAGATAGATAATTATTCTATGAGAACTTTAGAAATCGAAATCCATCATGGTTTGATTATTTATCTATATTTTAGAAGTATATGATTCATTTTATGATTGAGAGGTTTATATATATATATAAGTACATATATATGTGAATTTAATACACTTGAGATATAGCTGACATTCCTTGAACTAGACCAATAGCTTGGTATAGTTGGAAGGGAGATGTGGTGGCCATCTTAGGGTTTCCTCTCCCAACTGACGTGACTAGAAATGCACAGTAACATGAATTCAAGCATTACCTGTTTGTAGGTGGTCTGCAAGTGCATGAGCAGACATTTTGTTTTTAAAGGTTTACCACGGTTAGAAAAGGGTAAATTAACTTTATGTGCAGTAATCTAAATTACTCAGGGGAAAGATGCATATGAGCTGTGTTTGTCTGGTTTAAGTCATTTTTGACTGTTGGTCCACTTTAAGATAAGTATTGGTAATGGAAAATTCCCCTCGAGAAATGAATTTTACATTGGCATTGGTCTCAAAGCTTAGGTACGTTTTGAGCAGCTGTTTGTGCACAATGTGATCATCATGCTAAGAGTTTGCCTTATTAAATATAAGGTTCCCTATGTATTTTTAAAGGTTAATAGTGCTTACCAGTCATTTTTTTAGAAACCTTTTCATATAGTTTTAATAAGGTTTCTTAAGAATACTCCAGATTGCTTATTATGCTGAATGAGGTATAGGTCTAAGAAGTTTTAACATAGTTATATAATTTTGAGCACTCCAGCATGTTTTAAAGTGATCATTACTGCTGTCTTGAAGAAGTCCTCAAGACAAAATGCAAGTTCACCTCATGGGTGTTACACCTGGTAAAGATTTTGAATATAGTATGAGCTAGTAGTATTTTTGACCTTTCTGAATTACTAACGTTAAGAGCTGAACATAGCTAAACGAAGTTAAGTTTGTTCCACAGAGTTCAAAAAAAGAGGGGAAATATGTATTATGGTTGCATTTTTTTTGGTATTAAAAGTTGTTTGAACTCATGGAACAATCACTTGATATGTGATAAAATGTTTGTGTTTAGGTGATGTAGACAGACACCCCCTTACCTCTCTTCTGAATTTTCTAGCTTCAGAAGTACATATTTAATTTGGTTTTTAATTAAATATAGTAGTTTTATCACCATGAAGGATCATACATGATGAGGTTTTTTGTGATAGTGGATGATAAAGGTGAAAATTTTGCTTTCAGTGTGAATGGCTGAATTGAGAACACATCACTGAAATGTATGAATTGGCATTAGGTGGAAGGCAAAATGTGTGCACTGATGCTAGATTAGCTTATGAGAAGGTTATAGATGGAATAGTTTTATGACATTGTTGTATAACTGAAACAAATTAATGAGAGTTACAGTGACAGCCATGAATCCTGATCATGAATTCATATGAGGCCTTCACACTCGCTGGCACTTCTGGAAAAGGTTCATACCCAATACAAATCTCACCTGAGAGACTCAGTGCCACTTGCTGCCAAGATGAGACTGCGAAAGGAGTAAGTCTTGAGCTCAAGCATTGGTAGTACTTAGGTTGGAGAAACTGTGGGTAATGATAAGTGTCAAAGCATAAGTCTGCTTCAGGGAGAAGCACCGCTGGACTTATTGCCTTTCGATGGTGCCTCAAGAAGACATAGCCCATAGCCCAGTAGGTGTCACTGTCCAACTTATTCAGCCCAGTACAGTGCATTACATTGTTTCAGATATAAGCAATATTGATATTTAATTTAGTTTATATGAATACCTGTTGTCCAGGTAATATAGTGTATTTACTCAGTGCATACTTAGGCCTAACCATCCATTTCAGAGATTGCAGAACTACATCCAACTATCTGAAGTGTGACCCTATTAGTATGTCCTGGTGAACAAGGTATTATTGGAATCTTATTGGATTCTTTAGAATTGATATTTGATTTTTAGAAATTATAGAAGTCTATTAAGGAAAATGTTTAAGGTAAGTATGTAGCAGATGAATAAGACCACTGTAAAGAAAGTATTCAAATGCTTAGTTATAGTGAGTTTTGCATGGTTTACAGTTTTCTTACTGGATGTGTTTACCATTGCAGAAATCTCTGGATACAGTTATGAGATACTAAGTGCAGATGAGTTATTCATTGCATCAGTCAAATATTAAAGAAAGAGGAAAGAGCCTGAGTACCAATCAAAGTGATGGAAGTTGACTTCAGCAGAAAAGAAGCATCGTTGTTTACTTTACCTTATTGTTGATTGGTTACTTTGAAAGTTCCTCAAGAAATCGTATATTTCTCTTTTATTTGAAGTTATTAATGATGCAAGATGTTTGTAAACATTTTTTAAGACACTTGGCATCTATGTGTATATTCCACATGGAGGGAAACGCTGCAGGTATGCATGGTGATTAAGGCTTTAGGCCTAATCTGAGTATTGATGCTAAGCAGAAAGACAGATTTCTTCTGAGTAGTATCAGTACTGCATGCCTTCGCGGAATGACTATTGTCTCCTTACCTCAAGTTCTTAGGAATTTGGGCTAACGAAATGTACGCCAAGGCCTGTAAGGATTTCACTCCGTTAAAGCAAGACACTTTGATCTTGCTTTGACCTTCTTAAAAGTGATTTAGAGGTGGTTAGAAATAATCTTTGCTATTTACATATGATAATATAAGATCATATAAGTAATGCTTTGTGTTTCTTGTTGCAGCAAAGGGATGAACTCACCCGATCCCTAAGGAGAGTTTCAGCAACCTCAGGGATGATCGACCATCTGACCAGCGGTCCTGTTGACCATATGCTTCACCACGTTGACCCTTCTGGTGATTCTGGAACCAGGTGGAGGACATCATCCCTGATAAAGGATCCCACAGTTGCGCCTGAGCAGTTGGTGACCGCCTGTGATCTCTAGGGAAGAAACATCCCAAACCTGCGATCAACGTGCACAGTGTCCATAGGCCTTGTGTCTTGCAAGACCATAGGCGGGGACCGGTGCTGGGGTGCACCTGTTGGATGCTGTTGCTGAGATTCTCTGAATAAAGATATGTGTTATAATAAAATTATAAAAAGGGTGAAAATGTTAAAGAAATATTGGAATTAATATGGGTTGCTGTATTTCTGATATTCATAGAATGATGTAACTTTTTTCTGTAAGGTATATTTTGCTGTGCTCAGAAACTTTTCTGCTTTCTAAAGTTACAAGTTATCTGATCAATATGTTCTTTACGTGCTTGGAGTAAAGACCTCCGCCCTGCTCATCAAGATATGGATTTTGGACATTGTTGGACATTGTCTTCTGTCGGCTAAAGATAATTTACTCTGTTACATAAAGATTTTTACTCTGTCAGCTGTTGAACTTGGACTTGCTATTGGCTGAAACTGCATCCTCCACCCTATTCAATCAGCATAAAGAAATGTGTCTGAGGCCGCCATTTTGAGCGCGCTCCCAGAATTGCATGAGAGTGAATTGCTGTCTGTCACTCTGTTGTAATCTCTTGTAATCATCTAATAATAATACCTTTAATTTGGACCAGCTGTTATCACGTTGTTTTATTTCCTCAACATACCCTAATAGAGTGTAAGCTCTTCTCCTCCTGTATCCTCCCTTATACCCTAATAGAGTGTAAGCTCTTCTCCTCCTGTATACTCCCTTATACCCTAATAGAGTGTAAGCTCTTCTCCTCCTGTATCCTCCCTTATACCCTAATAGAGTGTAAGCTCTTCTCCTTCTGTATCCTCCCTTATGCCCTAATAGATTGTAAGCTCTTCTGCTTCTGTATCCCCCCATATACCCTAATAGATTGTAAGCTCTTCTCCTTCTCTATCCTCCCTTATACCCTAATAGAGTGTAAGCTCTTCTCCTCCTGTATCCTCCCATATACCCTAATAGAGTGTAAGCTTTTCTCCCCCTGTATCCTCCCTTATACCCTAATAAATTGTAAACTCTTCTTCTTTTAGATGCCATTGTAGTAGGTGGGGGAGTGAATAAAGCACGGCCAGTGATTTCTTCCTCCTCATAGTTTGGGGAAGTGTCGTCTTCCTGGAAGGCAGCTAAGCAGATTTCGGGCGAGCAGTTGGGTAAGATAAGAGTTTTGCCTGCCGCTCGGTTCTTGGCAGTGCTGGGAAATGAGCATCTGCTGCTGATCTGTGGTCTGGAGGGGAGGGGGGTTGGCACTGTCTCAGATACAGAAGGTTGAGTTGCTTACATTTGCACATATTAATATTATTGATATAGGTGTATATGGCGCCATCATATTCCGTGGCGATTTACAAAGTGATGTGGCTGTGCAGGTGCAACATAAAATGGCAGAGATGGCCCTGACCTTATGAGCTTGCAATCTACATAAGAGTTGTCCTCTCCCCTAGTAGGTTAATGTGCCACCCTTGTTTAAAGCAGAACAAAACCTGGGACTTTTACTGTCCCGGATTTGGTTTTGGGCCAATTTTGGGAAGCCCTGCTGTGTGAGACCCTGCAACCCAGGCCCCTTGGATGAATTGTTCCAATTTTGCATTGGGTGCCCCCTCAAAAGAAATGCAGCATTAACTATTTTCTGCTGCTCCCCTCTGTCGATCACTATACAAAAATAATTCAGTTCAAAATCCTAACCCTGATTTACAAGGCTCTCTACAGCCTATTCCCCTCATACATCTTATCACTAGTCCAAAAATACCAACTCAGATGCAGTCTCCTCTCTGCCCATGACCCCCCTCTGGCCTGTCTTGTATATTCCCCCCTGTACATACAGATTGCTTACATTAGTCCGGACCCTCACCCTGAATAAGAGCCTATCTTGTATGTTTCCCCCCCCCTGTACATACAGATTGCCCACATTAATCCGGACCCTCACCCTGAATAAGAGCCCATCTTGTATGTTTCCCCCCCTGTACATACAGATTGCCCACATTAATCCGGATCTTCACCCTGAATAAGAGCCTATCTTACATGTTTCCCCTCCTGTACATACAGATTGCCCACATTAATCCGGACCTTCACCCTGAATAAGAGCCTATCTTATATGTTCCCCCCTGTACATACAGATTGCCCACATTAATCTGGACCTTCACCCTAAATATCTTGTATGTTTCCCCTCCCGTACATACAGAGTGCCCACATTATTCCGGATCTTCACTTTGAATAAGAGCCTATCTTGTATGTCCCCCCCCCTGTACATACAGATTGCCCACATTAATCCGGACCCTCACCCTGAATAACAGCAGATGGCCTTAGACGAAGGCTTAGAAGTCGTGATGTCAACGGCTCTGAGAGCACTGATTGGATGAGCAGCCGCACATGTGCCATAGGACCGTGTAGAGGTGAGTTGCGCTCAGTGACCTGAGGGGTTTCACACAGCGGGGCATCCTCGATCGGAATGCACCGGGGGCAAGGACCAAAAACCAGGATAGTCAAAATCCTGGGTTTTGGTCCACTTTAAAGTGTTTCAAAACCCACCATGGAGTCTATGAGACCAGGGCAGGCATACCCTTCATGTGCCGATCTTCCCAGGAGACACCAGGTTGGTGGTGACTACGCTGGAGAGGTTCGGTTGGGTGATCAACTACACCAAGTCTTCTCTCTCCCCGTCACGGAAGATTTCCTTTCTGGGCATGAATCTGGATACCATTCAGACCAGGGTGTTCCTACCTCAGCCAAAGGTGCAGATGGTTCAAGATCTGTTTCGTCTTCTTCTGTCCCATCCTCGCCCGTCCATCCGGCAAGGGATGAGCCTGGTGGGGTTGATGGTGGCCTCCTTCGAGGCAGTTCCTTTTGCTCAGTTTCACATGAGGCCCCTTCAACTCCATCTGTTATTGGCCTGGGACAGATGTCCTCTGTCTTTGGATCAGTCCTTTGCGATGTCTCCCTTGGTCCGGCAGTCTCTTTGGTGGTGGCCGGAACCGGGAAATCTTCTGAGGGGCAGATCCTTTCTGGCCCCTTGTTGGGAGACGGCCGTCGGGCTGGGGGGGTTCTGGAAGACACATCAGTTCCAAGGGCTGTGGGGTCCTCAGGAGGTGCACATCCCCATCAACGTCTTTGAGCTGGGGTTATTCGGTTGGTGCTGTCGCACTTGACGCCTCATCTCCAAAAATTTCCGGTTCAGGTTCAATCAGACAATCGGACTGCGGTCGCTTACATCAATCACCTTGGAGGGACTGGCAGCAGGAGTGCCCTCAGGGAAGTGTCTCTGATTCTTGTATGGGCCGAGAACAATGTTCCATGCATCTCGGCGGTGTACTTTCCAGGGGTGGAGAATCTGGAAGCGGAAGCTCTGAGCAGGGGGTCCTCTCGCCGAGGGGTATGGTCCCTCGACAACAGGGTTTTTCTATCCATTTGTCACAAGTGGGGGTTCCCGGAGGTGGATCTCTTTGCCTCCCATCACAATCACAAGCTCCTTGCCGTGTGTCTCTGTTCCAGGATCCCCTGGCTCTGGCAGTGGATGCCATGTCCCTGGCCTGGCTGGATCTGGGTCTCCTGTATCTGTTTACCCCCTTCTCCATGATAGGCAGGGTGGTGCGCAAGCTGGTTCAAGAAGGTGTGCCAGCAATTCTGGTGGCTCCAAGGTGGCCAAGACAGGTGTGGTTCGCGGACATCGTGCGGCTGGTGGTTCGATAAGTACAGGTTGCCCCTGTTTCTGGATCTGGTCGCTCAAGGTCAGCTATGTTACCCCAATTTACAAACGCTGGCTTTGACGGCGTGGCTGCTGAGTCCTCCATCTTTAAAGAAGAAGGTTTGTCTGATGCTGTGTTCCAGATGCTTGTTAGGGCTAGGAAGAAGTCTTCCTCTAACATCTACTACAGGACCTGTCCTATATTGCTTGGTGTGAGGCTAGTGCCTTGCCTTGTAGAATGTTTTTCGATTCCCAGAATTTTTGGAGTTTTCTCCAACACTGTTTGGACCTGGGATTTTAGCTTAGTACTCTGAAAGGGCAGGTCTCCACCCTGGCGGTTTTCTTTCATAGGTCTTTTGCTCTTCATTCTTTGGTTAAGACTTTTTTCCAGTGGGGCACTCATCTGCGACCCCCTCGATAGCCCTTGTTGCCAATTTGGGACTTGAATTTGGTTTGTCGGCCTTCCAGGGGCCTCCTTTTGAGCCGGTGCAGGATGTTGCATCTTCTATTCTCACACAAAAGGTTGCCTTTTTGGTGGCTATTTCCTCCGTTTGACGTGTTTCTGAGTTGACGGCTCTGTCTATTCAGGCCCCTTACTTTGAAAGACACCAGGACAAGGTGGTCTTCTGGTTTGAGCCAGACTTCCTACCTAAGGTGTTTTCTGCCATCTCATTTAGGATCTGGTTCTCCCTTCCTTGTGTCCTAAGCCTAGCAATGACAAGGAGAGGGCCCTGCACTCTTTGGATGTTGTTCGTTGTGTGAAGTACTATTTGGTGGTTACTTCTCCTTTCCGTAGGACGGACGCCTTGTTTGTGGTGCCCTCTGGGCCCGAGAGGTTTTGGCGCCCGTCAAGTCTACCATTAGTAAATGGATTCTTCAGGCCATTGTTAGGGCCTATACTGCCAAGGGGAGGGATCCCCCTTTCTAGATGACTGCTCATTCTACTCGTGCTGTTGGGGCTTCCTGGGCTTTTCAGCACCAGGCCTCTGTTGAACAAGTTTGTAAGGCTGCTACTTGGTCTTCGGATCACACTTTTTCCAAGTTTAATAAGGTTGATGTGCGGGCCTCAGCGGATGCTGTTTTTGGCCGCAAAGTTCTGCAAGCTGCAGTGGTTTAATTTGTGCATTATTGCCTTTTGGGATCCCCACCCATGTTGGACACTGCTACTGGATGTCCCGAATGGTATTACTATTTCCGAAGCAGGATGTGAGACATACTTGGAATAATACCATTTTGTGATTACTCACCTGTAAAATGGGTATTACAAGTATGTCTCACACCCTGCTTCGTCCCACCCTGAGTTGTATCTTGGATCCTCTATTTGGTGAACTTTTTATTGGTAACATTTTTTATTTGCTCTTCCTGGTCCCCTTACTGCTTTGTTATACTGGGGAATGTGTGGGAGGTCCCAGGTATTTATGGACTGGGAGGGGCTTCTTTTTTCTAGTCATCTCTGCAGAAGTTCGCCCTCTACTGGACATAACCTGAATGTTATTACTATTTCCGAAGCAGGGCGTGAGACATACTTGTAATACCCATTTTACAGGTGAGTAATCACAAAATGGTATTTTTTCCTCCCCCCCCCCCCTACAGCCCCTTGTGTCTTTATGGTTTTTATTTTTGTCTTGGTATTGTCTATTGTTCCCAGAACCCTTCTGGCTTCTCCCGGCCCTGTATTAGTATATACTTGTAGGCCTTGTAAAAATAATACTTCCCACTTCCCTAGCAGGTTATTGGGGCATCCGGGGTTGCTATATAGCGTTATTCCCTATCGGCATATAGCGCCGCTATAATCACCATATGGAGGCATCCCAGGATAATGTGACCGGGGTCCCTTTGGGACAAGACCGGCTGTGTGTAGCGTGTGGGCAGCCTCATGCTGACGCTGACAAGGCACGGGTCTGTGTACCCTGTGCTGAGCAGGTGCTTGCATTGCAATCTGGCCTGCCAGTGGCTGCACCTCGTTTCACTTCACCTACTCCCCCAAACTTAAATCTCACTCCTACTGAGTTGCATACTAGTGAGGATTCTCAGCCTGATGTGTCTTCTAGACTGGCTACTGTTGAGCAGTTGCTTTCTAAGTCCTTAGCGCGTAAGGCCCCTGCTAAGAATCGGCACTTGACGCCTAATGTTACTGTTCCCTATGGGAACTGAGGAGTTTTGGAATCTTTGTGGCTATACCCCATCTGATGAAGGGGAACTCTTTTCTGATTCAGGCTCATCTGACGAGAGACCAAGGGGCCATGATGATTCTGGCTCTGACCCCTGGACCCCGGATGACACTGACAGATTATTGACCCAGATCTTTGAGGTTCTGTCTATCTCTCTCCCTGTTGAGGCTCCCAGGCAAAGAGGGGAGCTTTACCATACAGCAAAATCACGTTTGAAATTTCCAGAGCAGGAACATTTCCATAACCTTGTGCTCAAGGAATGGGAGCGCCCCAGTAAACTTCCCTGGGTTCCAAGGAGTTGGGATAGGAAGTATCTCTTTCCTGCTGAGGTGGCTAAATGTTGGTCATCCCCCCCCCCGAGGTGGATGCCCCAATCCTAGGGCTATCTAACACATCTGTCATGCATTCCCCTGATTCTACTACCCTGTGGGATGCTGAGGACCGGCGTATTGATCAGCTGGCATCCCACGCCTTTGCATGTGCGGGGACGGCGCTGCGCCCGGTCTGTGCCACTAGAACCCTTATCAGAAATATGCTTGATAGTGCCCCTGATGATTTGCCTTGTGAGGTATTTAATGCACTCTCCAGTTGTGATGTTTTTGTAAATTATGTCCTCTCAGCATTGGATGACGCCATCAGAATGTGTGCCAGAACTTCTGCCCTTGTGGTGGCTATACGCCACTCGGTTTGGCTGCGCCAGTGGGCTGCTGACAACGCTGCCAAGAAGGCCTTCACTGGGTTTCCCTTTAAAGGACTGCGCCTGTTTGGGGATCGCTTGGACCTTTTTGATAAGGTAGGCAGGTTACCCCAGAGCAGGCGGCAACCTCGGCCCTTTCGGGGTCAGGGTTCCTTCTCCTCCCCTTACGGTGGTGCAAGACAGGGAAGGGGGGTTTCCTTTCCTGGGGCCCAGGGAGATTTCTGGGGTAGAGGCAGAGGACGTGGACGTCCTGGCTCCTCCTGGGGTCCCAAAGCAAAATCCTCTCCCAAGCCCCCTCAGGCATGATGGGGTGCCCTCACCCATCCGGGTGGGGGGACGGCTGCAGCACTTCGCTCACGTCTGGAGGCTTCATGTCTCAGACCGGTGGATTAAGCAGGTAGTGTCCTCCGGTTACAAGTTGGAGTTTGCTGCCAATCCCCCTCCAAGATTCATCAGATCCCGTATTCCTCAGGACCCTGTGTCAGCTCAGGAGCTAGTGCAAGCAGTGCAAGGCCTCCTGGAGCTGGGGGTCATCTGCCAGGTCCCCTTAAGAGAAAAAGGCAAGGGGTTTTATTCCAACCTATTCACAGTACCCAAAAAAGATGGTTCAGTCAGGCCCATCCTGGACTGAGGAAGATCCTCAACAAGTGTGTCAGGGGCAGGCGCTTTCGCATGGAAACTTTGCGCTCTGCCATCAGTTCCCTGCGCCAAGGGGATTTCATGACTTCTGTGGACATCAAAGATGCTTATCGTCATATTCCTGTGTTCCCAGGTCATCAAAGGTTCCTCAGGTTCGCTCTGATGGATCAACACTACCAGTTTGTGGCCTTGCCCTTCGGCCTCACTTCAGCTCCCAGGGTGTTCACCAAGGTGCTGGCTGGAGTGATGTCTCTGCTCAGATGTCAGGGCGTCTGCGTGCTTCCCTATCTGGATGACATCCTCTTCACTTCCTAGTCTCTACATCAGGCAGAGTTAGATACTCAGCTGGTGGTGTCCACTCTGGAGTCATTTGGATAGGTGATCAACCACCCCAAGTCCTCACTGTCCCCTTTCTTGGTAACTCCATTCCTAGGAATGAATCTGGATACAGTTCAGGCAAGGATCTTCCTTCCTCAACAGAAGGTGTACAGTCTGATTGCACAGGCTCAGTCCCTCCTAGCTTGTCCCCATCCCTCCATCAGGCAGGGGATGCAGCTGGTGGGCCTGATGGTGGCATGCTTCGAAGCCGTCCCTTATGCTCAGTTCCACTTGAGGCCTCTGCAACTTCACTTATTGTCAGTATGGGACAAGGACCCAGCATCCTGGACAGGGTCTGTGTGCTTTCCCCCCCCTGGTCAGGAGGTCCCTCTCGTGGTGGATGGACTCAAGGAACCTGTTGGGGGGGCAGATCCTTTCTTGCCCCTTTCTGGGAGACGGTCACCACGGATGCCAGTCTGTCAGGTTTGGGGGGTTGCTGGAAGTCCCTGCGGTTCCAGGTGAGGTGGGGCCCTCAGGAGGCCCACACACCTATTAATGTCTTGGAACTGCGGGCGATCAGGCTAGTTCTGGCTCACTTGACTACTCACCTCCCGGGCCTGCCTGTTCAGGTGCGCTCGGACAACCAGACGGCAGTCGCCTACATCAATCATCAGGGAGGGACCCGGAGCAAGGGGGCCCTCCAGGAAGCGTCTCTGATCCTGACTTGGGCGGAGGCCAATGTCCCCTGCATATCAGCTGTGTACATCCCGGGGGTGGAAAATCGCCCGATGGACTCTCTGAGCAGGGGGACCTCTCGCCAGGGAGAATGGTCCCTATGCAGCAGGGTGTTTCAATCTCTGTGTCACCAGATGTGGATCTGGGGCCAACCAGATGTGGATCTGTTTGCGTCCCGCCACAATCACAAGCTTCCAGCTTTTGTCTCTCTGTCCAGGGATCCTCTGGCCTTGACCTCGGATGCGCTAGCAATGTCATGGCGGGACTTTCAGTTCCTGTATGTCTTCCCCCCAATTCCCCTGCTGGGCAGGGTTCTGCGCAAGATTGCTCTGGAAGGGTTGCCAGCAATTCTGGTGGCCCCCCAGGTGGCCAAGAAGAGTGTGGTTCGCAGACGTGGTGCAGATGGCAATAGATCAGTACGCTCTGCCCTTGGTGCCAGATCTGGTCACTCAGGGCTCACTACGCCATCCCAATTTACAAACTCTGGCTTTGACGGCTTGGCTGCTGAAACCTCCATCTTGATGGAGAAGGGGCTGTCTTCCTCGGTTGTGGATACTTTGATTAAAGCTAGGAAGAAGTCTTCCTCTTCCATTTATTACAGGGTTTGGCGTGCCTACATTGACTGGTGTGAGTCTAAGTCTCTTCCCTGTCGTGTCTTCTCTATTTCCAGGATTCTGGAGTTCCTGCAGCATGGGTTGGAGATGGGACTCCAACTCTGTACTCTGAAGGGTCGGGTTTCTGCCCTGGCTATTTTCTTCCAGAAGTCCTTTGATCAGCACCCTCTGATCAGGGGGTCACTCATGTGCGTCCCCCACGTAAGCCTATGGTGCCTGTTTGGGATCTGAACTTGGTTCTGTCAGCCTTGCAGGTTGCTCCCTTTGAACCTGTGCAGGATGCTGCCTTGGCCATTCTTACGCTCAAGGTTGTGTTTCTGGTGGCTATCACTTCTGTCAGGCGTGTGTCTGAGTTGGCGGCACTTTCCATTCAGCGCCCCTACTATGAGAGACACCAGGACAAGGTGGTGTTTCGTTTCAAACCTGATTTTCTGCCAAAAGTAGTGTCTGCCTTTCATTTGAATCAGGATATTGTTCTTCCTTCTTTGTGCCCTAATCCTAGCAATGCTAAGGAGAGGGTCTTGCACTCTTTGGATGTGGTTAGGTGTCTGAAGTACTATCTGGTGGCTACTGCACCTTTCAGGAAAACTGATGCTCTTATTCTAAGTATGTTACACACCCCGCTTCAGAATAGTCATTACACTTGGGTTATACCGACCTGTAGAGGGCGATCTTGCAGAGATGTCATGAAAAAAAGGAAGCCCCTCCCGGTCCATAAATACCTGGGACCTCCCACTCATTACCCAGTCTTTCATCTCTGCAGTCGGCGAGCAAGTCAGAAGATGGATGTCTCCTCCTTGCAGGTAACTACAACTATGATGGATGGTGCACCGCAATACATTCAAAAGTAGGTGCAGACCATGGGGGGAACAAGACAAATGAAGAATATCGGCAGGGGATCCTAGACTGATCCCAAAAACCCCCACCAAAAAGGCCGCACACTGAATATAAAAAAAAACAATACATTTAATAAGTATTAATTATGTACATTAACATAAATAAGGGCACTGATCTAGACATATACAAGATTAAAAAACACAAAGACAAAACATGGGGGTGATCCCAAAAAAAGCGGTGACTATTCTATATCAGGTCTAAAACGCTGGATTGTATATATACACAGTGTGAAGCATATGGTGTAAAAATACTATAAATGGGCCCAGATAAAAACCAGTATAAATGGGTGAATGATCTAAATCAAGCAAACAACTGTTGGACAATCATTCAAATAGAATGTATCCAGTGAATGTGATGGACACAAGAAAAAAAGTGCTAAGTGCATAAGAGTACTATCTACAATAATAACAACAGATAAAGTATGTGCAGCTTGTGATGCAGCCTGCGCTGTACATACATAACAGGTCGTTATACAAAGTATCAACAAGGTAAACACCTCAGTGTGAGCTGCAAAGGATATATTATGCAGGCTTGGAGTAAGCCCAACTGGGCCCTTGAATAACTGACACCAAATAGCAAAATATTATAACCACATACGAATAATAAATAAAAAAACTGTTACATCACCATGTCACCAGGGGTCCCCTGCAGCAGCCGCCACCGACGCGTTGCGTGTCCGTATGACACTTCGCCAGGGTGAAGTGTCATACGGACACGCAACGCGTCGGTGGCGGCTGCTGCGGGGGACCCCTGGTGACATGGTGATGGTCCCCCTGGTCCCGAGGTTGATGCCCCCGTGTCGGGGTTGTCTAATTCTTGTCTAATCCTAAAAGATGGTGAGGACAAGTGCATTGATCAGAAGGCTTGTCACGGTTTTGCAAGTGTCGGTTCGGCCTTGTGGCCTGTTTGTGCTTCGGCGCTTTTGCCGGTAGCTAACAGGTCGGTTGTTAGGGACCTTGTTCATGTCCTTTGTGCTAGCCGCCCTGGATGACACCATAGTGATGTGTAGTAGAACTTCGGCCTTGCTGGTGGCTATTCGACGGTCGGTTTGGTTGCGCCAGTGGGCAGCTGATTTTGTGGCTAAGAAGTCGCTTACGGGTCTTCCCTTCGTGGGGTTGCGGCTTTTTGGAGGAAAATTGGATTCGGTCGCGAAAGGAGACAAGTTACCTCAGCAAAAGAAGCAGCGGTGGCCTCCTTTAACCCTTCCTTTCGCGGGGCCAGAGCGTGCAGGGGATTGGCCTTCTCTTCCTCCAGAGGTGATTCCTGAAACAGGGGCAGAGGACGCGCCCGTCCAGGTCACAACTGGGGTTCTAAACCCAAGCCCGCTGCCAAGCCAGCTCAGCAATGAGGGGGCGCCCTCACCCTTGCGGGTGGGGGGGGCGGCTGCGACACTTCTTCCAGGTCTGGGACCAGGAGGTCTCAGACAGATGGATTCTGGTGTGGTGTCTTCTGGTTACAAGCTGGAGTTCGAGATCCGGCCCCCTCCCAGATTCTTCAGGTCTCGGGTGTCTTCGGATCCTCTGGCCGCGCAAGGGCTCCGAGCGGCAGTAAGGACTCTTCTGGACATGGCTGTCATTTGCCCGGTTCCTTCCTCAGAAAGGGGCCTGGGCTACTATTCCAATCTGTTCACGGTGCCCAAGAAGGACGGCTCCGTTCGTCCCATCCTGGATCTTAAGCTCCTCAACAAGTTTATCCATCCCAGGAAGTTCTGCATGGAAACTCTGCGTTCAGCCATAAATTCACTTTGTCAAGGGGACTTCATGACGTCCATAGACATCAAGGATGCTTATCTGCATGTTCCTATCTTCCCGGCACACCAGAGATTTCTCCTCTCGTCACAATCACAAGCTTCTGGCATTTGTGTCTCTCTCGCGGGATCCTCTGGCTTTGGCAGTGGATGCCATGTCTCTGAGCTGGAGGGATCTGGGGTTCCTGTACCTGTTCCCTCCGTTCCCTATGGTGGGCATGGTGGTGCGCAAGCTGGTTCCAAGATGGCCAAGGCAGGTTTGGTTCGCAGACGTCGTTCGGCTGGCAGTGGACCAGTTCAATCTGCCCCTTCTGCCGGATCTGCTCACTCAGGGTCAACTACTTTACCCCAATTTACCAACGCTGGCTTTGACAGCGTGGCTGCTGAAACCTCCATTTTAAAGGAGGAAGGTCTTTCTGATGCTGTGATTCAGACTCTTGTTAGCGCTAGGAAGAGGTCTTCCTTTACCATCTACTATAGGACTTGGAGGTCTTATATTGATTGGTGTGAGGTCAGGGCCTTGCCTTGCAGGGTATTTTCTATCCCTAGGATTTTGGATTTTCTGCAACATGGTCTGGACTTGGGGTTCCAGCTTAGTATGTTAAAAGGGCAGGTTTCTGCCCTGGCAGTTTTCTTTCAAAGGTCTTTTGCTCTTCATCCTCTGGTTAAGACTTTTTTCCAGGGGGTTACACATGTGCGGCCTCCTAGGAAGCCTCTGCTTCCTGTTTGGGATTTCTGCTCTGCACAGGTTTATGGTGGAAAATCGGCATTTTCAGTTTGTGGCCCTTCTGTTTGGCCTTACCTCGGGTTTTCACCAAGGTGCTGGCAGGGGTGATGGCCGTTTTCAGAGCCCAGGGTATTCGCATCGTGGCATATCTGGACGACCTTCTTCATTATGGCATCTTCTCTCAGCCAAGTGGAGCTAGACACCAGAGCTGTGGTATCCACTCTGGAGAGATTCGGCTGGATGATCAACTATCCCAAGTTTTCCCTCTCCCCGTCCAGGGTGGTGTCATTTCTGGGAATGTCTCTGGATACTTCTCAGGCCAGGGTGTTCCTTCCTCGTCCCAAGGTTCTGTTGCTTCAGGAATTGATTCAACTTCTTCTGTCCCACCCTCGTCCGTCAATCCGGCTGGAGATGAGACTGTAGAATTGATGGTGGCTTCCTTCGAAGCGGGTCCCTTTGCTCAGTTTCACACAAGGACGCTCCAGCTCCATCTTTTGGCGGTTTGGGGCAGGTGTCCACTGTCGTTGGATCAGTCTTTTCTGATGTCCCCCCGGGTTCGGCATTCCCTTCGGTGGTGGATGGAACCAAGCAATCTGATGAGGGGGAGATCCTTTCTGACCCCTCGTTGGGAAACGGTCACCACAGATGCCAGCCTTTCAGGTTGGGGGGGTTTCTGGAAGGATCTTTAGTTTCAGGGACTGTGGAGACCTCAGGAGGCTCACAACCCCATCAATGTTTTGGAGCTGAGAGCCATCAGGTTGGTTCTGTTTTACTTGACTCTTCAGTTACAGGGCTTACCGGTTCAAGTTCGGTCGGACAATCGGACGGCGGTCGACTACATCAATCACCAGGGAGGGACTCGCAGCAGGAGTGCCCTCAGAGAAGTGTCCTTGATTCTTGCCTGGGCGGAGAGCAATGTCCCATGCATCTCGGCGGTGTACATTCCGGGAGTGGAGAACACGGAGGCGGACTCCCTGAGCAGGTGCTCTTCTCGCCGGGGGAATGGTCTCTCAATCCCAAGGTTTTTCGGTCACTTTGCCACAAGTGGGGGACTCCGGAGGTGGATCTCTTTGCCTTTCATCTTAATCAGGATGTTGTTCTTCTCTCCTTGTGTCCTAAGCCCAGCAATGACAAGTAGAGGGTTTTGCATTCCTTGGATGTGGGTTCGCTGTGTGAAGTATTATTTGGTGACTACTTCTTCCTTTCGTAAGACTGACGCCTTTTTCGTGGTGCCCTCGGGACCTAAGAAAGGTTTGGTGCCCGCCAAGTCTTCCATTAGTAAATGGATTCGCCAGGCCATTGTTTGGGCCTATTCTGCCAAGGGGAAGATTCCCCCTTTTCGTGTTACTGCTCATTCTACTCGTGCTGTTGGGGCTTCCTGGGCTTTCCAGCACCAGGCCTCTGTTGAACAAGTTTGTAAGGCTGCTACTTGGTCTTCTGTTCACACTTTTTCCAAGTTTTATAAGGTTGATGTGCGGGCCTCAGCGGATGCTGTTTTTGGCCGCTAAGTTCTGCAAGCTGCAGTGGTTTAAGTTTGTGCATTATTGCCTTGTTTTGGATCCCCGCCCTTTATGGACACTGCTATTGGATGTCCCAAGTTTTAATGACTATTCTGAAGCGGGGTGTGTGAGAATAATACCATTTTGTGATTACTCACCTGTAAAATGGGTATTATAAGTATGTCACACACCCCGCTTCACCCCGCCCTTTGGTTTTCTGGATCCTTTATATGGTGAACCTTTTTTAATGTTATTGTTTATAATTGGCTCTTCCTGGTCCTCTATCTTTTACAATAATTTTTATTGTTTACAGAAGAGCAGTACAAGTCATACGAAAAGATACAATGAAAGCACTCTGCAGGCTCTGTCAGTAACATCATGTACATGTAGGATGTCAAAAACCAGCATGTTTAAAGATTCACCTTGCACAAAAAAAATAAAATTATATAAAATTTCTATTCAGCATATCTCGTTAATATTGTGGTTATCATAAGAAACAGGCAATGTCATTTTGTCAGTGACGAGGCAGGGCCTCTACCTTCACATAAGCAGGTGCATGAAAGTCAAATAATAGAAAGAAAAAAAGGAAAGATAGAAGGGGTATGAGTAAGGAGAACCCTCTGACTTAGGAAGAAAGGGGTAGAGGGATGAAGTATGGAGGAGAGAGGGGGGGAGGATAGGAGGGGTGGGAAGGGAGGGGGGAAAGGGGAGGGGAGGAGCTGCAACCAGTACATCTCATCCGCAACAGAGCGCCTAGAGGTCCCCCACTTTTCCATTTACCCCAGTGTAGTTTATCCATGGGAACCATATATCATTAAAGCGGTCATAGTCGTCATGGGCTATTGCCGTCAGTTTTTCCATTATCATAATATCAGATATTTTAGAGATCACCATCTGCCAAAGTAACCGCCCATTTCTCCAATTTCTAGCTATCACTAGCCTTGTTGCCGAGAAAATATGCAGAACCAATGTAAGGTCCCCGGGTTCAGCTGGCGCCCGACTGGTGGCTGGGAGCTGTTTTCCCATCTGCAGTTCCTTCAGCCACCAGCGGGTGTCAGCGGAGCTCCGGCTGCTCACCCCAGCGGCAGTCCCTCCAACCTCCAGAGAGTGGCAGCAAAGCGCTTGTTGCTCTCTCCTCATCTGCTGCACCTGGTGTGTGTGCTATTTAAGGGAGATTTTCCCTCCACCAGGTGCAGCAGGATTTTGTTGCTTCCTCTTTGTCTGTGGATCCATGTGCTTGTATCTGGAGTTCTGATCTTTAGTCTGTTCCTGTCAGGAGTCTGGAGACTGCCTGCATCTGCCCTAGGACCCTGGGTGAGTGCTCCAGCACCTTAGGGGTTTGGTTATCTGGTATTTTTTGTTAGTTTTTTCCCTGTATCTGAATATAAGAGTTTTTGTTATCCTTGCCATTAATAAAACCTTTAAGCATATCTTTTGTCTCCGTGTCATTGCTCTGGCCAAACCTTTTACCCTCCCGGGCAGAGAGTGCACTCTCTGGTCCTGACATAATCCTGCTGTCAACTACCCACCTGGCCAGAGCATTACACATCCTGAGATTTGTAGTCCCTCTAGCTTTTGCCGTTCCTAGCCCCCACTATGGATCCTGCTGTGATCAGGAAGTTACTGCCTTTAGCTAAGACTCATGCTGGTGAGGTGCAGGCATTATTTGTTGGGTACTCTAAACCCATGTGTTTAGACCTTATCAACCTTATTCACTCCTTGGTTGATCGGGGAGATTTTGTCTTCCCAGCGGCTCAACCCCTAATTAGGATCTTGGTGGACGTAGCCTTTGATATAAATCCCCTTTTGCCACAGGTTAAGCAGCCCTGTCTAATTAAACCCAGTGTTCCTGTCCAGATTCCCCCATCTACCGTCCCTTTAGCCAGATCTGTAGATTCTAGGGGGATTTCTGAGGTGCTGTGTGCTTCACCTGGGGCCTTGGATCAGGGGTCTCCTGCTTCATCTTGGAACCAACCGGTGGCTACTACTAGTAACCAGGACCCTGATGCCTGGTTCTACGAAGATTCTGACGACGATGATCCGGTCTTTGAGGTCGATGCCAGCTTGCCTCCAGAGCGTCCCATGGTCGATGCCAGCTTGCCTCCAGAGCGTCCCATGGTCGATGCCAGCCTGCCTCCAGAGCGTCCCATGGTAGAGTAAGCCGCCGCTGGGCCCCACCGTGAGTAAGCCGCCGCTGGGCCCCACCGTGAGTAAGCCGCCGCTGGGCCCCACCGTGAGTAAGCCGCCGCTGGGCCCCTCCGTGAGTAAGCCGCCGCTGGGCCCCTCCGTGAGTCAGCCGCCGCTGGGCCCCTCCGTGAGTCAGCCGCCGCTGGGCCCCTCCGTGAGTCAGCCGCCGCTGGGCCCCTCCGTGAGTCAGCCGCCGCTGGGCCCCTCCGTGAGTCAGCCGCCGCTGGGCCCCTCCGTGAGTCAGCCGCCGCTGGGCCCCTCCGTGAGTCAGCCGCCGCTGGGCCCCACCGTGAGTCAGCTGCCGTTGAGCCCTCTGCCGGGCCCCCAGCCGTTGAGCAGCCCTCTGCCGGGCCCCCAGCCGTTGAGCAGCCCTCTGCCGGGCCCCCAGCCGTTGAGCAGCCCTCTGCCGGGCCCCCAGCCGTTGAGCAGCCCTCTGCCGGGCCCCCAGCCGTTGAGCAGCCCTCTGCCGGGCCCCCAGCCGTTGAGCAGCCCTCTGCCGGGCCCCCAGCCGTTGAGCAGCCCTCTGCCGGGCCCCCAGCCGTTGAGCAGCCCTCTGCCGGGCCCCCAGCCGTTGAGCAGCCCTCTGCCGGGCCCCCAGCCGTTGAGCAGCCCTCTGCCGGGCCCCCAGCCGTTGAGCAGCCCTCTGCCGGGCCCCCAGCCGTTGAGCAGCCCTCTGCCGGGCCCCCAGCCGTTGAGCAGCCCTCTGCCGGGCCCCCAGCCGTTGAGCAGCCCTCTGCCGGGCCCCCAGCCGTTGAGCAGCCCTCTGCCGGGCCCGGGGTTTTGTTATCCTTGCCATTAATAAAACCTTTAAGCATATCTTTTGTCTCCGTGTCATTGCTCTGGCCAAACCTTTTACCCTCCCGGGCAGAGAGTGCACTTAAAGTACTCTCTGGTCCTGACAACCAATTTCCATTGAGTCAATTTGAAGTTATTAGTCTTATAGGAGAGGAGGGCCTCCCATGTGCTAGGGGAGAAAATGCCCGCAAAAAGCGTAGACAGAAGCTTATATGCATTGTTCCACAACTTGCAGACATGGGGACAGGTCCACCACATGTGGTGCACAGTTCCCTCCTCTTGACATCCCCTAAAGCACATGGGGGAGCTATTTGCATCAAACTTGTGTATCCTAGCAGGGGTGAGGTACCATCTAAACAGGACCTTAAAAGAGTTCTCCTGGATGAGAGTGTTGCATGAGACTCTCCCGGCTGACTTCCAAATGTTCGGCCAGGTTTGCTCGTCTCCTATTTTCCCTAAATCTTCCTCCCATTTAGTCATATAAAGGTGGGAGTTTTGAGATCGCTCCCCTCTCTAGGGGGTCATTTAGGCATCTTTGTTCAAAGTCCGAGGGTTTACTACAATGGTCCAGATTTCGGGTCAGTGACTTAATAAAGTGGTCCAGTTGTAATGCCCTAAATTTTTCAGTGGGGGGTATTATGATTCTGGCATTCAGTGAGAATGGAGACTCCCCTTTCCATCCTGAAAGCACATCTTGTATTGTGTGATATCCCTGTTCTTCCCACCATCTAAATCTCTGTCTAGACTCCAAGCCCAGGGGAAACAGCTGGTTCCCCAGGATAGGAGCTGCCGGCACATGTGGCGAGCACCATCCCCTGAGTTTTGCGTGCTTGTCCCAAATATCCAGCACTGAACCTATGCTTTGAGGCAAGGTCCCTGGTCTAAGTCCCTTTGGCGTCCAAATGATTGATGACACTAAGACTGGAGACAAGTTCTTGCACATCATCTGTACCCAACCAGGTATATTTTTTGTAGCGTGCAAAGGGAACAGTGCGGCCAGCTGTGCCGCCATGTAATACTTATATAAATTTGGGACGCCCAAGCCACCATCTTCCCTTCTACAGTATAGTGTTCTCCTAGCAATCCGCGGTCTAACTGTCCCCCAAATGTATTTATTGAGCTTTTGTTGTAAGGGCTGGAGGGCTCCTTTAGTTACACTTATAGGAAGAACTCTAAAAAAAATATAACAGTTTAGGCAGAATAGTCATCTTTGCCGCTGCCAGGCGCCCCAGCCGTGAGAGGTTTACATGACGCCATGTAGACAGGAGAGTACTCAGTCGGTTAAATAGGCCTGGGTAGTTTGCTTTATATAGTGCTCCATAAGATGCTGTTAATGTGACTCCCAGATATGGAAGCTTAGTGACCCAAAGCCAGGGAAAGTTGCCCTTCAGTAAAGTATTGGTCTGTTGTGATAGTGAGACTCCCATGGCCAGTGACTTCCCGGCATTAATTCTAAGGCCTGACATATTGCCGAAGGCCTCCATCTCCGAGGCCAGATTAGGTGCCGTTATATGAGGAGAAGAAATAGTGAGCAACATATCATCTGCAAACATAGATAATTTGTGTTCTTCCTTTCCATGATAAATTCCCCTTATTGCCTGATTATGCCTGATGTTGGATGCTAACGGCTCCAGGGCTAGTATGAACAATATTGGGGATAGGGGACACCCCTGGCGCGTGCCTCTGATGGAAAAAGAAGCTGATTCAAAACCGGAGTACTTCACTTTAGCTGTCGGCTCATGGTACATAGCACTAACCCAGGTCTTAAGACCCTGCCCAAAGCCCCATCTGTCTAGAGCTTGCATTAGATAGTCCCATGAGAGGCAATCAAAAGCTTTTTCCATATCTAGGGATAGCAACATAACATCTGGCTGTGTGGACTTAGCCGCTTCTATGAGCTGCGTGATACGCCTTACTCCATCTGAAGACTGTCTCCCAGGGACAAACCCCACCTGATCAGAGTGTATCAGGGAGCTAAGAGATGTATTGATTCTGGCAGCAATAATTTTTCCTAGGATTTTTAGGTCTAGGTTCAACAGAGAGATAGGGCGGTAGTTCTGCCAGGCTAAGGGGTCCTTCCCTGGCTTTGGGATCATAACAATAGCAGCAGATAGGGACTCCGGGTCAAAGCGGTTACCCACTTTAATGCTATTATAAATTGTTGTGAGGTGGGGGGCAACCACATCAATCAGCTTTTTATAAAATATTGCTGTGTAGCCATCAGGCCCAGGCCTCTTATTAGGTTTGAGGGATGTTATTGCCTGTTTCACCTCTTGTACAGTTATGTCTGCATCTACATATTCAGCCCAGTCAGTGTCCAGTCGGGGCAAAATAGTATTATCAAGGTATTTCCTCATTGCCTCCTTATCTGATCCCCTGTGGGCCTCATATAGTTTTGCTAGGCCCCTCCTGAACTCTTCCAAGATTTTGCAGGGATTGCTAGTGACCTGCCCACCACTTATCTTTAGTTTAATAGACGGGGGGGGGAGTTTCGCCTGACACCGCAATTGTGTTGCCAGGAGGGTGTTAGGTTTATTGGCCAGGGTGTAATATTTTTGGGCTGACCATTTATATCTGCGCTCAGCTTCCTGCATCTGAAGCGAGTTAAGCTCTACCCTGGCCTTCTCCAACCTCTGCCTGTTAACTTCACAGCCTTTAACTTTAAATGCCTGGGATGCTGCTAAATATTCACTTTCTAATGTGTTCATAAGCTGAGCTTTTTCTTTTTGGGCCCTGGCAGCTCTAGAGAGAAAATGCCCACGCATCACAGTTTTGAATGCTCCCCAGAGAACCAATGGTGATTGAACTGAATTGACATTTGTGTGGAAAAAGAGCTCCGCTTCCTTCACAGTCTCCAGCACCCTCTCCTTAGAAGCCAGGAGAGTCTCATTAAGTACCCAGGCAGAGGGGCCAGGCTTAATTACCAATGACTTACAGGTGATACTGATTAGGTCATGGTCTGACCATGGCACCTGGTGGATATGGGTTCGGGAGATGCTGGGAAGGAAGTTTTTGTGAGCAAAAAAATGATCAATCCTAGTATGGAGGTTATGGGGGACTGAGTAATGTGTGTAGTCTCTCTGGAATGGATGCATATCCCTCCAGACATCCACCAATCCCACCCCAGAAACTATAGATTGGAACTGATGAGCGTCTTTCCTATGTTGTGCCGTTGGCGGGGCGGATCTATCTAGCACCGGGTCTAATGTGAGATTTGAGTCGCCGCCTACAAGTACTGTTCCTTTCTTATGTTTGTCTAGGAGGTTACACAGCTTATTTAAAAATTCAATCTGACCTGTGTTTGGCGCATAATAGTTTAGTAATGTGACTTCTGTGTCTTGCAATGTACCTTGAAGCAACAGGAACCTGCCTGCGGGATCTGAAATTTGCTTGGCACATTTAAAATATGTTCGAGAGTGGAAAGCAATAAATACTCCCTTCTGTTTTGTTTTTGCGTGGTAAAGCGTGGTAGCGTGGTAAACTGTTGGGTATCTAGGATTCAGGAATTTAGGGGTCGAGGATACAGAAAAGTGAGATTCCTGTGCATAGACTATATCTGCATGTGCGGAGCTAAAGTATCTAAAGACCCTGGATCTTTTGTTCGGGGAGTTTAATCCCTGCACATTAACCGATACAACTTTAAGCCCCATTAGCAAGATACTTTATGCTATGCGGTACATACCTCACAGGTGTGAATAAAGCTGGGTGCAGCTCCTCCCAGGGGAGGTTATGGAAGGGGGAGGGAGGTTGGGGTTGGGGGCGGATAAAGGTTGAGGAAGATCTAGTAGGGCTAAGAAATAAAGCAAGAGCTTGGGTGAGAAACAAAACATATAGATCACAGAAACTTAAGTATAAAACATAATAACACATTATAAAATCAACACATAGCTCCATAGTCATGACTATTGTCACTAGTGTCACCTCACCAGCGGGAACTTCCCACTGGAGAGGGGCCGGACCACTTGCGTAGCTCTCGGGAGCCAAAGTAAACTCACGGCCTTCCATGCTAAGTCATACATATTAACAGCACTTCAGTTAATCCCACCATTTTAGGTCGTCCGGGTGTCCTAGGTGGACAATCAGCATCAAGATTCCCCATATAGTGGGGTGGAGCGGTATCCAGCATAACTTATCAAGAACTTCCCCAGGCACTTGTTAGGTGTGCATAGTTTAAGGAGGGATAACTAATTGCCACATAACATAATATAAACCTGTGAGTGTGGAAACAGTACTATAACAGAAACTTGGGGGACCAATCGACAGGCAGTCCAGCGGACCAGAACCTTACCTCTGTACGAGGCATGTTAAATGAGAGAAAAAAATACACAAACGGCCTCAGCGTCCTTTACCCATCACCTGATCTCTGGAATGACTGAGAGGAGAGTCTCTTTAGGACTTGTTTTCTGTGTTTCCGTGGTGATCTGGGTATGCTATCAGTTGGGGTTCGTTCCTCATGGTCGTCCTTGTTGGAGTCATGCTGGGTGGGCGATCTGTTGCTCAGATCACTGGCTGGGCCTGGGAGGGTTAAGTCCAACTGCTTGAAGCGATCCCAGAGTTCCCGTAGAGTGGAGGCCTGGACTTGCTTGCCGTTATGGGAAAACGATATTCCAAAGGGGAAGCCCCACCGATATTTAATATTCAGCTTCCGCAGGACTTCTAGGTAGGGCTTGAATGCTCGTCGTTTCATTATTGTGGATTGTGACAGGTCAGCATAGACTTGAAAGCTGTTGCCTTGAAAAGACAGGGAGGCTTGTCCTCTGGCCGCTTTGAGAACGGCTTCCTTTGTTTGAAAGTATAGAAACTTTAAAATTATGTCCCTCGGGGGGCCCTCCGACCTGCGGCTGGTTAGGGCCGCAGGTCGGAGGGCCCCCCGAGGGAGGGCCCCCCGCTCTAGTTTCTCAGGCGGGATATCAGGGACGAGCTCCTGAATGAGTGCTGTGATGGCGCCTCTGGCGTCCTCCATGGACTCCGGTAGGCCTCGGAAGCGCAGGTTCTTTCTGCGGCACCTGTTTTCAAGGTCCTCATGCTGCGATTGCAAAGTGTGAATTAAGTCATGCAGCTGTTCAATTTCTTGCTCATGTCCCTCCATAATAAGTGTGGCATCAGCAATATGGTTTTCAAGTTGCGACGTGCGGTTGCCCAGGTCTTTTAGCCCCCCCATTTTCTTCTTCGGGTTACCCATTTTGCAATCTGCCAGGGTGTCCACCGGGTGCTGCAGGTCTTCAGCTATCTGGAACTGGTTCTTGCCCGTCGATTAGTCCCGTCAGGTAGGCAGGCGGCTCCCGAGAGTGCGGAGCGTGATCAAGGTGCGACCATCTCACCACGCCGCGCGCATGCGCCCCCCCCCCCGCTTCCTGGTCCTCTTTCTGCTGTCTGAATACTGGGTAATGAGTGGGAGGTCCCAGGTATTTATGGACCGGGAGGGGCTTCCTTTTTTTCATGACATCTCTGCAAGATCGCCCTCTACAGGTTGGTATAACCCAAGTGTAATGACTATTCTGAAGCGGGGTGTGTGAAATACTTATAATACCCATTTTACAGGTGAGTAATCACAACAGTAATCAGGCTGTGATTCAGGCCTACTCTGCTAAGGGGAAGAATCCTCCCTTCCGCCTTACTGCTCATTCCACTCGTCCTATTGGTGCTTCTTGGGCTTTTCAGCACCAGGCTTCTGTTGAACAAGTTTGCAAGGCCGCTACTTGGTCTTCTGTTCATACCTTTTCAAAGTTTTACAAGGTTGATGTTAGGGCCTCAGCTGATGCTGCTTTTGGCCGAAAGGTTCTGCAGGCGGAAGTGGTTTAAACTGTCTGCTGCTGATTTTTCTTGGGGATCCCACCCTACTTATGGACACTCCTATTGGATGTCCCAACTGTAATATTAGATTTGGAGCAGGACGTACTGTATACTAAGAATAATACAATTCTGTGATTACTCACCTGTAGAATTGGTATTATACGCATACAGCACGTCCTGCTCCAACCCACCCTTGGTTGCATTATCTTGGATCCCCTGTATGGTGATTGTTATCCTTGTTATAGTTGATAGTTTGGATTGTTTAATTCTCCCGGCTTCTCATTAACTGCTTTTCAATGCTGGGGATTTGTGGGAGGTCCCCGGGTATTTGAGGGGCCGGGAGGAGCCTATTTTCGATGTCTCTGCAGTCCAGCGCCATCTGGGGGAGTATATCCCAACTGTAAGTATTAGATTTGGAGCAGGACGTACTGTATACTCATAATACCAATTCTACAGGTGAGTAATCATAGAATTGTATTTTAAATACATCCAATTAAAATTGCTCAGTCCATGATGGAAACATATGTGGTGCACATGACGTATGACTAAGAGCTGTGTTAGGCTCCAAACGCGTCACACGTGTCTTGTTGTTTTTGCTGTCTTTTTGGGTCGCTCTGTGTCATGTGCACTCTATTCGTCATTAATGGAGAATTGCCTGGGATCTTCAAGTCCGTGCCGAATTGGATGGTCGGTGAGCTGGCTTTTTCTTGTTCTACCCCTATCCATCCCTGTCCCCTCAGCTCTGCCTCATCCATCCCAGCCTTTTTTGCCTGGGGAAGGGGTGCTATAGATTCCACAGGCAAAAAAGGCTGGGATGGATGAGGCAGAGCTGAGGGGACAGGGATGGATCAGGGGACAGGAATGGATGGGGCAAAGCCCGGACCTTCACCTCTCACCAGATGCCCGTATATGGACCTTTTAAAGAAGTGGTTGAGTACCCCTGCCATATACACACCCCATGACCTGCACCCTTACTTTGCTTACCCCTTTCTGGCTGTGCCTACCCCAACCACTTTCCTTTACTGTCAAAAAAACGTGAGTAAAAAAATTATTCTCGGTCATGAATCAACCCTTTTGTCGGGGGGCTGGAGAAGACGAGGCGCTGTCGCACAAATAGGGGTCACATGGCTTAAAATGGACCAGGACCAAGGATTTTGACTATCCTGGGTTTTAGTGCTTGCCCCACGGGGCACCCTGATCAGGGATGCCCTGCTGTGTGAAACCCCCAGATCGCCCAAAGAAACTCACCTCTTTACGATCCTACGGTGCATGCGCGGCCTCTTGCTTAGTCAGCGCACTCAGATCTGCTTCTGCCCCCTTCTACTAAAGCGAGCGGATCTGAGCGCTCTGGTGGCCGCATCCCTTGCTACCCAGGGAGCGTGCCCAGCAATTCACAAATGCCTGGTGCCGGCACATGCCCTGCTAGAGGGATAGCGAGGATGCGGCCACTGCTCGCGCATGCATCAGGAAAGAAGGCGAGTTTATAGGAGACCAGGGGATTTTTACACAGTGGGGCATCCCGATTTTGGATTTTTCAAGCGGCCCTGGAATCTTCTAGATTCCCGGGCTGACCTCCTTGGGTTTTGGTCCACTTTAAAGAGGAACTATGGTCAGAAATGACGGGAGTCTCTCTTTAATATGCAGCAGCAGGACAGCCCAGATTGGGTCACCCCCCGCTGTGTATCGTGCCACTAAAAGAAAGAACAGGGCCGCCAGGACGCTCGCCTATTCCGGGTTGGGCGTCCTATGTGACCACAAGCAGCCTATTAGTGCAGTCGGCAGCTGAGCACAGTTTTGTGCAGCTACTGGCTGTGCAAGTTGATAGGCTGCTCTACCACTGCTGCAGAAGAATCCCAGAAGAGGTTAGTACCCAGGCGGCCCAGTGGGGCAGCTTGACCCAGCAAGTTCTGGAACCTTTTTATTGATGGGAGCTTGCCCAACTCCCACTTGCAAAGAAATGGTTTAATACCTAGTTTAGCAGCAGCGCAAGACTGGCTCCCAATACTCTTGATAAGATGCCATCTCGCTTTTGGTTTGGAGAATGTTCCCATCGGGCTCTCTCCCTTTCCTCCATCTCCAATATGATGTTATTTGGGATGGTTATGCTTTTCAGCACATATGGTGATGTTCTGTTGCCATAAGAAGGTGGGCCCTCAATTTCTGATTATTGTAAGAGAACAAGACACGGTATTGTAATAGTGAGTTATTTCAATGCTCTTTGTATTGGAGTATCTAACCATTGACTGCATTTGATTCAAAAGTATACTTCAAATCACCTATTACTCATTGTTCAATTGAAACGTATTGCTCATTATTCAGTTAAGTGTTCATTATTAAGTCCTTATTATTCAATTAAAAGATTATTACATTTGTTTTTAAATAAAGCTTCTATTAAGCTATATCAGACTATGCTGATAATTTAAGTTGGCTATACAGATGTGCAGACACAGACAGAGGCGGATTCTGTGTTTTATTCGTTCTTTGGTAAACGGGAAACAAGCAAAACCAGAAAGAAGATGAGAGGTGGGAATGTCTCTGTCGGGACCTCCAGTATGTCAGAAAGGGAGGTAGCAGCAGGGGAGACCGGGGAGGGGAGAGGGGGTGCGGACACCGAGAGCCATATGGGTGTTTATTCCTGAGCCCTGTTAGGAAGGTGGATGCAATCTTTTTCACATTGGTAATCCCCACCCCCATTATGTGGTCTCTCCCCAGACCACTGTCACTGTCTATTGCTCAGAGGTTCTCTCTATCCTCTGACTCTGTTTGGTGATCCTCTCTCTCCCCGAGTATCCTAGTCTTCTCTTGCAGTCTCTCTCTGAATACCCTAGTCTTCTCAGTCTTTCTCAGTGGTGACCCTCACTGGTCTCTCCCAGTGGTGGCCCTTTCTCCCAGTGGTGGTCTCATCTCTCCCAAGTCTCCTCCAATGGTGGTCCTCTCTCTCCCCGGTCTCTCCCGATTGTGGTCCTCTTTCCCAGTGAAGGTCCTCTCTCCCTGGTCTTTCCCAGTGGAGGTCCTCTCTCCCTGGTCTTTCCCAGTGGTGGTCCTCTCTCCCTGGTCTTTCCCAGTGGTGGTCCTCTCTCCCTGGTCTTTCCCAGTGGTGGTCCTCTCTCCCTGGTCTTTCCCAGTGGTGGACCTTTTCCTGTTGGTCTTTCCCAGTGGTGGTCTTATCTCTCCAAAGTCTCTGCCAATGGCGTTCCTATCTTTTCCCAGTCTGTCCCAATTGTGGTCCTCTCTCCTCTCCTCCCGGTCTCTCCCAGTAGTGGCCCTCTCTCCTCCCCATCTCTCCCAGTGGTGGTCCTCTCTCTCCCCGGTCTCCGTTGGGTGGTGGGTGCGGGTGGGTTCAGGGTCTCAGTGCAGCGTGTTGAGTTGGGGCATTCCCTTGGTTACTTGAAGGGGGAGGAGTCATTGCAGAGTACAATCTCCAGCTCCTTGCGGTAGAGGCGACCTCCATCGCACAGCGACATGATGCTCTGTCGGTACCCTGTCAGGCTTCGGATATCCACATCCTGCAAGTAGGCAACAGTGTCAGACCCCTGTGCCTCGCCCCGCCACCCTAATAGTCACCCCCCATCCACACACCCTCTCTCCAACTATCCCTGCCCTTACACTCGAAAATACTGACCCTCCTTACCCACATACTCACCCTAGTAGTACCCACGCCCTCCCTGTCCTTACACTTATCCTGATAGTACTCACACCCTCCCTGCTCTTACTAACCCCAATAGTACTCACACCCTCTCTGCTATCAAACTCATCCCCAATAGTACTCACACCCTCCAGGCCTCATATCCACCCTGATAGTACTTACACCTTCCCTGTCCTCTCATTCACCCTGATAATACTCACACCCTCCCTGCAATTCCACTAATCCTGATAGTATTCCCACCCACCCTCCGTTTTACTCACCCTGATAGCAGTCACACACCATCTGCTCTCTTACTCACCCCAATAGTACTCATACCCTTCCCCTTACCCTGATAGTACTTATACCCTCCCAGCCCTTCCACCTCGCTACAATATACTGGCCCCAGACGCATACTTACCTTTTTGTTTTTGTCAAAGAAGTCCTTGAGTAAAGCGTCCAGCTCATTTGCATCAATGTAACCGTTCCCATCCTGCAAGAGAAGAGGGTGGTGAGCACCCGCACATAACCACCAGCACAGTGGCCCATCCTGCACCAACTTCACTTAAAGTGGACCAGGATTTTGGCTATCCTGGATTTTGGTCCTTTCCTCTGGGGTACCCCGATTGAGGGGTGTCCCGCTGCGTGAAACCCCCCAGATCGCCAAAGCCAACTCGCCTCTTCCCGGTCCTAAGACGCATGCATGGCCTCTCATCCAATTGGCACGCTCGGAGCTGCTGACGTCATGTCGTCTAAGCCTTCGTCTAAGGCCAGCGGCTCCGAGTGCCCTGGCGGCCACATCCCCGCGTGCATTCACAAATGCCTGCCGTGGTCATGCGCCCAGCTAGCGGGTTAGCGGGATGCGGCTGTGGCTTGCGCAGGCGCCGTTGGACCAGGAAACCAGGTAAGTGTATGGGGCGACCTGGGGGGTTTCACACAGCGGGGCATCCCGATTTTGCATTCCCTGGGTGGAGGGAATCGATCGGCCCTGAAAGGTGGGTTTTGGTCCACTTTAACCCCGCCCACGGCCTCTGCAATACCTGGCTGTTTCCACAGTGGGCTTTACCTTGTCGTAGAAGCTGAAGATGGCGTTGAACTCGTCACAGCTCAGCTTCATTCCCTGCAAGACAATAAAACAACTGTTATTCCTGATCCCAGATGATGCTCTGCAGACGTTCATATTACAGAATAGCTCCATCTGTTATCTCCCTGTCTTGCATCTGTCTCTTTCCTGTCTCTCTCACTTCTGTCTGTCTTTCCCCTGTCTCTCTCTTTCTCTCTCTATCTCGTCTCTCCAGTTTCTGTTTCTTGCGTCTGTCTCCTGTTTCTCTCTCTCAGTTCTGTCTGTTTCTCTTCACTCTCTCTTTCTCTCTCTCTCTCTCTTTCTCGTCTCTTGTCTATCGTCTCTCCTTTTTCCCTTCCTCTATCTTGTGTCTGTCTCCTGTTTCTATGTCATGTCTTTATGTCTGTCTCTCTCGTCTTTCTAATCTCTCTTCTTTTTTTCATTTTTTTTATCTTCATAATTTAATTAGCATCACTCTGTCTGTCTTTGTTGAAGAAACCGTGCAACATTTTATAGCTTGTCTACGTTTGACAGTGAATGGTGCTGTTACCAATGCTTATCTGAAGTCTCTATTGTACATTCTCTGCTGTGTTGTATTTCCTGTACATCGAGCTGTGATCGCTGACTGATACTTTACTGCCTGCCTTATGCACCATGTAAGGCATACCTCCTAACTTTTTAGGGTAGGAAAGAGGGACAATTGTTAAACTAATCCACGCTCCCTCATTGAGGGATGGAAAGGAGATAGGGTGTAACAGTTAAAACAATAGAAACACTTTGAATAGGCAAATGAATCGTTTATTGATGCAAAACTGCATGTTACACCTCAAAGAAGGACAATATGTAAACAAAACCACGCCCCCTCACTGAGGGGTGGATAGGAGATAGGGTGTAACCGTTACAACAATATAAACACTTTGAATAGGCAAATAAATTGTTTATTGATGCAAATCTGCATGTTAAACCTTAAAGACAGACAAACAGAACCAACAAGGGAGAGTGGGACATGGATTCAAAAGAGGGACAGTCCATCCAAATCAGGGACACTTGGGAGGTATGTGTAAGGTGACATTCCCGTACTGTATTCATGTCCCAGTGAAGCCAGTTCCTGTTATGCCACTAATGTCTATCTGGATTATGACCCCGCTACACCCAGCACTTACACTCTGCAACAGGCTATGGGCCCAGTGACCGAATTAAGCCACAGCGACGGGATAAAGCCTAGTGACCATGCACAGTGCAGGCAGAGAAAAGCCCAGAACTGAAGACAGTGCGGCCGATGCAGAGATCGAGAATGGTCAGCGGCTCAGAGCTTAAACTCTGAGGCCAAGCTGAACAATGACAATTATCAGCTATGGAAGTGCAAATGCTATTATCCAGAGATGACTTGTAGGAGGTTATCACTACAGTGTGGCCACAGGACAATAATCAGGACTGGGACAGGAATAACAGACAGGCACTTGCCACCATAAGCTTACTAGTGGAAGATGATCAGCTTATTCACATACACAGTGAGAATACAGGGAAAGGCATGTGGGATGTACTGTAAAGACTGCATGAGCGATCCAGTTTAAACAGCAAGTTGTTACTGGTGAGAAAGCTTTACAAAATGAGGCTTAGCAGAGAGCAGGACAGAGAGCATATAAATGCTGAAAGTGATCGCACAACTCAGTCAGTGAGCCCGATACATACACTGCACTGATTAATGCTCTGGAGACAAGGCCTGAGACAGCTGACACTAGCATTTGTAAAGACCAGGCTCGCAGATGAATATCAGCGAAGAAAGGAGCTTGCGCATGACTCCACAGAAACTGACACCAGAACTGCTCTTAAAGCTACAGACACAAAGATACACAAGAAGGAAACCAGAGTGTGTTTTAGGTGCAACAAACGGGGACACATAAAGAGACTGTACTATATGAAAAGCAGAGCAAATGAGACAGCGTCCCTCTTATAGTAAACAGAAAGTAAAAGCCACAATCTCTGATCCTTGGGAAGGGAAGGGTGTATTGACACTGGAGCAACCAGTCACATAACAAGTGATAGAAGCTTTTTCACAGAATTTGATATGAATAACAAAGACTATTTACCTTGCAGATGTAAGTAAAATACATTCAGAGGGATATGGTCATGGAAACCCGTGTATGCCTCAATGATGCAGGACACAATATAGCCATACCAGTAAAGGATGTGCTTTATGTTCCTGATCTTGAAGGAGGACTCATATCTGTGAAGTGTCTGATCCAAAGGATTCACTGTAATATAATGACTGTATACACATATGGCACAGGTGTTTAGGTCACAGACACCCAGAATGCATACAAGAACTACAAAAGGGGAATTTGACAAAGGATCTGACATCATCTCCTTGTCCAGTTACTGCTAAGTATGAATATTGCATCAAATCCAAATCCACAAGAGCAACACTTCCTAAAGTCAGTTAGAATAGAGCTTCAAGACCACTTGATCTAGTTCACAGAGATGTGTGTGGTCCCCTAAACCCACCTACACCTGTAGGCAACAGGTACATAGTGACTTTCAGAGATGACTATTTAAGATACACAAATCTTGACAAATTACAGGTCTTTGTAGTGAAAGCAAGTAACACGTTTCAGAGGAAACCTCTCATACTTAGAAGTGATAATGGAGGTGAATTCACAGGACACAAAGTACAAGAGTAATTAATGCTGAATGGAATAGAGCATCAAAGTACAGCCCCATACACACCAGCTGAAAGAGCAGGACTCTGAAATGTATGCTGACAGACTACCACAAAAATACTGGGGTGAGGCAGCAATAACAGACACTTATTTGCAAATCAGACTCTTTTCTAGAACAGTGGAGAAACCTCCATATGAACTATGGAACAATGAGAAGCTAAGTGTAAAACGCCTAAGAGTTTTAGGATGCAAAGCATACATCTACATTCCAGAGGAAAATGCACCAAACTCCAAAACAAAGCATTTGAGGAAATCTTTGTTGGATAATGACAATGTTAAGGGTTACAGAATCCTAAATCCCAAAACAGAAAAGGTTACCATTATTAACAGCATACCTTTTCTTGAAGATCTGAGAGACAATGTGATGACAATTGAGGAAGTAAGAACAGAAGAGAAAAATGACACTGATCAGCCATCATCTGTAACTTCTGAACTAACAGTTGAAGTGAGTGCAGAACCTACCAGTACTCAAGAGAAGACACAAGCAAGCTCAGACACAGAACCAAGATGCTCAATGAGAAAAAACAGAGGTAACCACCTGTACCTCCTTTCATACAAGGCAAGCACTGTCAGTACCAATGAATCTGCAACTTGGGAAGACATATCTGATCTTTCAGAAGGGAAATCCAGTAAATGGATAAAGGCTGCAAAGGGAGAGATAAAATCCATGCATGACACTAAAACATAGACACTTGCAGAACTATCACCTGGAAGCAAAGCCATAGGCTGTAACTGTACTTTTAAAGTGAAGCACAATGCAGATGGCACAGTGGAGCGATACAAAGCAAGCCTCGTAGCCAAGGGATATTCTCAAAAATCTGGAGAAGACTACGATGAGACTTTTGCTCCAGTAGTCAAACATGCTACAATAAGGACTTTGCTGACAGTAGCGGCCACAAGGAAAATCCATTGAAACACTTTGATGTAAAAACAGAGTTTCTACTTGAGAAGACATCTACATGGAACAACCACCAGGGTTCAAAGATGAACAAAGGCCAGATATAGTATGCAGACTTCAGAGGAGTATATAAAGTCTGAAGCAAGCCGAGTATGGAATATGAAAATAAATGAAGTACTCACACATGAGGACTATCGGAGGAGTAAAGCAGACTCTTATACAGACTGCTTATACACAAATAAATTGGCATACAGATGGCTCTATATGCTCATTTATGTGGATATCCTGATTTGTTTTGAAAAAGAAGGGGATAAGGCAGAAATATTGCAAACCCTGAATCAGCATTTCAAGACCGAGGAACTTCCCGAACAGGGACTTCTTAAGTTACTATACTATCCCTACTGAGGATATGACAGCAGTAATCCTTACCAAGCCCCTGACCGCTGAAAGACACTCAAGGCTTACAAAGAAAATGGGTTTCACAGATTAAGCCTCAGCTGTTGAGAAGGGGTGTTGGAGAAACTGTGCAACAGCTTACAGGTGGTCTACATTTATGACAGTAGTTGGTGCTGTTACCAATGTAAGGTGACATTCACTGAATTCATGCTCCAGTAAAGCCAGTTCCTGTTATACCACTAATGTCTATTTGGATTATGACTCAGCTGCACTCACTCTGCAACAGTCTGTTTTTTTTCACTTCTACCTGTCTTTCTCTTTTCACTTCTACCTGTCTTTCTCTTGTCTCTCTCTCATGTCTCTGTTGTTTATCTTCCTCTATCTTGCGACTATCTCCGGTCTGTCTCTCTCTCTCTCTTTCTCTCTCACTTGTATCTGTTTCCTGTTCTCTTTCTCTCCCATGTCTCTCCTGTTTCTCTTTCTCTATCTCGCGTCTGTCTCATTCTTTGTCTATCTCTTTGTCTCTCTTGTGTCTCTCTTCTATCAGTCTCTCTCTTTCTCCTGCCTCTCTCAATTGTCTGTCTTTCTCATGTTTTCCTGTCTTTCTCCTGTCACCTCGCTTCTTCACATCTGTCTCTCTCCTGATTCTTTCTCTCTCTTTTTCTCTCTCTCTCTTACTTGCATCTGTCTCCTGTTCTTTCTCTCTCATGTTTCTTCTGTTTTTCCTTCTCTATCTTGCATCTTTCTCTCTCTCTCCTGTTTATCTCTCTCCTGTTTTCTCTTTTCTTGTTCATTTGTATCTATTTCCTCACCCACCCAGACCAGTTACTACACACTAATGCACCATTTACGAGTTCGGTCTGCCATAACAAAACTGATAGCTCTTGCCCTGGGCTGATAATGGTACTGGGGGGCCCCGGAGTTGCTAAGGCAGGGAGCAGGTGCTCCATTGCATCAATGATAATCCAGCCCTGGGTAGCGGAAGATACCTCGCATGCCTGTCCCCCCCAGCTAATACCTGGGGGGGGGGAACCCCAGTCAGCTGCCATACCTGGAATTTCAGCAGGAAGTTCTCCTGAACAGGAAGCAGCCTGGAAGAGAGAGACCACACGGTTATCATTACTGATCGTTGCTGAATTGCGGATCGACCAATCGGGGGGCAGCGTTGTGTTACCTGGACATCTCTGACAAGCAGAGCTTCCCGTCGCCATTCAGGTCAAACATACGCAGCTGCAAGATAAAGAAATAGAGCGTCAGCTCAGGGGACGATGAGAGGCTGTACCTACCAACTTTTCAGGGTGGGAAAGAGGGACGATTGTTAAATGAAGCCACGCCCCCTCATTGATTTATGGATAGGAGATACATTGTAACAGTTAAAACAATAGAAAGACTTAAAATAGGCAAATTAATCATTTATTGCTGCAGATTTGCATGTTATGCCCCAAAGCGGGACAAATGAGAACGAGGGGCCGGGGGACATGGACTCGAAAGAGGGACAGTCCCTCTAAATCAAGGACACATGGGAAGTATGTAGGATGGCACATGCTGGGGGGAAGCTCTGGGCAATACTCACAATGGTCTGCGTGTACTCCTGGAGCTTTTTCTCATCGAATGGCCGGTTGGCTTTCTTCAGAAGATCCGAGAGGAATCCCTGCACCAGAGACACAGGATCAGGCAACATGGCCACCGCCACATCAAAAGGGAGATCATACTAAATGCTTCACAGGTACGAGGATGTGGCGCGGTCTGCCTCTAGGGGGCGACACATACTTATCTCTCAGCATCTTCTTCTTTTAGGTCCCCTGTCGTGTGCCATCCTCATCTGCGAGGTCTTCTGTGTTCCAACTACTGGCTCTTGTCTAATAAGCATCTGCCATGACTATGTCCCAATTCGGGATGCCTCAGGGCAACGGAACAAAATTGAGGGTTTTGCTTTGCTTTAAAGGAGAACATCAGACCTAAAATAAAGAGGTGCTGATTCCCCCCCCAACATTGGCCCTTACTTACCTGCCTGCTTCATGGCCCAATCTTCACCCCGCCGTTAGTATAGCCATCTGTTAAAGTGGAGCAAAAAATGTGTGAAATTCCCCAGGTCGCCCCATTCACTTACCTCTTTTCCTGGTCCCACGGTGCGTCTAAGAGCAGCCTCCGCATCCCGCTCTCCCTCTAGCATGGCGCGTGTCTGCGCCAGGCATTCGTGAATGGCCGGTGCGGGCATGCTTCCTGTTAGAGGAGAGCGGAGGATTGCAGCCGTCAGAGCCGTTCTCGTCACAGTGACCTTGTAGCTCTGCAAAGTCTCGCGGGATTTCGACCGGCCCCATTGCGTCTCTTGGCCAGGTGAGTAAATAATTTGTCAAGGTAAAACCAGAGGAGGGGCATGGACCGGTAAGGTTTGGGGAGGTTCCTCTTTAAAGAGGACCAAAACCCACCCTGGAGGGCAGGCATACTCGCCGATCGGGGGTGCCGCGCTGTGTGAAACCTCCCAGGTCGCCCGAAAACTCATCTTTGTTCCCAGTCCAACGGCGCATGCCAAGCTATCCATTTAGCAGGGAGCGTCTGGCCAGCACGGGCACGCTCTCTGTTGGAGGATAGCGGGGGATGCGCCCGCCAGCACGCGCTGATTGGACGAGCATGCGTCGCAGGACCGGGAGGAGGTGAGTTTGTTCAGGCGGCCAGAGGGGTTTCACATCCCCAATCGGGGTGCCCCGGGGGGCAAGGACCAAAACCCAGGATAGTCAACATCCTGGGTTTGGTCCACTTTAAGTGGAGAGCAAACCCCTCAGGCCCTGCCTATAATCGGTTCCCCAACCACTTGACATAGCAGGGGCCCCAACCACTAGGACCAGGGCTCAGCTCATCCAGACAGGACAGGGCCATTTACCTTCAGCTCATTGGCCTCTATGTAGCCGCTCCTGTCAGTGTCGTATTTTCTCCAGGCCTGGAAGAATCAGAGAGATGAAGGTGAGCGGTCGGAGGATCGGGCGGGTACGTGTCCGCAGGAAAAGCAGCGGCACATCGGTACTCACCTCCATGAACTCGGAGCTGGAGCCGGCGTGCTGCCGGAAGCACAGGAGGAAATTTTCCTCGGTAGGGAGGATCTGGGCGAGCTGCCGGGAGAGCAGAGGGGTCAGAGGTCATAGAACAGCCACATCCAGCATCACTACTACTCCTATCATAGATAAATGGCCAGCAATGTGTATTGTGTGTGAGTGGATGAGCCGGGCTCTGCTGCCATAGAACATCCAGCATCACTACTACTCCTATCATAGATAAATGGCCAGCAATGTGTATTGTGTGTGAGTGGATGAGCCGGGCTCTCCTGCCATAGAACATCCAGCATCACTACTACTCCTATCATAGATAAATGGCCAGCAATGTGTATTGTGTGTGAGTGGATGAGCCGGGCTCTCCTGCCATAGAACAGTCACATCCAGCATCACTACTACTCCTATCATAGATAAATGGCCAGCAATGTGTATTGTGTGTGAGTGCATGAGCCGGACTCTCCTGCCATAGAACATCCAGCATCACTACTACTCCTATCATAGATAAATGGCCAGCAATGTGTATTGTGTGTGAGCGGATGAGCCGGGCTCTCCTGCCATAGAACATCCAGCATCACTACTACTCCTATCATAGATAAATGGCCAGCAATGTGTATTGTGTGTGAGTGGATGAGCCGAGCTCTCCTGCCATAGAATATCCAGCATCACTACTACTCCTATCATAGATAAATGGCCAGCAATGTGTATTGTGTGTGAGTGGATGAGCCGGGCTCTCCTGCCATAGAACATCCAGCATCACTACTACTCCTATCATAGATAAATGGCCAGCAATGTGTATTGTGTGTGAGTGGATGAGCCGGGCTCTCCTGCCATAGAACATCCAGCATCACTACTACTCCTATCATAGATAAATGGCCAGCAATGTGTATTGTGTGTGAGTGGATGAGCCGCGCTCTCCTGCCATAGAACATCCAGCATCACTACTACTCCTATCATAGATAAATGGCCAGCAATGTGTATTGTGTGTGAGTGGATGAGCCGGGCTCTCCTGCCATAGAACATCCAGCATCACTACTACTCCTATCATAGATAAATAAATGGCCAGCAATGTGTATTGTGTGTGAGTGGATGAGCCGGACTCTCCTGCCATAGAACAGCCACATCCAGCATCACTACTACTCCTATCATAGATAAATGGCCAGCAATGTGTATTGTGTGTGAGTGGATGAGCCGGGCTCTCCTGCCATAGAACCTCCAGCATCACTACTACTCCTATCATAGATAAATGGCCAGCAATGTGTATTGTGTGTGAGTGGATGAGCCGGGCTCTCCTGCCATAGAACAGCCACATCCAGCATCACTACTACTCCTATCATAGATAAATGGCCAGCAATCGGTATTGCATTAACAAAGTTTAGATCCCCGCTTGGTGCTCACGCTCACCTCGGCCATCTCAATGCGTCCATCGGCATTCTTGTCGTACTTCGCCATGAACTCTTTCAACTTTTCCCCGATGTTGATGGCAGAGCCCTCCTAGAAAAAGGGGCGAGAAAAAAGTGAGGGGGCGGGACTAATCGTTATCATGGCATTGGCTGCTGTGTGACAAGGCAGCCAATCAGGATTCATCCAAGCCACTTTATGCAGTGTATGCATGGAAGATCTGAGCTTAAAGGAAGCCTGAATGGAACGAGCGCTGCTGATTGGCTGATCGGCCCGCACCATGGAAAAGGTGAGTTTACAACTGATCCAAAACGTGGCATCCCAAATCGGGATGCCCCACCAAAGAGGAGCAAAACCCAAAGAATTCAATATTTTTGGGTATTAGTACGTTTAAAAAGGAACAATCACCTCCTTTGGACTCTCGGGCAGTGGTCTATCTCTGTTTTTTGGGATGCCCTGCTTTGTGAAACGCCCCCCACGTCGCCCAATCCATTCACCTTTTCCATGGGCCCGCACTGTGGTATATGTGCGCAGTGGGCACTTCCCGGTTTTCCTTTAGAAGGGTGCATGCCCGCGCCAGGCATTTGTGAATGGCCAGAGGAGATTAGAAGTTAGCGAGGATGCGGCCGCCAGTGCACTTGAATCAGTTCACAATAGACAAGCTCTTCTAGAGAAGCAGATCCGAGTGCGCTGATTGGCCGAGATGCTGCGCATGCGCCGTAGGCCCGGGGAAGAGTGAGTCATATCGGGCGACCTGGGGGGTTTCACACAGCAGGGCATCCCCAATCTGGAAGGAACAAAACCCAGGATAGTCAGTATCCTGGGTTGGCGCTGTGCGCTAAATTTCCGGCGCTGTGCGCTCCTGCAGTGCGCTGTCTCTGATGACACCACACACTTTCACCGTGTCTCAGGCACTTCTGCCTCACTGCGCCTCTCTATCGGTGCGACAAGCGCGCCCTGCTCTGGCTGGTGAGTGTCCATGGGGGGGCTGTCAGCTGATGGTGGGGGGCCTGCTATGGGGCCCCATCAGGGCTTTGTATGCGTGTATTAAAGCCCCTCTGCTCCTTTCTTACTGTGCCCATAAGTCTCCAGTAGAGGGCAGCAGAAGGCTGCAGATCATGATAGTAGATTCCACTTTTCTATTTTCTTATCACTTTAGTGTGTTATTTACATGTTAATATAAATAATACATAATACATATTAATATAAATAATACATGTTAATATAAATAATACACACCAATCTCCCGAAGGAAGCACCACTGCAATCAACAGTATATATTAATTATTTTATTAGTACAAAAAAAAAAAAAATTAAAATACATACACCACAAGACAAATTTAAAAACAACCAGTATGGCCAAATTTATCTATATCTATATATATATATGGCCCCTAAGGACCTCCTAAATAACTGCCCTATGGGTGAATAATATAAATTATCCTTGAATAATAATAACCCATCCTTTTTGTGCCGGCACAAAAAATCCTAACCACATGTAAATATATGTGTAATTTCATAAATACAATACTACAAAAATATTAATAATATATATAGCAAAAATATGTGCAAAAAAGTGTTATACAATAAGCAATATGAACAAAAATATCAGTATATAAAGTGCAAGTGCATGAAAATAACAATATATGATATGAATGCAAGTGCCAGCAGAGAAAATAAATGGTTAAATCTCACGTCATAAGATAACACCCAGGGCAACAGTCAGGCCAACCTCAATGATAAATATCCGCGCACGCAGCCCCCATGCTGCTTCAAGGATAAGGGTGACCCTATATATTGCTATATATATTATTAATATTTTTGTAGTATTGTATTTATGAAACTGCACATATATTTACATGTGGTTAGGATTTTTTGTGCCGGCACAAAAAGGATGGGTTATTATTATTCAAGGATAATTTATATTATTCACCCATAGGGCAGTTATTTAGGAGGTCCTTAGGGGCCATATATATATATAGATATAGATAAATTTGGCCATACTGGTTGTTTTTAAATTTGTCTTGTGGTGTATGTATTTTAATTTTTGGTTTTTTTGTACTAATAAAATAATTAATATATACTGTTGATTGTAGTGGTGCTTCCTTCGGGAGATTGGTGTGTTTATTGCACGCCCACTCCAAGTTGTTGTGGATTACATTTTTGTTATGGGTGAGCACACAGGTATAAATATTTTGTAGTTATATTTGGGCGGTGCACCCTTTGTTAGTAAATTAATATAAATAATACATAATACATATTAATATAAATAATACATGTTAATATAAATAATACATAATACACATAATACATGTTAATATAAATAATACATGTTAATATAAATAATACATGTTAATATAAATACTACCTAATATGCATAACACGTGTTAATATAAATATTACCTAATACGCATAACACGTGTTAATATAAATATTACCTAATACGTGTTATTATAAATAATACCTAATACGCATAATGCGTGTTAATATAAATAATACATAATACACATAATACATGTTAATATAAATAATACATAATACACATAATACGTCCAAAATCTGTGTGAAACCCCCCAGGTTGCACCATACACTTACCTTGTTTCCCGGGCCAATGGCGCATGCGCGAGCCATGGCCGCATCCCCCCTATCCTTCTAGCAGGACGCGTGTTCGCCATTCACAAATGCCTGGTGCGGGCACGCTACCTGTTAGAAGGTAGCAGGGGATGCGGCCACCAGCGCGCTCGTAGCATGCTGATTGGACGAGCGGTCGCACATGCACCGTAGGACCGGGAAGAGGTGCGCTCGGTGATCTGGGGAGGGGGGGTTCACGCAGTGGGGTGCCTCAGGGAAAGAAACAAAACCCACGGTAGTGACAATCCTAGGTTTTGGTCCACTTTAATATACATAATAATGTTTCCCCTATAGAGGCACCAAGAAGGCATTATTTCCAATTAAGCATACCTAGGCCTGTGCCTAGGGTGGCTGACTGTAGGGGGCGCTGCATAAGGGAAACTTACTGGGGAGGACAGAGGGCAGATCATGGAGGATGGGACTCCCATCCTGCTGGGAGAGGAACACAATGGCGACCAATGTTGGTGGTGAATATTATTACAAGTGTAGGGGGATCATTTAAAGCGGACCAAAACCCACAGAACTTGTGGAAAATATTAGGCCATATCCCCTGTTGATATTCCCTTCTTAGGGTGTAGAACTAGAAATGGATATTTTTGCTTTTTGAATTGCCCTGGAACACTGATTTATTTGCTGTCCCTCTCTGTAACATGTCAGGTGATCATAGGTGTGGCTATGTCATCATTGCCAAACACAACAGGGGAAATGAATGGAGGAGGCAGGGCTTTACCGCTAAAACAGGTGCCATTATCTGGCATTAGAGTGAAGCAGGAGCACTGAAAATTGGCACAAGGTTCTCTTTATGGAGGGGAGCAATTCGGGGGATGCTGGTTAAAAATGTGGGTTTTGGTCAGCTTTAATAAACACAACAGGTTGTCTTGGGGACTCACCACTCCGGCCCCCCGCCGCGCCGCCTCCAGCTCCTGGAAGAAATTCTCCAGCTCCTTCCCTTCAATGAAGCCATTTCCTGCAGCGAGAAGGAGAAAATACTGCATCACAATATCGTGAGACCTGGAGAACCGCCCCCTGGCTGTGACCCCGCCCACTGCAGAGACACACCCACCACCATCACTATGTTTACCAGCGTCCCCAAGCTGCCCCAGGATGGAATGTGGAGGGGCAGTGCCACAAACACTGTGCTCCCTCTAGTGGTCAGTGTGCAGTGTGATGGAGGGTGTAATACACACACTGACCACTAGAGGGAGCGCGCTCCTACATCACACTAAGCAGAAGGAGCTCATGATGGCAGTGCTCCCTCTAGTGGTCAGTGTGCAGTGTGATGGAGGGTGTAATACACACACTGACCACTAGAGGGAGCGCGCTCCTACATCACACTAAGCAGAAGGAGCTCATGATGGCAGTGCTCCCTCTAGTGGTCAGTGTGCAGTGTGATGGAGGGTGTAATACACACACTGACCACTAGAGGGAGCGCGCTCCTACATCACACTAAGCAGAAGGAGCTCATGATGGCAGTGTGCTCCCTCTAGTGGTCAGTGTGCAGTGTGATGGAGCGTGTAATACACACACTGACCACTAGAGGGAGCGCGCTCCTACATCACACTAAGCAGAAGGAGCTCATGATGGCAGTGCTCCCTCTAGTGGTCAGTGTGCATTGTGATGGAGGGTGTAATACACACACTGACCACTAGAGGGAGCGCTCCTACATCACACTAAGCAGAAGGAGCTCATGATGGCAGTGCTCCCTCTAGTGGTCAGTGTGCAGTGTGATGGAGGGTGTAATACACACACTGACCACTAGAGGGAGCACGCTCCTACATCACACTAAGCAGAAGGAGCTCATGATGGCAGTGCTCCCTCTAGTGGTCAGTGTGCATTGTGATGGAGGGTGTAATACACACACTGACCACTAGAGGGAGCGCTCCTACATCACACTAAGCAGAAGGAGCTCATGATGGCTGTGCTCCCTCTAGTGGTCAGTGTGCAGTGTGATGGAGGGTGTAATACACACACTGACCACTAGAGGGAGCGTACTCCTACATCACACTAAGCAGAAGGAGCTCATGATGGCAGTGCTCCCTCTAGTGGTCAGTGTGCAGTGTGATGGAGGGTGTAATACACACACTGACCACTAGAGGGAGCGCGCTCCTACATCACACTAAGCAGAAGGAGCTCATGATGGCAGTGTGCTCCCTCTAGTGGTCAGTGTGCAGTGTGATGGAGGGTGTAATACACACACTGACCACTAGAGGGAGCGCGCTCCTACATCACACTAAGCAGAAGGAGCTCATGATGGCAGTGTGCTCCCTCTAGTGGTCAGTGTGCAGTGTGATGGAGCGTGTAATACACACACTGACCACTAGAGGGAGCACACTCCTACATCACACTAAGCAGAAGGAGCTCATGATGGCAGTGCTCCCTCTAGTGGTCAGTGTGCAGTGTGATGGAGGGTGTAATACACACACTGACCACTAGAGGGAGCGCTCCTACATCACACTAAGCAGAAGGAGCTCATGATGGCAGTGCTCCCTCTAGTGGTCAGTGTGCAGTGTGATGGAGGGTGTAATACACACACTGACCACTAGAGGGAGCGCGCTCCTACATCACACTAAGCAGAAGGAGCTCATGATGGCAGTGCTCCCTCTAGTGGTCAGTGTGCAGTGTGATGGAGGGTGTAATACACACACTGACCACTAGAGGGAGCGCTCCTACATCACACTAAGCAGAAGGAGCTCATGATGGCAGTGCTCCCTCTAGTGGTCAGTGTGCAGTGTGATGGAGGGTGTAATACACACACTGACCACTAGAGGGAGCGCGCTCCTACATCACACTAAGCAGAAGGAGCTCATGATGGCAGTGTGCTCCCTCTAGTGGTCAGTGTGCAGTGTGATGGAGGGTGTAATACACACACTGACCACTAGAGGGAGCGCGCTCCTACATCACACTAAGCAGAAGGAGTTCATGATGGCAGTGTGCTCCCTCTAGTGGTCAGTGTGCAGTGTGATGGAGGGTGTAATACACACACTGACCACTAGAGGGAGCGCGCTCCTACATCACACTAAGCAGAAGGAGCTCATGATGGCAGTGCTCCCTCTAGTGGTCAGTGTGCAGTGTGATGGAGGGTGTAATACACACACTGACCACTAGAGGGAGCGCGCTCCTACATCACACTAAGCAGAAGGGGCTCATGATGGCAGTGCTCCCTCTAGTGGTCAGTGTGCAGTGTGATGGAGGGTGTAATACACACACTGACCACTAGAGGGAGCGCTCCTACATCACACTAAGCAGAAGGAGCTCATGATGGCAGTGCTCCCTCTAGTGGTCAGTGTGCAGTGTGATGGAGGGTGTAATACACACACTGACCACTAGAGGGAGCGCGCTCCTACATCACACTAAGCAGAAGGGGCTCATGATGGCAGTGCTCCCTCTAGTGGTCAGTGTGCAGTGTGATGGAGGGTGTAATACACACACTGACCACTAGAGGGAGCGCGCTCCTACATCACACTAAGCAGAAGGGGCTCATGATGGCAGTGCTCCCTCTAGTGGTCAGTGTGCAGTGTGATGGAGGGTGTAATACACACACTGACCACTAGAGGGAGCGCGCTCCTACATCACACTAAGCAAAAGGAGGCATGGCAGAAGACGCTGTTGGGCAGCAGGGGGCGCTTTACGCCAACCAATGGAGAGGGTCACTCTGACAGCCGGTGACTCCAACCTGGACCCGCATCACCCTCAGGAACACCTCTTGGCGTCACCCTATCAGGGATGCCATCCAAGCAGCACTCGTGTATGGGGCCATAAAGGGGGCCCAGCTGCTGTCCCAGGCCATTCATTACATGTTACAGGGCCCAGAATCTTTCATAGTCCACCACCTGCAATTAGTTGTATGGGGCCCAAGAATTTATGATGGCGCGTTGCCCTCTATTATTTTATACTGATGGTGTGACTGACAGACGGGTGATGCAAAGTGTCAGCCCTGGAATCCTTGTCATTGTGTGGCTCACATTCCCGCAAGAACACCCGATGACAGCTATCTGTACATGTTACGGGGTTAACTGCTAACTGCTCAGTTTTGCTTCCTGGTACCAGTAACCCTCCACCCGCTGGTGCCTGGGTGGGTATGTTCTTCAAAGGAGGTAGACATATGGGATGGCAGGTTGGGGGTATACAGGGAGGGAGGATATATGTTTGGGGGGATACAGGGGGGGGGTTCAGGTTGGGGTAAATATGTTGGATAAGGGTTTGGGATATACAGGAGGGTGTGTATATATGGTTGGGGAATATACAGGAAAGGGTAGTTGGATGTGGGGTGGGGTACTTATGCTTGGGGGTATATAGGGAGGTGGGGTATTAAGGTTGGGAGTATACAGGGTAGGGGGGATACAGGGAGGTGGGGTACTTATGGTTGGGGGTATATAGGGAGGTGGGGTATTAAGGTTGGGGGTATACAGGGTGAGGGTATACAGGGTGGGGGGTACTTATGGTTGGGGTTATACAGGGTGGTGGGGTACTTATAGTGGGGGATATACAGGGTGGGGGGTATTTATGGTTGGGGGTATACAGGGTGGTGGGGTACTTATAGTGGGGGATATACAGGGAGGGGGTATACAGAGTAGGGTAATATACACGGAGGGGTATTTGGGAGGCTGGAGAGCCGCAGCTGCCGCTTGTTGATGTCAGTAGGAGCGGTGGGGAGTCTCTGTGGTAATAATTGCCCCGATGCTCCTCAGGGGCCCCTCTCATCCCCGGGGGCCCCGGTGCCTTTCCAGCCACTTATCACAAGATAAACAGACCAGGAATCGCTCAGGTTTACACTTAATAGAGATTTCCCACAATTTCAAGTCAGCATGCACATAGACCACCCCTCTATATATATATATATACATATATATATACAGTGTATGTGCACTATCCCCTTTTAGCACCCCAAAATTATTTTGTAGTACCTTTTTTTTTCTTATTATAGCAGAAACATCAGCGCCCTCTGCATGTTGCCGCCCTAGGCACAGGTCTAGTAGTTGCCTCCCAGGCTGTACCAGCATCCATTGGTACTCAGGGAAGGGCCAGCGCCAATGTCATTGGATGCCGTCATTTCTGCCTTGCACAGCGCCACGGACTATGATGGCGCTTTAAAAATAAACAATAATAATGCTGCCGGATATTTGGGGGCGGGGCTTCGTCAGACATCGTTGTTTATGAGCATCAGTGTCTGCGACGGGGCTTTAGAGGAGTGGCAAATGGGACAAGGGCCCCGGGGCCCCCAACACCAAAGGGGTCCCTGGCTTAGGTGCAAGAAAGACCCGCTGTTGATCGGGTGTAGGCTCTAGAAGGATCCAAAGGTTTGATCCCTGGGGGGCAAGGAGCCAGTGGGGGCTGCATTCTGATTGGTCGACTGGTTATTTCAGTTCTGATTGGTTAATTCATTGATTGATGGATAGGAGATACATTGTAACAGTTACAATAGAAACACTTAAATAGGCAAATTAATAACTTATTGCTGCAGATCTGCATGTTACACCTCAAAGAGGGACAATATGTAAATGAAGCCACACCCCCTCATCGAGGGATGGATAAAGCCACACCCCCTCATTGATTGATTGAGGGATAGGCTATACATTTTAACTGTTACAATAGAAACACTTTGAATAAGCGAATGAATCATTTATTGCTGCAGATCTGCATGTTACACCTCAGAGGGACAGTATGTAAATGAAGGCCCGCCCCCTCATTGAGGGATAATGAAGCCACGCCCCCTCAATGATTGATGAATAAGGGATACATTGTAACAGTTACAACAATAGAAACAATTTGAATAGAAAAATGAATCATTTACTGCTGCAGATCCGCATGTTACACCTCAAAGAGGGACAAATGGGAACAACCAGGGACATGGACTCAAAAGAGGGACAGTCCCTCTCAATCAGGGACACTTGGAAGGTATGGATATAGGGAGGTTGGTGCTGGATAATGGCCCCGGTTAGGAGCCAATAGATGGCGGCACATTGGCTCCTTTAGATTGTAAGCTCATAAGACCAGGGCTCGCTCTCTCTCTCCCCGATTCTCCACGTTGTACTTATTAGAAGCCTGTTTGCCTCTGTACTGTATGTTTAGCCCCGTCTGTAATTACTGCTTTGTACATCGCTACGGAAGATGATGGTGCTACATAAATGAACAGCAATAATTATTATTATAATGGGGGCGGGGGATGAGCCAATCAGAGAAGCTTATCCTCACCCCGCCCCATGCTATAAGGGGGTCCCCTATTTTTTCCCCTATGATCAGTGAAGGTGCTTTCTGCTCCCCTGGGGGGCAGTGATGGGTGGGGGTGCAGGTTTAATCCCTCGGCGTGCGGGCTACTCACCGTCAGAGTCGTAATGCTTCCAGATATCCAGGAATTGGGAGGCGGTGAGCTCGGCCAGGTGCAGGTAGAGCGGCTGCTGCTGCTGCTTGTGAGCCATCCTTCCCGTGCAAGTGGCGCTCGGGCTCCGTGCTGCCCTTATATACATAGCGCAGGCTGCAGCGCTCCTCGGCCTCCCCAGGGGGCAGCACCGCCCCGCGTACCACTGCTCGGAGGATGGGGAGATTAACCCCTTCACCGGAATACAGTCATATCATGCGAGAGGTTCCAGGGACATCGGATGCTGCACAATACATTGGCGTCCGACTGGGGACAAAAACCAGCCCTGGATTTTACCAGCCCCTGGCTCCCCCCCCAATCATGGCTTGTGGGTACGGTGGGGCTGAGAGGGAGACTACGGGGGGCAGGGATTGAATGTGGGTGTAAAAAGCAGCAGCCCAACTGGCCCCAAAGCAGAAAAAAGTAGCAGTTGCGACTGGCAGCCACAAATAAGGGAGCACCAGCAAAGAAGAAATCCTAGTTTAGAAAAATCATTTTATTTGAGCACAAAAACACTTTAAAAACACATATACACATCAAGACATTTAAAATCAACCCCTGACTACCCCAGTCCTGTCTCACCTCATAGTGACCCACAGACAACAAAAATGGGGAGGACCCATGTGAAGAATTGCAATGTTATTGCTGGTAAAACACCGCTATCAATGTCATTTTTTGTGCCGGCACAATAGAAAATTATGCTAATAAATAAAAATGAAAAGGAAACCCCTATCTGAAATATCTAAAGCAATAAGCGCACATGTGAAAAATATACCCAGCAGAGCAATGACCAACATGTATAAAGGGGGTGGGAGTAGCTCAATCACTATTATTTATACAAAATTATTATTAATATTCAGGGCCTGGGAACTAATTTACCGCCCAGTTTAACCCTCTCATCAACTAAATATCAAGCACCAAACATGTCTAGCTATGTGGAAAGACAGAGATTTGATTGCACATATCTGCAGATACATGTGGAAGCCCCGGCAAGGCACTCTGTGTTTAGTGTGGTCCCTACTCTTAATTTTGAGTCCTCAACATTGGGACATGCAATGCAGACAAATATTTGAGAGCTACTCACTTGGGAAGCTGCCAGCCTCCCTTTAGAACACTTCACAGGGAGAGATCCATATTGACTGAATCCCATCCCTGTGAAGTGTTCTAAAGGGAGGCTGGCAGCTTCCCAGGTGAGTAGCTCTCAAATATTGGTCTGCATTGCATGACGGCTTATCCGTCGCCGATAAGGTAAGATTTTAAGGGCTTTCAAACAGCGGGGCACCCCCGATCGGGATGCCCCGTGGAAGTGGACCAACACCCAGGATAGTGAAAATCCTGGGTGTTGGTCCACTTTAACCTCATGGTACGCCATTCTTATGCTTACACTATAACGTGGACCAAAACCCAGGATTTTGACTATTCTGGGTTTTGGTGTTAAAACCCAAAGGTCGACCACTCCCATGTACCTTCCCCTGTTCTTATGGAACTTTTTACTACTAGTACAAAGGGGTAAAAAGTTCAATATTTTTTTCAGGAGTGAAAAAGTGCCATTGACTTTAATTGTCTTCCTAACTAGTGATTCACAAACAGTGGAATTCTCAGGCTTTTTTCTTATGAATTGAATATTTTACTACCATTAGAGTTTACTACCATTGCAAAGAAAGTAGAAGGGCTCCATTGTGAGAGAGCAAAATGAGTTTTCTCCTGCTGAAAGCTGCATCGAAAAACTAGTGTGAAACCCTCTCATTTATATCATGTGTGCGGCTCATCAAGTCCACCTGAATCAGTAGTAACATTTTCGAATCGCAAAATGTAGTAGTACATTTTTCGATCCACTAATTTATTTAATTCGAGTGATTACAATGGTTCCAGGTTGCTAATCACTCGTAAAAATAACTATCGCAAAATCGCAACTTTTTAAGCACAAAACGAAACACGAAAAATCAATTTTCTACCCTTGTTGAATCGAGCTCATAGTCTCAAAACCTAATCCAGTGAAAATGCTATAACACAAAATATCTGTCAGCATTGGAACCAATGTGTAAGCAAGTAAAGCAGTGGATGAATCATGACTCAGTGATTGACGATACAAGTGTTACAATGAAAGAAATAAAAGTGCAAAGCCAGGTCACAGATACATTGTTACTGATCCAAGCGAAAGCAACACATGATGGCGTCTGGAAGGTGGGGAGGGAGAGCAGGGGGTAACAGTGCGGCCCACCGGGCATTGTTCTGGGTCTCTCTATGGCCAGTCTGCCCCTGATGATAGCCCACATGTCAGGCTGAGCTTACTTGTCTGTGTTAGTAGCCAGGCAAACCTGTCTATGTTGGCAGCTGAGCTTACTGGTCTTTGCTAGAAGCTGAGCTTACTGGTCTATGTTAGCAGCTGAGCTTACTGGTCTATGTTAGCAGCTGAGCTTACTGGTCTATGTTAGCAGCTGAGCTTACTGGTCTATGTTAGCTTACCCGTCTATCTCAGCAGCTGAGCTTACCCATCCATATTAGCAGCCGGGCATAACTGTCCATGATAGCAGCTGAACTTACCTGTCTAGGTTAGTGTCTGGCTGAGCATACCTGTCTGTGTTAGCAGCCAGGCATATCTGTCTAGGTTGGCAACTGAGCTTGCTGTTTTATGTTAGCAGCTGAGCTTACTGGTCTATGTTAGCTTACCTGTCTATCTCAGCAGCTGAGCTTACCTGTCTGTGTTAGCAGTGGGGCATACCTGTGTAGGTTGATGGCTGAGCTTACTGGTCTATGTTAGCAGCTGGGCTTACTGGTCTTTTTTAACAGCTGAGCTTATAGGTCTATTTTAGCGTACCTGGCTGAGCTTACCTGTCTGTGTTCGCGGCTGAGCTTACTTGTCCATATTAACAGCTGGGCATACCTGTCCGTAATAGCAGCTGAACTAACCTGTCTATGTTAGTGACTGAGCTTACCTATCCATGCCAGTGGCTTAGCATACCTGTCTATGTTGGCAGCTGAGCTTACTGGTCTGCGTTAGTGTACCTGTCTATCTCAGTGGCTGAGCTTACCTGTCTGTGTTAGCGGTCAAGCTTACCCGTACATATTAGCAGCTTCACGTACCTGTCTATGTTGGCAGCTGAACTTACTAGTCTGTGTTAGCCTACCCGTCTATCTCATCGTCTGAGCTTACCTGTCTGTGTTAGCGGCTGAGCTTACCCGTCCATATTAGCAGCTGGGCATACATGTCCGTGATAGCAGCTGAACTTACCTGTCTATGTTGGGAACTGACTGGTCTATGTTAGCAGCTGAGCTTACTGGTCTATGTTAGCTTACCCGTCTATCTCAGCGGCCAAGCTTACCAGTCTGCATTAGCAGCTGGACATACCTCTCCATGACAGCAGCTGAACTTACCTGTTTAAATTAGTGATTGAGCTTACCTATCCATGTTAGTGGCTAAGCATACCTGTCTGTGTTAGCAGCTGGGTATACCTGTCTAGATTGGCAGCTGAGCTTACTGGTCTATATTAGAAGCTGAGCTTACTGGTCTATGCTAGCTTACCTGGCTGAGCTTACCTGTCTGTGTTAGCGGCTGAGCTTACCCGTCCATATTAGCAGCTGGGCATACCTGTCCGTGATAGCAGCTGAACCTACCTGTCTATGTTAGTGACTGAGCTTACCTATCCATGTTAGTGACTGAGCTTACCTATCCATGTTAGTGGCTAAACATACCTGTCTATGTTGGCAGCTGAGCTTACTGGTTTATGTTGGCAGCTGAGCTTACTGGTTTATGTTGGCAGCTGAGCTTACTGCAGTGTTAGCTTGTCAGCTCCTGGGGTCTCCTCCTCTGATGCAGAATGAGGTCACCATCCCCCCTCTGCCATACAGTCAGCTGGTGACCCGGGGACACCTGTTCCTGGTTGGTGTCCGGTACCCGGGGGGGGGTATAAGCCACACACATGTGGTGCAGTGCTTTGTGATCACTTCAAGCTGATCTAAAGCCAAAATCTCTTGTTTTGGGGCCCTAAGGCTTGCTCCCATTTCCTTTGGCCCAATCATGTGACCACATCAATCATATTTAAAAAGACATTGTACGTGATTTATTTTAGTTCTCGTATTAATAAACTGTGAAGTCATTCCATGATATAGCAATACATATACATGCATACAATACATATACATGCATACAATACATATACATGCATACAATACATATACATGCATACAATACATATACATACATACAATACATATACATGCATACAATACATATACACGCATACAATACATACAATACATATACATACATACAATACATATACATGCATACAATACATATACATACATACAATACATATACATGCATACAATACATATACACGCATACAATACATACAATACATATACACGCATACAATACATACAATACATATACATGCATACAATACATATACATGCATACAATACATATACATACATACAATACATATACATGCATACAATACATATACACGCATACAATACATACAATACATATACACGCATACAATACATACAATACATATACACGCATACAATACATACAATACATATACACGCATACAATACATACAATACATATACACGCATACAATACATATACACGCATACAATACATACAATACATATACACGCATACAATACATACAATACATATACACGCATACAATACATACAATACATATACACGCATACAATACATACAATACATATACACGCATACAATACATACAATACATATACACGCATACAATACATACAATACATATACACGCATACAATACATATACACGCATACAATACATACAATACATATACACGCATACAATACATACAATACATATACACGCATACAATACATACAATACATATACACGCATACAATACATACAATACATATACACGCATACAATACATATACACGCATACAATACATACAATACATATACACGCATACAATACATACAATACATATACACGCATACAATACATACAATACATATACACGCATACAATACATACAATACATATACACGCATACAATACATATACACGCATACAATACATATACACGCATACAATACATACAATACATATACACGCATACAATACATACATGCATATAAATGTATTCAGCTTAATACATCTTAATACACATAGCATTTCCTCTGTGATTTTAGCTCATCATTCTCCTCCTCTTTCTTGGGGAACTAAATCACCCTCTTTGAGAGGGACTAGGTAGACACGTTTCGCCTGGCCGGCTTTTTCAATACCTAAATACAGACAATTATTCTATACATAATCCATGTCCGTGATTTGTTTGTACTCTATTGTAATGTCTATATATTTATTGGAGGCTCATGATTTACCTTCTTTCTTGCTTAATTTATACTCTATACACCTTAAACTGGACCTTCACTACGATTTATTGAAAAGCCCAAACCCTTATAACACTATTCCCCAGCATCTAAAATTAATGCGTTTTTAGTCACTTACTTATTATTCTTTCCCCCACTGGACTGCAACTCTGTTCAGGACTTTAGGATACGGGCGCCGCCATCTTGACTCAAAAGCATCACATATGCTGATGAGAGGAGAGTGGGATAAAGTACAGGGGGTGGGTTATAGCTGTGCTTTGCACAGACAGAGCAGAGCTGGGGTCAGGAAAAGGTCAGCAATCCCAGAATGCAGAGCAGCACAGTCAGAAGACACTTCCTCTTTGCAGGCTGCCTGATGTCCCATAAGCTGCCATCTTGGATGTTTAAAGGCTCATAACATGCAGTAGATGCAGGTAGGATGATTTTTAATGTGAGCAATCTGTATGTACAGGGTGTGGGAAACATATAAGATAGGCTCTTATTCAGGGTGAAGGTCCGGATTAATGTGAGCAATCTGTATGTACAGGGTGTGGGAAACATATAAGATAGGCTCTTATTCAGGGTGAGGGTCCGGATTAATGTGAGCAATCTGTATGTACAGGGTGTGGGAAACATATAAGATAGGCTCTTATTCAGGGTGAGGGTCCGGATTAATGTGAGCAATCTGTATGTACAGGGTGTGGGAAACATATAAGATAGGCTCTTATTCAGGGTGAAGGTCCGGATTAATGTGAGCAATCTGTATGTACAGGGTGTGGGAAACATATAAGATAGGCTCTTATTCAGGTTGAGGGTCCGGATTAATGTGAGCAATCTGTATGTACAGGGTGTGGGAAACATATAAGATAGGCTCTTATTCTGAGTGAAGGAGCGCTTTTCCATGCAGCATGTACATCACATGCAGTCCCCTCTGGGAAGAGATGCAGATTAGCCCGTGTTTTCCCTTTATCCTGGAAGGTGTCCCTTTCCACTCTTGTGGGGCGCTGTAGCATTCAGACTGGCTGGAAGGTCTGTCCTCTCCCTGTATCGGATAGGGCGCACCTGAGCGTTCTCCGCCCTCCTGTTCCCTGACGTCTCCAGCCGCCACCAAACGCGGCGACTCACTGATCTGCTCTAAAGCCGCCGTATCTGCGCCCGGGGGTCTTGTTTTACTTGGGTTGCCTTGCTGTGTGAAATCAGATCCCACAGCGCGTGTGCGCGCCACACTCGCGTTGATTGGCTGCTGCAGGTACCCCGTGCGGGTCAGGCTGGGGTGCTGGAGGCCCCCTACACATAACTCCCCAGAAAGCCCGAAATTCATATCTTAGCCTCCACCCTTGCCGGGAACGCGACTCCGGCGGTCGGAACAACGCGCCCACTACTCATGTGAGCGTGAGGCGGCAAATCGCAGCTCTGCATTCCTGGAGAGGTTTAGGGCTTTCTGGAGCGTTCCAGCATCCGCACATGCACGGGTGTTGGTCCGCTTTAAAGTGGACCAACACCCATGGCTGATCGGCCCGGGAATCTATAAGATTTCCGGGCCGATCGGCTCCCTCCCCGCCATCCGAAATCGCTGTGTGAAACCCCGCAGGACGCCCACAAACCTTACCTTCTCCCCGTTCCAACGGCGCATGCGCGGGCCGCCTCTCGCGCTTCCCTCTAGCAGGGCGCCGTTTGTGAATGGCCGGCGTAGACGCGCTCCGTTAGAAGGAAGCGCGAGAGGCGACCTCCAGCTCGCTCAGAGCCGCTGTGGTTGTCTGTCGCTTGTCCGTCCATACCACAGCGGCTCTGAGCGCTCTGATTGGACGAGCGCTCGCGTAGGGGCGGGGTGAGGTGAGCTTTTTTGGGGCGTTCTGGGGGGTTTCACGCAGCGATCGGGGTGCCCCGCAGAAGTGGACCAAAACCCAGGATAGTGAAAATCCTGGGTGTTGGTCCGCTTTAAGCTTTTTACTTGCTGATTTGACACAGTGAGGCAAACCCCGGATAGTGAGAATCTCGGGGTCCGCTTCCCTTTCCCTATACTGGGTTTTGTTTCCTGCCCCCGATATTTGGGATGCCCCTCTATGTGTAACCCCCCCGAATTGCCCCGTACCTATCACACAGCGCATGCGCGGCCTCTCGTGCATATTAATGCGATAGAGAGAGTGTCCGCATCCGGAGTTTCCCTTTAGACAGGCTCCCACCTCCAGCCTGAGCGCTCCCCTGTCTAAAGGGAAACTCCGGGTGCGGACACTCTCTCTATTGCATTAATATGCACAAGAGGCCGCGTATGCGCTGTGTGAGCAGGGATAGGTATGGGGCAATTCGGGGGTTACACATAGAGGGGTATCCCAAATTGGGGTACCCCGGGGGCGCTCTCGCCTCCACATTGTGGGATGCCCCACTATGGGAAATCCCCCGAGAAACTCACCTTCCCCAGGGGTCACCTGCCATGTTTGCAGGCCACATCCCCGAGCTTTCGTGCAGGAACGCGTCGCAGGAAGGGCGTATACACAGGCGTTTCATATGCCGGAGCTCTGTCTCCATTAGCGTGCATGGCATAGGGTGCTGATTGGACAAGAGCCCGGGCATGTGCTGTGGGACATCGGTAAGGTAAGTTTTTAAAGTGGACTAAAGCCCAGGATTTTGACTATCATGGATTTTGGTCCTTCCCCCCCGAGGCACCCCAATCGGGGATGCCCCACTGTGTGAACCCCCCCCCCCCAGATCATTTATGCCAACTCACCTCTTCCCGGTCCTACGGCGCATGTGCAGCCGCTCGTCCAATCAATGCGCTCGGAGCCGCTGATGTCACATCGTCTTAATTCTTTGTCTAAGACCAGCAGCTCTGAGCACTCTGGCGGCCGCATCCCCCACTTCCCTCTAACAGGGAGCGCGCCTGCGTCTGTCTGCGGTCGCACATGAGCCAGGAAATGAGGTAAGTGTATGAGGCGACCTGGGACGCTTCACACGGGATGTGGCTGCTACCCCGCTTTAAAGTGGACCAAAACCCACGATGATCGGCCGGGAAATCTTATAGATCGATCGATTCCCTCCCCCAGGGGCATCCAAAATCGCGATGCCCCGAGGGGGGAGGGACTCAATGGGCACAGGATTCTTATAGATTCCCAGGCCGATCGGAGTGGGTTTTGGTCCACTTTAAAGTGGACCAACACCCACAAAAACAACTTTACTTTAAAGTGGACCAACACCCAGGATTTTCACTATCCTGGGTTTTGGTCCAGTTCTGCGGGGCACCCCGATCTGGGTGTGTGAAACCCCCCAGAACGCCCCAAAAAACTCACCTCACCCCGCTCCTACGCGAGCGCTCGTCCAATCAGAGCGCTCAGGGCCGCTGTGGTATGGACGTACAAGCCACGGACAACCATAGCGGCTCTGAGCACGCTGGAGGCCGCCTCTCGCGCTTCCTTCTAACAGGGAGCGCGCCCGTGCCGGCCATTCACAAACGGTGCGCGCCCTGCTAGAGGGAAGCGCGAGATGCGGCTCGCGCATGCGCCGTTGAAGCGGGGAGAAGGTAAGGTTTGTGGGCATCTGGGGGGGTTTCACACAGCGGGGCATCCCGATTTCGAATGCCCCGCGGGGAGGGAGCTGATCTTATAGATTCCCAGGCCGATCAGCCATGGGTGTTGGTCCACTTTAAACAAACATAAAAAGACGCCTCCGTTTTGATGATCCTGGCGGCCCTCTGTCCCTCGCAGCGTCTGCTTTCTAGAATCGCCGGAAGTCCCGCCCTCCAGCGCTTGTCCGCGTCCTTTGACTGGCATCTGCACTGCTTAGACGTGCGTACCAGTCTCCAGGGATCGCGTGATTTCAGTTTCTTCAGGAGTGATGTCATCATGGTGGGCGTGGCCTCTGTCTTGCAGTCACTCCCTCTGCCTTTCACCCTTTCCCCTGCTCTGCAGTGCGCGCTTAAAAAAAAAAAGCGTGCATGCGCAGTAGCGCCGCTTAAGTGAAGCGCCGCTTGCATCGGGAGCGAGCGGCGCTTCACTTTACCTAACGCGGCACTACTGCGCATGCACGAGATTTACAAGAGGAAGAGGTCAAACGATCTCTTCCTCTTAGATGAAAATCAAAGATGGCGGCACGAAACGGAAAAAGACGCAACGCCGCGCAGGAACATTGAAAGTAAGTTTTTTTTTATCATTATAGTTAATGGGTCCTAGGGCATGGATTATTTCTTGAAGGTTGGTCCTTCAGGGTGTTGGTCCACTTTAAGCAGCAGTAGCAGCCACATCCCCGGGGCCGGCAGCAAGGTAAAGGCTTTCCGGGATGGCCAGGGGGCACCTGAATCGAGATGGCCAGGGGGCACCTATAAGGCCAGCCCTAGAGTCTTTATCGTGTAAACGATAAGTCCACTTTAAAGTGGACCAACACCCAGGATTTTTACTGGGTTTTGGGCCACTTCCACGGGGCGCCCCGATCGTGGGTTGCCCCGCTGCGTGAAACCCCCCCCAATTGCCCTAAATAACTCACCCCGCCCCTACGCGAGCGCTCATCCAATCAGAGCGCTCAGAGCCGCTGTGGTATGTACGGACAACCACAGCGGCTCTGAGGGCGCATAACGCGCTTCCAACAGGGAGCGCGCCCGCCATTCACAAACGGCCGCCCTGCTAGAGGGAAGCGCGAGATGCGGCCCGCGCATGTGCCGCTGGAACGGGGATAAGGTAAGGTTTCTGGGCGTCCTGGGATGCCCCGCGGGGAGGGATCTGATCGCCCTGGGTATCTTATAGATTCCTGGGCCGATCCCCCCTGGGGACCAACACCCAGGATTTTGACTATCCTGGGTTTTGGTCCACTTCAGGGGGGCACCCCGATTAAGGGTGCCCTGCTATGTCAAACCCCCCAAAACTCACCTCACCACGCTCCCACGTGGCCGCGCTGACCAATCAGCGCCAACGGACAAGCGGGTGACAGCTGCGGACAACACAGCGCGTCCGCCGCCGCCTCCCGCGTGCCCCTCTGACAGGGCGCGCGCACGCCTAGAGGGGCGCGCGGGAGGCGGCGGCGGCCGCTGAGGTGCGTTTTTCGGGGGTTTTGGGGGGGGTCCCTCACCGCGGGACATCCCGATCTCGGATGTCCCGCGGTGAGGGAGGTGATCGGTCCGGGAATCTTATAGTTTAAAGTGGACCAACACCCAGGATTTGGACTATCCTGGGTTTTGGTCCCCTTCCCCGGGGCAGCTATGTGAAGCCCCCCAGATTTTCGGATAAAACTCACCTCACCCCGCTCCTACGGCGCATGTGTGGCCGCTCGTCCAATCAGCGCGCTCAGAGCCGCTGAGCTATGTGCGTCAAAGCGGCGTCAAACCCCAGCGGCTGTGAGCACGCTGGCGGGCACATCTCACGCTTCCCTCTAACAGGGAGCGCGCCATTCACAAATGTCCGGCGTGGGCACGCGCCCTGCTAGAGAGAAGCGCGAGATGTGGCCCGCGCATGCGCCGTTAGTAAGGTTAGCGGGTGTCCTGGGGGGGGCATCCCGATTTTGGATGCCCCGCGGGGAGGGATCTTATAGATTCCCTGGCCGATCCAGCAGGGTGTTGGTCCACTTTAAAGCGGATCAAAACACAAGCGAGTGGTAAAAACCTAGGTTTGGGTCTGCTTTAAGGAGGCACTCTATCCCCCTCCAGGCTTTAGGAAGTAGTCAGGGAGGTTCCCACTCATTTCCTGTCACCCATCAGTAGGTCAGAGAGGTTTCCCTCTACTTCCTGTCACTTGTTCCCTCCTGTTAGAATAGAGACAAACAGCCGCCAGCGGCCACACAAAGGCGTAGGGGGGCGGGGCCAGGCAGGTTGCCACGGAGACCAAGTAAAGGGCGGCCTGTGCGCGTCACGTGACCCAGCGGCGACTTCCGGGTTGGAGAGAAACTTGCGGGACAGGTGAGACGCACCGGGGCCCCCGACACCTGAGGGCCACACAGCGGCGGCAGGCTAATGCGGACCTACAGACAGGGATTGCTTTAGGTCCCCGCTACAATCACCTCATAGAAAAATTAAACTGGAGCCCTGTATGATGGGGACGGGAAACAGCTGCACGCTACAGATAGACTAAATATGAAGATAAATAATGCAGGGCTCACTGATGGCGTGAGGGAACGTCAGTTTCCTGTCCCCCATCAGATGCAGCTCTGCTAGGAAAAGGTGAGTATCTCTCTAATGCAGGGCTTACTGATGGTGTGAGGGGGGAGGTGCAGTATTTTCCTGTCCCCCATCAGATGGGGCTCTGCTAGGAAAAGGTGAGTATCTCTCTCTAAGAGCAGTCACATGACCTGTTCTCCCCCATGACAGGCAGAGCAGTCGCATGACCTGTGCCCCCCCCCACGACAGGCAGAGCAGTCACATGACCTGTCCCCCCCCCCCACGACAGGCAGAGCGGTCACATGACCTGTGCTCCCCCCCCCCCAACAACAGGCAAAGCAGTCGCATGACCTGTGCCCCCCCCCCACGACAGGCAGAGCAGTCGCATGACATGTTTCCCCCCCCCCCATGACAGGCAGAGCAGTCACATGACCTGTGCTCCCCCCACGACAGGCAGAGCAGTCGCATGACATGTTCCCCCCCCCCCAATGACAGAGCAGTCACATGACCTGTGTTCTTCCCCCCCCCCCATGACAGGCAGAGCAGTCACATGACCTGTGCTCCCCCCCCCCCCCCCCCGACAGGCAGAGCAGTCACATGACCTCCAGCTTCTGACGCCATGTCCTCTCTTTTCCCCAGGTGAGCGGCTGCAGGGGAACTCGGCCATGTCGGGCGATGGCGCCTTCCCTCCGGAGATCGAGAGCCTGTTCGGCAAGCGCTTCACCTACACCAGGGACCCGTCATGGCGGCTGCCGGGCGTCTCCGAGGTCCTGGCGTCGGAGCACGAGGAGCTGGGCCCCCTGCTGGAGCTGAAGGCCTCCCTGAACGAGGTGAAGAACCGGCTGAGCGACAAGAAGCTGGACGCCTGGCACCGCCACACCTCCTACACCAACCTGGCGGGCCGGGTGGTCCCCGAGGTGCGCAGGCGCGCCAACGCCGAGCTCTGCACCCAGGCCTGGTGCAAGTTCCACGAGCTCCTCTGCGGCTTCCCCCTGCTGCCCGAGAGCGCCCTCTGGAGCTCGGAGCTGAACAGCGCCCACCTGTGCGAGGCCCCCGGCGCCTTCATCGCCAGCCTCAACCACTTCCTGCGCAGCCGCGCCGTGCCCTGCGACTGGACCTGGACGGCCAACACGCTCAACCCGTACCACGAGGCCAACAACTGCCTGGTGATGATCGCCGACGACCGCCTCATCGCCAACACGCTGCCCTGGTGGTACTTCGGCCCCGACGACACGGGTGACATCATGACGCCCAGGTACCTGCGGGGCCTCCAGCAGTTCCTGGGCGGAGTTTCTGCCGTGCACCTGGTCACCGCCGACGGGAGCTTCGACTGCCAGGGCAACCCCGGGGAGCAGGAGGCGCTGGTCTACCCCCTCCATTACTGCGAGGCCGTGACGGGCCTGGCCCTGCTGAGCCCCGGCGGCTCCTTCGTGCTGAAGATGTTCACGCTGTTCCAACACTCGTCCGCCAACCTCCTCTACCTGCTGAGCTGCAGCTTCCGGGAGGTGCACGTGGCCAAACCCGGCACCAGCAAGGCCGGCAACTCCGAGGTGTACGTGGTGTGCCTGGGCTACACGGGCAAGGAGGCCCTGCGGGACTATCTGGACAAACTGACGGCCCACATGGGCGAGGAGGTGGTGGGAAGCCGATCCTTGTTTGCCCTCGCCGACCTTCCCGCTTCCTTTCTGGAGTGCCACTTTAACTGCTGCCGCTTCTTCTACGAGCATCAGACGCAGACCATCCTGGAGAACCTGCGGCTGTTCGAGCGCATGAGCGAGGAGGATCGGGCCCGCCTGGACTTCCTGCGGGAGGCGGCGGTCCTCTACTACGTGCAGAGCTTCCAGATAGCGCCCATTGCCCGCAAGTCTTGGCTGGTGAGGAAGCCGCAGGTGGGCTGCAGCCTGAACGCCCGCTGGCTGGGCACCCGCAACCGCCGCACCGACACCTACAACGAGCGCAAGCAGCTGGAGGCGCTCACCTGGCGGGAGAAGGTGGCCTGCGGCTACTTCGGCCCCTACCTGGAGGAGCACGCGCGGGGCGACCTGGGGCAAGGCTGCTCCCTGGAAGCTCCCGGCTTGGAGCTCAAATGCGAGGAGTGGTACCTGCTGCAAGGGCAGCGGCTCGCCCGGATCTGCAGCTCTCCGTTCTGTGACAGCGAGCTGCTCAATACGTTTAACGAGACCATCAATGGACGGGGCGGCTCCCCCGTGCTGCCCGGCTGTCCCTCCTGCGCCCCACTGCCTGCGGGCAACGTGCTGGACGGCCTAGATAATGGCCACCCCCTGCTGGTGGTCGGGAGCTTTGCGCCATTTGAAGGTCTCCGGCAGAAGCTGACTTTTGTTCCATCTCCTTCCCCTCAGAATCACCTCTCCGTCCTCCATGATGGAGACCCCGAGTACCAGCGGCAGCTCCTAGACTCCGTCCTCGTGTCCCTACAGGGTCTCCCCAGGGGTGGCACCCTGCTGCTCCCCATTCGCTCCTCGCTGAGCCGCGTCACCGCCGGCATCGTGTATCTGCTCCACCACAGCTTCCAGGTCATCGGCTTCTCCTGCCCCACCGGCCACCTCACGCCAGGCGCCAACGCTGCCCTGCTCTGTTGTGGCTACCAGCCCCTCCCCCCTGCCGCCCACCAGCACCTGCAGCAGCTCAGGCAGCTCATGGAAGAGCTGGGGAGCCCCGGGGGGACCCGGCAGGTGCTGCAGTTCGTCCCAATGGAGGAGCTGCTCCGGAGCCCCTTTGTGGAATTCCTGTGGGACCTGAACTCCGCCCTCATCCGACACAGCCTGCACCTGATTGGTGTTGACGAGCACGAACAGGCCTCACAGAACCCCGACCCTATGGGGGCACTGCAACCTCGGTGACAGGGGCCCATGCTGGACTCAGCCTTCTGTATATTGCACTTACCTGTATATAGAACACCTGCTGTCTCGGGCAGTGGCGCCCTCTGATGGTTTATTTTGGTATTTGATGACTAGCTTGAGTCTTCCATTTCATTTTACTTGTTGAAATTACTTTTATTGGTTTGTGTGTGTATTAGGCCCTGTGATTGGCCGGTCGCTTGCTGGTGGTTGGGCTGTGCGATCCGGGCTCTGTGCGATCTATCATAAGAATGTCCCATATTGGGGTCCAGGCCGGAGCCCGCCATCCTCGTCTCTCCATATTGGGGTCCAGGCCGGAGCCCGCCATCCTCGTCTCTCCATATTGGGGTCCAGGCCGGAGCCCGCCATCCTCGTCTCTCCATATTGGGGTCCAGGCCGGAGCCCGCCATCCTTGTCTCTCCATATTGGGGGTCCAGGCCGGAGCCCGCCATCCTCGTCTCTCCATATTGGGGGTCCAGGCCGGAGCCCGCCATCCTTGTCTCTCCATATTGGGGTCCAGGCCGGAGCCCGCCATCCTCGTCTCTCCATATTGGGGTCCAGGCCGGAGCCCGCCATCCTCGTCTCTCCATATCGGGGTCCAGGCCGGAGCCCGCCATCCTCGTCTCTCCATATTGGGGTCGAGGCCGGAGCCCGCCATCCTCGTCTCTCCATATTGGGGTCCAAGCCGGAGCCCGCCATCCTCGTCTCTCCATATTGGGGTCCAGGCCGGAGCCCGCCATCCTTGTCTCTCCATATTGGGGTCCAGGCCGGAGCCCGCCATCCTCGTCTCTCCATATTGGGGTCCAAGCCGGAGCCCGCCATCCTCGTCTCTCCATATTGGGGTCCAGGCCGGAGCCCGCCATCCTCGTCTCTCCATATTGGGGTCCAGGCCGGAGCCCGCCATCCTCGTCTCTCCATATTGGGGTCCAGGCCGGAGCCCGCCATCCTTGTCTCTCCATATTGGGGTCCAGGCCGGAGCCCGCCATCCTCGTCTCTCCATATCGGGGTCCAGGCCGGAGCCCGCCATCCTCGTCTCTCCATATTGGGGTCGAGGCCGGAGCCCGCCATCCTCGTCTCTCCATATTGGGGTCCAAGCCGGAGCCCGCCATCCTCGTCTCTCCATATTGGGGTCGAGGCCGGAGCCCGCCATCCTCGTCTCTCCATATTGGGGTCCAAGCCGGAGCCCGCCATCCTCGTCTCTCCATATTGGGGTCCAGGCCGGAGCCCGCCATCCTTGTCTCTCCATATTGGGGTCCAGGCCGGAGCCCGCCATCCTTGTCTCTCCATATCGGGGTCCAGGCCGGAGCCCGCCATCCTTGTCTCTCCATATTGGGGTCCAGGCCGGAGCACGCCATCCTCGTCTCTCCATATTGGGGTCCAGGCCGGAGCCCACCATCCTCGTCTCTCCATACTGGGGTCCAAGCCGGAGCCCGCCATCCTCGTCTCTCCATATTGGGGGTCCAGGCCGGAGCCCGCCATCCTCGTCTCTCCATATTGGGGTCCAGGCCGGAGCCCACCATCCTCGTCTCTCCATACTGGGGTCCAAGCCGGAGCCCGCCATCCTCGTCTCTCCATATTGGGGTCCAGGCCGGAGCCCGCCATCCTCGTCTCTCCATATTGGGGGTCCAGGCCGGAGCCCGCCATCCTTGTCTCTCCATATTGGGGGTCCAGGCCGGAGCCCGCCATCCTCGTCTCTCCATATTGGGGGTCCAGGCCGGAGCCCGCCATCCTCGTCTCTCCATATTGGGGTCCAGGCCGGAGCCCACCATCCTCGTCTCTCCATACTGGGGTCCAAGCCGGAGCCCGCCATCCTCGTCTCTCCATATTGGGGTCCAGGCCGGAGCCCGCCATCCTCGTCTCTCCATATTGGGGGTCCAGGCCGGAGCCCGCCATCCTTGTCTCTCCATATTGGGGGTCCAGGCCGGAGCCCGCCATCCTCGTCTCTCCATATTGGGGGTCCAGGCCGGAGCCCGCCATCCTTGTCTCTCCATATTGGGGTCCAGGCCGGAGCCCACCATCCTCGTCTCTCCATATTGGGGTCCAGGCCGGAGCCCGCCATCCTCGTCTCTCCATATCGGGGTCCAGGCCGGAGCCCGCCATCCTCGTCTCTCCATATCGGGGTCCAGGCCGGAGCCCGCCATCCTCGGCTATCCACAGTCTTGTGTCCCGACCTGAATCTCAGCGGCCCTCTGCTTTACTTTTACATAGAGAAGGATCGGCAGGAAATGTGTGAATCAGTAAAGAGTGTGAGATGAAGCTTCGAGTTCTGAGTCTTTTTTGGCCTGGGGAGAAAATTGGGGATCATAGCGATGTTCAGACTAAGGGCATGGACCATGGACTAAGAAGGGGGGCCATGGACTAAGAAGGGGGGCCATGGACTAAGAAGGGGGGCCATGGACTAAGAAGGGGGGCCATGGACTAAGAAGGGGGGCAATGGACTATCTTGGTGCCCTGGACTCTTTGTTCCCAATGACTGGTTGCCCTGGACTCTTTGTTCCCAAGGACTGGTTGCCCTGGACTCTTTGTTCCCAATGTCTGGTGCCCCCGGACTCTTTGTTCCCAATGACTGGTGCCCCGGACTCTTTGTTCCCAATGTCTGGTGCCCCCGGACTCTTTGTTCCCAATGACTGGTTCCCCGGACTCTTTGTTCCCAATGACTGGTGCCCCGGACTCTTTGTTCCCAATGACTGGTGCCCCGGACTCTTTGTTCCCAATGACTGGTGCCTCGGACTCTTTGTTCCCAATGACTGGTGCCTCGGACTCTTTGTTCCCAATGACTGGTGCCTCGGACTCTTTGTTCCCAATGACTGGTGCCTCGGACTCTTTGTTCCCAATGACTGGTGCCCCGGACTCTTTGTTCCCAATGACTGGTGCCCCCGGACTCTTTGTTCCCAATGACTGGTGCCTCGGACTCTTTGTTCCCAATGTCTGGTGCCCCCGGACTCTTTGTTCCCAATGACTGGTGCCCCCGGACTCTTTGTTCCCAATGACTGGTGCCCCGGACTCTTTGTTCCCAATGACTGGTTCCCTGGACTCTTTGTTCCCAATGACTGGTGCCCCGGACTCTTTGTTCCCAATGACTGGTGCCCCGGACTCTTTGTTCCCAATGACTGGTTCCCTGGACTCTTTGTTCCCAATGACTGGTTCCCTGGACTCTTTGTTCCCAATGACTGGTTGCCCTGGACTCTTTGTTCCCAATGACTGGTGCCTCGGACTCTTTGTTCCCAATGACTGGTGCCTCGGACTCTTTGTTCCCAATGACTGGTGCCTCGGACTCTTTGTTCCCAATGACTGGTGCCTCGGACTCTTTGTTCCCAATGACTGGTGCCTCGGACTCTTTGTTCCCAATGACTGGTTCCCTGGACTCTTTGTTCCCAATGACTGGTTCCCTGGACTCTTTGTTCCCAATGACTGGTTGCCCTGGACTCTTTGTTCCCAATGACTGGTGCCCTGGACTCTTTGTTCCCAATGACTGGTGCCCCGGACTCTTTGTTCCCAATGACTGGTTCCCCGGACTCTTTGTTCCCAATGACTGGTTGCCCTGGACTCTTTGTTCCCAATGACTGGTGCCCTGGACACTTTGTTCCCAATGACTGGTTGCCCTGGACTCTTTGTTCCCAATGACTGGTTGCCCTGGACTCTTTGTTCCCAATGACTGGTTGCCCTGGACTCTTTGTTCCCAATGACTGGTTGCCCTGGACTCTTTGTTCCCAATGTCTGGTGCCCGGGACTCTTTGTTCCCAATGACTGGTGCCCTGGACTCTTTGTTCCCAATGTCTGGTGCCCTGGACTCTTTGTTCCCAATGACTGGTGCCCTGGACTCTTTGTTCCCAATGACTGGTGCCCTGGACTCTTTGTTCCCAATGACTGGTGCCCTGGACTCTTTGTTCCCAATGACTGGTTGCCCTGGACTCTTTGTTCCCAATGTCTGGTGCCCGGGACTCTTTGTTCCCAATGACTGGTGCCCGGGACTCTTTGTTCCCAATGTCTGGTGCCCGGGACTCTTTGTTCCCAATGACTGGTGCCCTGGACTCTTTGTTCCCAATGACTGGTGCCCTGGACTCTTTGTTCCCAATGACTGGTTGCCCTGGACTCTTTGTTCCCAATGACTGGTGCCCTGGAGTCTCCTTGTTCATGCAGGCTGGTGCCCGGGACTCTTCTCGTTTCCGCTGACTGGTGCCCTGGACTCTTTGTTCCCAATGACTGGTGCCCTGGACTCTTTGTTCCCAATGACTGGTTGCCCTGGACTCTTTGTTCCCAATGTCTGGTGCCCGGGACTCTTTGTTCCCAATGACTGGTGCCCTGGACTCTTTGTTCCCAATGTCTGGTGCCCGGGACTCTTTGTTCCCAATGACTGGTGCCCTGGACTCTTTGTTCCCAATGACTGGTGCCCTGGACTCTTTGTTCCCAATGACTGGTGCCCTGGACTCTTTGTTCCCAATGTCTGGTGCCCTGGACTCTTTGTTCCCAATGTCTGGTGCCCTGGACTCTTTGTTCCCAAGGACTGGTTGCCCTGGACTCTTTGTTCCCAATGTCTGGTGCCCTGGACTCTTTGTTCCCAATGACTGGTTGCCCTGGACTCTTTGTTCCCAATGACTGGTGCCCTGGAGTCTCCTTGTTCATGCAGGCTGGTGCCCGGGACTCTTCTCGTTTCCGCTGACTGGTGCCCTGGACTCTTTGTTCCCAATGACTGGTGCCCTGGACTCTTTGTTCCCAATGACTGGTTGCCCTGGACTCTTTGTTCCCAATGTCTGGTGCCCGGGACTCTTTGTTCCCAATGACTGGTGCCCGGGACTCTTTGTTCCCAATGTCTGGTGCCCGGGACTCTTTGTTCCCAATGACTGGTGCCCTGGACTCTTTGTTCCCAATGACTGGTGCCCTGGACTCTTTGTTCCCAATGACTGGTTGCCCTGGACTCTTTGTTCCCAATGACTGGTGCCCTGGAGTCTCCTTGTTCATGCAGGCTGGTGCCCGGGACTCTTCTCGTTTCCGCTGACTGGTGCCCTGGACTCTTTGTTCCCAATGACTGGTGCCCTGGACTCTTTGTTCCCAATGACTGGTTGCCCTGGACTCTTTGTTCCCAATGTCTGGTGCCCGGGACTCTTTGTTCCCAATGACTGGTGCCCGGGACTCTTTGTTCCCAATGTCTGGTGCCCGGGACTCTTTGTTCCCAATGACTGGTGCCCTGGACTCTTTGTTCCCAATGACTGGTGCCCTGGACTCTTTGTTCCCAATGACTGGTTGCCCTGGACTCTTTGTTCCCAATGACTGGTGCCCTGGAGTCTCCTTGTTCATGCAGGCTGGTGCCCGGGACTCTTCTCGTTTCCGCTGACTGGTGCCCTGGACTCTTTGTTCCCAATGACTGGTGCCCTGGACTCTTTGTTCCCAATGACTGGTTGCCCTGGACTCTTTGTTCCCAATGTCTGGTGCCCGGGACTCTTTGTTCCCAATGACTGGTGCCCGGGACTCTTTGTTCCCAATGTCTGGTGCCCGGGACTCTTTGTTCCCAATGACTGGTGCCCTGGACTCTTTGTTCCCAATGACTGGTGCCCTGGACTCTTTGTTCCCAATGACTGGTTGCCCTGGACTCTTTGTTCCCAATGACTGGTGCCCTGGAGTCTCCTTGTTCATGCAGGCTGGTGCCCGGGACTCTTCTCGTTTCCGCTGACTGGTGCCCTGGACTCTTTGTTCCCAATGACTGGTGCCCTGGACTCTTTGTTCCCAATGACTGGTTGCCCTGGACTCTTTGTTCCCAATGTCTGGTGCCCGGGACTCTTTGTTCCCAATGACTGGTGCCCGGGACTCTTTGTTCCCAATGTCTGGTGCCATGGAGTCTTTGTTCCCAATGACTGGTGCCCTGGACTCTTTGTTCCCAATGACTGGTGCCCTGGACTCTTTGTTCCCAATGACTGGTGCCCTGGACTCTTTGTTCCCAATGACTGGTGCCCTGGACTCTTTGTTCCCAAGGACTGGTGCCCTGGACTCTTTGTTCCCAAGGACTGGTGCCCTGGACTCTTTGTTCCCAAGGACTGGTTGCCCTGGACTCTTTGTTCCCAAGGACTGGTTGCCCTGGACTCTTTGTTCCCAATGACTGGTGCCCTGGACTCTTTGTTCCCAAGGACTGGTTGCCCTGGACTCTTTGTTCCCAAGGACTGGTTGCCCTGGACTCTTTGTTCCCAATGTCTGGTGCCCCGGACTCTTTGTTCCCAATGTCTGTTGCCCCGGACTCTTTGTTCCCAATGTCTGGTGCCTCGGACTCTTTGTTCCCAATGACTGGTGCCTCGGACTCTTTGTTCCCAATGACTGGTGCCCTGGACTCTTTGTTCCCAATGACTGGTGCCCTGGACTCTTTGTTCCCAATGACTGGTTGCCCTGGACTCTTTGTTCCCAATGACTGGTTGCCCTGGACTCTTTGTTCCCAATGACTGGTGCCCTGGACTTTTTGTTCCCAATGACTGGTGCCCTGGAGTCTCCTTGTTCATGCAGGCTGGTGCCCGGGACTCTTCTCGTTTCCGCTGACTGGTGCCCTGGACTCTTTGTTCCCAATGACTGGTGCCCTGGACTCTTTGTTCCCAATGACTGGTTGCCCTGGACTCTTTGTTCCCAATGTCTGGTGCCCGGGACTCTTTGTTCCCAATGACTGGTGCCCTGGACTCTTTGTTCCCAATGTCTGGTGCCATGGAGTCTTTGTTCCCAATGACTGGTGCCCTGGACTCTTTGTTCCCAATGACTGGTGCCCTGGACTCTTTGTTCCCAATGACTGGTGCCCTGGACTCTTTGTTCCCAATGACTGGTGCCCTGGACTCTTTGTTCCCAAGGACTGGTGCCCTGGACTCTTTGTTCCCAAGGACTGGTGCCCTGGACTCTTTGTTCCCAAGGACTGGTTGCCCTGGACTCTTTGTTCCCAAGGACTGGTTGCCCTGGACTCTTTGTTCCCAATGACTGGTGCCCTGGACTCTTTGTTCCCAAGGACTGGTTGCCCTGGACTCTTTGTTCCCAAGGACTGGTTGCCCTGGACTCTTTGTTCCCAATGTCTGGTGCCCCGGACTCTTTGTTCCCAATGTCTGTTGCCCCGGACTCTTTGTTCCCAATGTCTGGTGCCTCGGACTCTTTGTTCCCAATGACTGGTGCCTCGGACTCTTTGTTCCCAATGCCTGGTGCCCTGGACTCTTTGTTCCCAATGACTGGTTGCCCCGGACTCTTTGTTCACAATGACTGGTTGCCCCGGACTCTTTGTTCCCAATGTCTGGTGCCCCGGACTCTTTGTTCCCAATGTCTGGTGCCCTGGAGTCTCCTTGTTCACACCGGCTGGTGCTTGGGACTCTGCTCGTTTCCGCTGACTGGTTGCCCGGGACTCTGCTCGTTTCCGCTGACTGGTTGCCCGGGACTCTGCCCGTTTCCGCTGACTGGTTGCCCGGGACTCTGCCCGTTTCCGCTGACTGGTGTTCCTACAGGGGCAGACTGGCCATAGGGAGCACTGAGCCTAAACTTTGCTTCTCCTAAAAACTCCCTGCACTTACTGCTTTTCAAGACCCCCCCCAACTCCTCTCCTGATCCTTGGACCCCATTGTAACACCCCCACGTTCTGCCCCTGCATTGCTATAGCCTCAGCCTCATGGCTGTGGGGGTCATACTTACCTGTCCCTATAATACTAAATCCTCAGCACCATCCTCCACGGCCCACGATCCCTTCCTGTGATGCTTTAGCGCTCATTGATCGCCTAAGAAGCTTCTTGGAGGCGGGGCTAAGAAGCGCATGGGGGGGTTGGCCAGGGTCTGTGGATCCTCAGGCTGAATGGCCCCCATTCGGGGCCGTATTTGGCGTTCATAGTGCCCTAGGCACTTTAAGTGCTTGCCCTTTCCCTTTTAGGTTAGTTAGGTCACGGTCCATATAGAAAAAAGCGTGTAAGGGGAAAGAGAGCAAAGGGCGAAATGCAGAGAAGCAGGCAAGCATGTTCCATCTTTTACTGCGTTCTAATATACGGAAGTCACATGACCACACCAGAGGAGGGGATACGCTCTGGCCTGGGTTCAACCGATTGCACCCCCTCTTCACACAAATACACTCTGCATCCTTCTGTGGCTGGTTGTCAGGAGGCATTAATGAGAACATTGTGCAAGTTTTAATTTCTTTACTATAGTAGTAAGGGCAGCGCCCTCCCCCAGGTTGCCACCCTAGGCACGTGCCTAGGGTTGCCTAATAGTAAATACAGCCCTGGCCCCAGTCCGTCCCTGGTGCTCTGGCTCCTTATGCTTCACACATTCAGGTCTGGCCCCAGTGGTGGCAATACACGCAGGTGGTATGAAGCAGGCCTGGCCCCCGTGTGTCCAGGCAGTGGCCGAAAAGGTTTGCTCAGGCCGCTATGCAGCATCGCTGTGATAATGGCCTCCCCATGGTCCTGGCCAATGACAGTTACACTGAGCGCTGGCCTCTCATGGATGGCACCTCATTGATCCCAGAATATTTACCCTTTACCGGGTCACTTGGCAGCTCATCATGAGACATGATGGCAATGGAAATGAACTTTATTTGTGTAGCTCGCTATATTATTCTTCATTCAGCGCCACTCAGTGTCACCACCATGCTCATCATGTGGTCCTAGCCCCTCCCACCACAGCCCCTATGGGAGCCTAATAGTGATGGATGGGGGGGGGCTTGATTAATGACAAATGGATGGATTGATGGTGGGGAGGGGGGGCTGAATGAGCTCCGGCTATTCCTAGCCATTGGGTCCTGATTCCTGACCAACCCCTTCCCTGCCTGACTCCCCCCCCCCCCCCCCCCCAATGCTGCTTATATGCACCACCCTGTGCTCCAGCAGAACAAGGGGTGTAACCAAATGCGATGGGGCCCTGATGCCAACATTAGATGGGACCTGAATAAGAGCTTATCTTATATGTTTCCCACACCCTGTACATACAGATTGCTCACATTAATCCGGACCTTCACCCTGAATAAGAGCCTATCTTGTAAGTTTCCCACACCCTGTACATACAGATTGCCCACATTAATCCGGACCTTCACCCTGAATAAGAGCCTATCTTATGTTTCCCACACCCTGTACATACAGATTGCTCACATTAATCCGGACCTTCACCCTGAATAAGAGCCTATCTTATATGTTTCCCCCACCCTGTACATACAGATTGCCCACATTAATCCGGACCTTCACCCTGAATAAGAGCCTATCTTATATGTTTCCCCCCCTGTACATACAGATTGCCCACATTAATCCAGACTTTCACCCTTAATAAGAGCCTATCTTATATGATTCCCACACTCTGTACATACAGATTGCCCACATTAATCCAGACCTTCACCCTGAATAAGAGCCTATCCTTTATGTTTCCCCCACCCTGTACATACAGATTGCCCACATTAATCCAGACCTTCACCCTGAATAAGAGCCTATCCTTTATGTTTCCCCCACCCTGTACATACAGATTGTCCACATTAATCTGGACCCTCACCCTGAATAAGAGCCTATCTTATATGTCCCCCCCCCATACATAAAGCCCACATTAAAAATCATCATACCTGCATCTACTGCATATTATAAGCCTTTAAACATCCAAGATGGCGGCTCATGGAGCATCAGGCAGCCTGCAAACAGGAAGTGCCTTCTGACTGTGTTTCTGCATTCTGGGATTGCTGTACTTTCCCTGACCCCAGCTCTGCTCTGTCTGTGCAAAGCACAGCTTCTCTCCTCAGCATGTGATGGTTGTGAGTCAAGATGGCGGCGCCCATATTATTTTTAGATGCTGGGGAATAGTTTTATTCTAAGTATGTCACACACCCCGCTTCAAGATAATCATTACATGTGGGTAGTATGGTCTGAAGAGGGCGATTTGCAGAGATGATTGGAGGAAAGAAAGCCCCTCCCAGTCCATAAATACCTGGGACCTCCCACTCATTACCCAGTTTTCCATCTCTGCAGACGGCGAGCAAGTCAGAAGATGATGTCTCCTCCTTGCACAGGGGGATTTCAGGTAGCCGGGTTTATTCCCGGCCCGCTTTTCTCTCTATTTCCACCCGGTTATGTTTTTTATAAGTCCCAATACACATGCCTCCCAGTCTAGGCTGTATCCCGGGTGAGGGTAGAATGGCACTTTTAGTGCTCTGGAGCCATGCTCCACCGCGAGACCCTGTACCAGAGGGTAGGCCATGCCTCCCAACTGTCCCGATTTTCCCGGGATTGTCCCGATTTTTTAGAAGGATCCCGCGGTCCCGGAACATTACCAAATGTCCCGGGACCCCCTGCGCTGTGACAGCCCAGGGCCGCAATGACGCCGGCGGGAAGATAACTTCCTGGCGCGTGGGGTGAGAGAGTGGGGCGGGCGCACGGGGGTGGGTGGGCAGGCGCACGGGGGTGGGGGGGCTACGTACCGCATGCAGGGGTGAAGGCAGCCGACATTGCTGGAGCTGGAGAGCGTGACGGGGGCGTGGCCGGGGCGTGACGGGGGCGTGGCCGGGGCGTGACGGGGGTGTGGCCGGGGCGTGACGGGGTGTGGCCGGGGGCATGGCTTGTCCCGCTTTCAAGCTTTCAGAAGTTGGGAGGTATGGGGTAGGCGGTTATCCGGGCTGGTGACCCCGGTTTGGGATGCCCTGTCCCTTGGCCCCCCTTTCCTGATGCCCTTCTCCTGTGGTGGTGGGGATAAAATGTCGGGGGCCACCTTTTTTACCTCAGAGTTAGGATTTATTTATTGTGCATTGTTTCACTTTAACAGTGGCGCTTGCTGCTACTGGCGCCAGAGCTGAGGAGAACTTTTCTCCTCAGAAGTAGTAGTTGGGGGGTGGGGCCGGCTGTTGGCGCTGGCTTGTCCCCCTGGCTTTACTGTTTTTTGTTGCGGTGACTACCGCAATGGCCGCGGCGCGGTTATTTGCGCTGGCGGTTCCATTAATCTTGTGAGGGGAGATCTCCCCTCACGCGCTGGCCACAGTGGGCGGGGCCGGGCGATTGCGCGTCGCCGCGGCCCGCACCCATTACATCCCTGGGGTCTTTGTGGTTACCGGCGCCGCGGCTGCAGTTCTTGCCATGGCGCCGGTATATGTGTGCGCTATAGTGTTTTTCTGAGGTAATTTACCTCACACATTTTGCCATTAGGGGCGTAGACCCACTGCGGAGCCCGCTTTCCGCTCTGTAAGGGGGCGGAGCTACGCATATCGCGCGCTCTGCGCTGGCCACGCCCACAGGCTCCTCTCTGCCTCTGTGAGCTGCGTGTGTGGTGGACGCCATTTACCTCACGCAGGAAGGCACAGTGAGTGGCCCTATGGGCCCCCTATATTTCTATATATATATATATATATATATATATATATATATACTTATATGTAACCCTTTATATTCTTAGTATGTCACACACCCCGCTTCAAGAATCCATAACATGTGGGTAATATCGTCCTGAAGAGGGCGTTCCTGCAGAGATGATAGCAAAAGAAAGCCCCTCCCTGATCCATAAATACCTGGGACCTCCCACTCACTACCCAGTTTTCCATCTCTGCAGACGGCGAGCAAGTCAGAAGATGATGGCTCCTCCTTGCACAGGGGGTTTTCAGGTAGCCGGGGTAACTCCCGGCCTCTTATTTTGTCTATTTCCGCTCGGACCCCTGTTTGTCCCAAAATTTACCTCAGATTACATGCCTCCACAGTCTTGGCTGCTGGCCCGAGCGAGGGTACATTGGCACCTCTGGTGCTGAGGAGCAGAGCTCCACCGTGAGACCCTAAAAGAGAGGCTAGGCGGTCATACCGGGTAGGTGATCCCGGTTTGGGATGCCCCGTCCCTTGACTTTTCCCCTGGGGGGGGGGCCCTTCCCTTTACCAACTATGGGGGCTGGGGGTTCCTCTCATAGGGGTTAGCTTTATTCTCTTTATTCACTTTCTCTTGTTGATGTGGAGCGTCTGGAAGTAATCCCTCAATGAATTGGTTGCACTGTTGTTACTATGTTGCAGCACCGCGGCTGTCATTGCAGCCGGGTGCCGGGGTTTTTCAGTCTGTGAGGTAAATTTTTTACCTCACACGCTTTGGGGGGGCGGGGCTGGCACTCGGCGCTCTGCCGCGGCCAGCCCCCGTTCTCTCATTCATTCCTCGCCGCAGCGAGCGGGGCGGGTGCTCCGCTAGTGATAGCGGGAGCACCCGCTGTCATGGCAGCCGGCGCCGCGGTTGTCGGCGGCGCCGGTCTCTGGGCTGGTGCGTGAGGGACTTCTTCCCTCACGCTTCATTCACACTGGAAGGGGGGGCGGAGCCGGGCTTTCGGCGCGTCGCCGCGGCTCCGCCCTCCTCTGTACTGGCGCCGCTGCGGAGCTGAGCTCCCTGTTACTAGGCAGCTCCCTGTTACTAGGCAGCTTAAGGGGCACAGATCAGCTTTGCGCGGGCTGCGCAGACCACGCCCCTGACAAGGCAGTTCTTCTTCTCTTCACTTCACCTCAGAAATCGCCATTGTTCTGAGGCGGATCGTTCACCGCAGCGTTTGTGAGTGGCCCTGTGGGCCTCATTTATTTCTTCTTTTCTTTATCTGTTAAGTCTTATTGTAGGGACTTATGGGTCTCTCTCTGTCTTTTAGGTGAAGGTTATCCAGGAGGATCTTCTGTAGTATTGGAAGGTCTCTCCTGATCCTGGGTCCCTGGGTCCATTTTAGCATCACAAATCCTCCCACTCGGGACATTAAAGGGGCATCCCGGGTTGTCTAACTGGCGTAATTCCCTGGGTCATAGCGACCACTCAAAATTCACCTTATGGAGGCATCCCCGGATACTGGGACTGGGACCCCTTCGGGGCATCCCAAAAAGTGTGTGTTGTGTGGGATTTCCATTACTGGGGATGATGTGTTACTGTGTATACCATGTGCACAGCAAACTATTACGCGGCAGTCCGAACCCCAAGCGGCGGGGTCAGCACAGCCGGCCACCTCAACTCCCCCTCCCGCCTTGACTCGTGCCCCGTGTGACGTGGTCATGGGCAGGGATCTGCAATCCGAGATGTGTGCCAGATTGGCTAGCCTTGAGAAAATGCTCTCTAGCTCGGTCGCCCGTAAGGCTCCGTCTAAGAGAAAGCATTTGTCGCCGGCTCCGCCGGTGGATGATCTTGATGACAGAGACAATCTGGATTGGTCTGATTATCCTCAGCTAGAGGAGGGGGAAGTTGATGAGGGTTCAGAATTTTCGGATGATGAGCAGTCTGCTGGCGCTGATGCCGAGCTTTCTGATTTAGGGAGATCCTTGGACTCTCCTCACGCTCTGTCTCTCATGCTGGAAGTTCTGAATATTTCCCCTCCCGAGGAGGCGTCACAGCAGAAAGGTGAATTGTTTGAGGAATCCAGGCCGCGCCTGGAGTTTCCTACGCAACGCCATTTTGATAGAATCATTGACAAGGAATGGGATAGGCCGGCTCGGCTCCCTGGCATCCCTCAGGGGTGGGATAGGAAATATCCCTTTCCTTCTGAGGCGGTCAAGCGCTGGGCATCTCCCCCCGAGGTGGATGCACCGGTTTTGGGGTTGTCTAACTCCTCGGTTTTAAACAGACCTGATTGTTCCACTCTCAAAGATGGAGAGGATAAACGTATTGATCAGATGGCTTCTCATGGCTTTACTAGCATTGGGTCGGCCATCCGGCCTGTGTGCGCTTCGGAGCTAATGGTGTTGGCTACCAGGTCTGTGGTCAGGGACCTGTTGACTTATTCCGGGCTTCGTCCTGGTAGTAACGAGTTCCTTAGCCTTAAACGGTGTGAGTTGTTTCTATCCTTTGTGTTGACCGCCTTGGATGACACTTTGATGATGTGTGGTAGGACGTCGGCTCTGCTTGTGGCTATTCGGCGGTCGGTGTGGCTGCGCCAGTGGGCGGCCGATTTTATGTCCAAAAAATCACTGACGGCTTTACCCTTTGTTGGTCTACGGCTCTTTGGAGAGACATTGGACTCTGTCACCAAGGGTGGTAGGTTACCTCAACGTAAGAAACAACGCCGCCCTTTTCGGGGGGCGCCTGCCTTTACCCCCTCCTTTCGGGGGGCCAGATCTGGTAGGGGTTCTGCATTTCCCTCTTCCAGAGGAGATTCCGGAAACAGGGGCAGAGGACGTGCCCGTTCTGGATACAGTTGGGGCTCTAAGCCCAAACCGGCTGCCAAGCCGGCTCAGCAATGAGGGGGCGCCCTCACCCATGCGGGTGGGGGGACGGCTGCAGCACTTCTCTCAGATCTGGGATCAAGAGGTCTCGGACAGATGGATCCGGGAAGTGGTGTCTTCCGGCTACAAGCTGGAGTTCGAGCTCCGCCCCCCTTCCAGATTTGTCAGGTCTCGGATGCCGTCGGAGCCTCTAGCGGCGCAGGGGCTCCTGGTGGCAGTAGAGAATCTTCTGGACATGGCTGTCATTTGCCCAGTGCCCCCTTCAGATCGGGGCAGGGGCTTTTATTCCAATCTGTTCACGGTACCCAAGAAGGACGGGTTGGTCCGACCCATCTTGGATCTGAAGTTTCTCAACAGGTTCATCCGGCCGAGAAAATTCCGCATGGAAACGCTGCGTTCGGCCATTCACTCTCTTCGTCAGGGAGACTTTCTGACGTCCATAGACATCAAGGATGCTTATCTACACGTTCCGGTTTTTCCAGCACACCAGAGGTTTCTCAGGTTCGTGGTGGAGGATCGGCACTTTCAGTTTGTGGCACTTCCTTTCGGTCTCACCTCAGCTCCTCGGGTGTTCACCAAGGTGCTAGCGGGGGTGATGGCTCTGCTCAGAGGCCAGGGTATCCGCATCGTGCCCTATTTGGACGATCTACTGATCATGGCCTCTTCCTTCAACCAAGCGGAGTTGGACACCAGAGCGGTGGTGTCCACTCTGGAAAGGTTCGGTTGGGTGATCAACCACCCCAAGTCTTCTCTTTCTCCGTCCAGAATTCTGACCTTTCTGGGAATGTCTCTGGACACTTCACAGGCCAGGGTGTTTCTACCCCAGGCCAAGATTCTTTTGATTCAGGAGTTAGTTCGGCTTCTCTTGTCTACCCCTCATCCGACCATCCGGTTAGGGATGAGGCTGGTGGGGTTAATGGTGGCCTCATTCGAGGCAGTTCCCTTTGCGCAGTTTCACACAAGGACGCTTCAGCTTCATCTGTTGAAGGTTTGGGACAAGTCTCCTCTATCGTTGGATCAGTCCTTCCTGATGACTCCCCGAGTTCGTCAATCCCTGCAATGGTGGCTGGGGTCGGTCAATCTGTTGAAGGGCAGATCTTTTCTGGCTCCGTGTTGGGAAACAGTCACCACGGATGCCAGTCTGTCAGGTTGGGGGGGTGTTTGGAAGGACCTCCAGTTTCAGGGTTTGTGGGGCCCGCGGGAGGCTCACGAGCCCATCAATGTTCTGGAGTTGAGAGCCATCAGGTTGGTTCTGTTTCGCTTGACTCATCAGTTGAGAGGCCTGTCAGTTCAGGTCCGGTCGGACAACAGAACGGCGGTTGCTTACATCAATCACCAAGGAGGGACTCGCAGCAGGAGGGCCCTCAGGGAAGTGTCTTTGATTCTGGACTGGGCAGAGACCCACGTCCCGTGTATCTCAGCAGTCTACATTCCGGGAGTGGAGAACACGGAGGCGGACTTGCTGAGCAGGGCCTCCTCTCGTCAGGGGGAGTGGTCTCTCAGTCCCAAGGTGTTTCGTTCTATATGTCTCAGGTGGGGGGTCCCAGCGGTGGACCTCTTTGCTTCTCGTCACAATCACAAGCTTCCAGTCTTTGTGTCTCTCTCGCAGGATCCTCTGGCTCTGACAGTGGATGCCATGTCTCTAAACTGGAGGGATCTGGGGCTCCTTTACCTGTTTCCTCCGTTCAATGCTAGCCAGAGTGCTGCGCAAACTGGCCTTGGATGGTGCGTCGGCAATTCTGGTGGCCCCAAGGTGGCCAAGGCGAGTTTGGTTCGCAGACCTTGTAAGACTAGCAGAGGATCAGTTCGCCCTGCCTCTGCTGCCGGACCTGCTCACCCAGGGTCGGCTGCGCTATCCCAATTTACCATCGCTGGCTTTGACGGCATGGCTGCTGAAACCGCCATCTTGAAGGAGGAAGGTCTTTCTGACGCAGTGATTCAGACTCTTATCTGTGCCAGGAAGCGCTCTTCCTCTTCTATTTACTACAGGACTTGGAGGGCCTATATTGATTGGTGTGAAAGTCTTTCTCTTGTCGAGAGTTCTCCATTCCTAGAATTTTAGAGTTTCTCCAACATGGTCTAGATCTGGGGCTCCAGCTTAGTACATTGAAAGGGCAGGTTTCTGCCCTGGCGGTGTTCTTCCAAAGGTCTTTTGCACTTCATCCCTTAGTCAAGACCTTTTTCCAAGGTGTTACACATGTTCGGCCTCCTAGGAAGCCTTTTGTTCCAGTTTGGGATTTGAACCTGGTTCTTTCTGCTTTCCAGGGCCCTCCGTTTGAGCCCTTGAATGAGATAGCTTTGTCTTCTCTTACCCAAAAGGTGGCCTTTTTGGTGGCTATCACTTCGGTTAGGCGTGTTTCTGAGTTGGCAGCTTTATCCATTACAGCTCCGTACTTCGAGAAACATCAGGACAAGGTTGTCTTTCGTTTCAAGCAGGATTTTCTTCCTAAAGTGGTCTCGGAGTTTCATCTGAATCAGGACATTGTTTTGCCCTCTCTATGCCCAAATCCCAGCGACGACAAGGAAAGGGCATTGCATTCCTTGGATGTAGTTCGTGTTGTGGAACATTATCTGGAGGTTACGTCTTCCTTTCGTAAGACTGATGCTTTCTTTGTGGTGCCCTGCGGGCCTAGGAAAGGTTTGGCTCCTGCCAAATCTTCCATTAGTAAATGGATTCGTCAGGCCATCATTGGGGCCTATTCTGCCAAGGGGAGGAGTCCCCCTTTTCGTGTTACTGCTCATTCTACTCGTGCAGTTGGTGCGTCCTGGGCCTTTCAGCACCAGGCTTCTGTTGAACAAGTTTGTAAGGCCGCTACCTGGTCTTCGGTTCACACCTTTTCCAAGTTTTACAAGGTTGATGTTAGGGCATCAGCGGATGCTGTTTTTGGCCGCAAAGTTTTGCAGGCTGTTGTGGTTTAAGGTTGTGCATTGTTGCCTAGTTTTGGATCCCCGCCCTTGTTATGGACACTGCTGTTGGATGTCCCACATGTTATGGATTCTTGAAGCGGGGTGTGTGACATACTAAGAATAATACCATTTTGTGAATACTCACCTTGTAAAATGGGTATTATGAGTATGTCACACACCCCGCTTCAACCCGCCCTTTTGTATTCAGGATCCTCTTTATTGCGAACTTTGCGTGGTTGTTGTTTATATTTGCCTCTTCCTGGTCCCTTACCTTACTGCTTTCTGTATACTGGGTAGTGAGTGGGAGGTCCCAGGTATTTATGGATCAGGGAGGGGCTTTCTTTTGCTATCATCTCTGCAGGAACGCCCTCTTCAGGACGATATTACCCCACATGTTATGGATTCTTGAAGCGGGGTGTGTGACATACTCATAATACCCATTTTACAAGGTGAGTATTCACAAAATGGTATTATCCGGCAGTCTTTCAGGTAGAACGCCTTAGGTTTTAAGGGGTCTTCTTCCGGTCCTTGGGTCCCTGGGTTAAATTCCATGTTAAAATCCTCCCACTTGGGACAATTATAAGGGCATCCCGGGTTGCTTACTAGCGTAATTCCCTCGGTCATTGCGACTACATATAAGTTCACCGTATGGAGGCATCCCCAGATACCGGGCTCCCCTCGGGGCAATCCCGGAAGTCCATGGGCTGTGGGGTATCCCTAACAGGGGATGACGTATTTCTATGTATACTATGTGCACAGCAGTCTATTACACGGCAGTCAGAACTCCAGACGTCTGGGTCAGCACCGCCGGCGTCATCCCCTTCCCACCCCGTCTTGGCCCGTGTCCCGTGTGACGTTGTCACGGGTGGGCAGTCGCAATCTGATGTGTGTGCTAGATTGACTAATATTGAAAAATGTATTTCTTCTGCGGTTGCCAAGAAGGCTCCAGCTAAGAGAAAGCATTTGTCACCGGTCCCACCGACATTTGAATATGACGATGAGGATCGCCTGGATTGGTCAGATTACTCCCCTCTGGAGGAAGGGGAGCTATTTGACGAATCGGATTATTCGGACGACCAGCTATTCGTTGGCGCGGACTCTGAGAAGGGGTCAGGGAGTTCTTTGGATACTCCTAACGTCCTTGCTCCAGAGGTTGCTCCTCATCAACAAGGGGAGTTTTATGAGGAATCCAAGCCGCGCTTGGAATTCCCTAATAAAAGGCATTTTGATAAGATTATTTCTAAGGAATGGGAGAGGCCGGCTCAGCTCCCAGGCATTCTTCAGAGTTGGGATAAAAGATATCCTTTCCCTTCGGACACGGTTAAGCGCTGGACGTCCCCCCCTGAGGTGGATGCACCAATTCTGGGGTTATCCAATTCAGCCGTTTTTGAATAACCCCGATTGCTCTTCTCTTAAAGATGGAGGGGATAAACGAATTGGCCAGATGGCTTGTCATGGTTTCGCCAGTATTGGGGCAGCCATACGGCCCTTTTTGCGCTTCATCTCTGCTGGTGGTGGCTACCAGGTCGGTGGTCAGAGACTTGTTGTCATCTTCCGGTTTGCACCCGGACAGTGACAAATTTCTGGGACTTAAACGTTGTGAGTTATTCTTGTCTTTCATGTTAGCCGCCTTGGAGAGCTTCTGCTCTGATGGTGACTATAAGGCGTTCAGTTTGGTTGCGCCAGTGGGCGGCCGACTTTGGGCCAAAAAAGTCGCTGACGTCTCTCCCATTCGTGGGGCTATGGCTTTTTGGAGAAAAATTGGATTCAGTAGCTAAGGGGGGTAAGTTACCTCAACGCAAGAAGCAACGACGTCCCTTTCGTGGGGCGGCTTCTTTCAATCATTCCTTTCGCGGATCCAGAGCAGGAAGAGGTTTCGCCTTCCCTTCCACTAGAGGAGATTCCTGGAATAGGGGCAGAGGACGTTGCCCGCTCAGGATACAACTGGGGTTCATAACCCAAAACCTGCGAACAAGCCTGCTCAGCAATGAGGGGGCGCCCTCACCCGTGCGGGTGGGGGGACAGCTGCGACACTTCTCTCTGATCTGGATTCGGGAGGTTTCGGACAAACGGATCCGGGAAGTCGTGTCTTCCAGCTACAAGTTGGAGTTCGAGTCCCGTCCTCCTCCGCTTTTCTTCAGGTCTAGGGTGCCCCCGGACGCACCTGGCGCACAGGGGCTTCGGGAGGCGCTTTTCAAGTCTTCTGGAGATAGAGGTCATCTCGCCAGTGCCCCTATCAGATCAGGGTCGGGGATTTTACTCAAATCTGTTCACGGTCCCCAAAAAGGATGGCTCTATCCGGCCCATCCTGGATCTGAAGATCCTCAACAGGTTTATCAGGCTGCGAAAATTTCGCATGGAATCGCGTCGTTCAGCTATCCACGCTCTCCGTCAGGGGGACTTCATGACGTCCATAGACGTCAAGGACGCTTTCCTCCATGTTCCGATTTTTTCCCGCGCACCAGAGATTCCTCAGGTTTGTGGTGGAAGATCGGCACTTTCAGTTTGTAGCTCTTCCTTTTGGTCTCACCACAGCTCCAAGGGTTTTTCACCAAGGTGCTCGCTGGGGTGATGGCTCTTCTTAGAGCGCAGGGAATTCGCATAGTGCCATATCTGGACGATCTCCTCATCATGGCATCATCATTCAGCCAAGCGGAATTGGACACCAGGATGGTAATATCCACTCTGGAGAGGTTCTGCTGGGTGATCAACTATCCCAAGTCCTCCTTTTACCCGTCCAGGATAGTATCCTTTCTGGGAATGTCTCTGGATACAGATCAGGCCAGAGTGTTCCTTCTTCAATCCAAGGTTCTTTTGATTCAGGAATTGATTCGGTCGCTCATGTCCATTCCTTGTCTGACCATTCGACTAGGAATGAGACTGGTGGGGTTGATGGTGGCCTCCTTCGAGGCAGTCCCCTTTGCCCAGTTTCACACGAGGACGCTACAACTCCATCTATTGTCTGTCTGGGACAGATCTCCTCTGTCGCTGGATCAATTCTTTCTGATGTCTCCCCGGGCTCGCCGACCACTCAGGTGGTGGCTGAACTCAACCAATCAGTTGAAGGGCAGGTCTTTTCAGACTCCTCGTTGGGAGGTGGTCACCACGGATGCCAGCCTCTCAGGATGGGGGGGCTTCTGGAATGATCTGCAATTTCAGGGGTTGTGGGGACCCCTGGAAGCCCACGAGCCTATCAACATTCTGGAATTGAGAGCCATCAGAATGGTTCTTTTTCGTCTGACTCATCTCCTGCAGGGCTTGCCGGTCCAGGTTCGGTCGGACAATCGGACGGCGGTTGCCTACATCAATCACCAGGGAGGGACTCGCAGCAGGAGTGCCCTCAGGGAAGTGTCATTGATTCTGGACTGGGCGGAGAGCCACGTCCCGTGCATCTCGGCAGTTCACATTCCGGGAGTAGAGAACTCGGAGGCGGACTCTCTGAGTAGGTGGTCAGCCCGCAAGGGGGAGTGGCCTCTCAGTCCCAAGGTGTTTCGTTCAATTTGTCTCAGGTGGGGTTCACCGATGGTGGACCTCTTTGCCTCCCGTCACAATCACAAACTTCTGGCATCTGTGTCTCTGGCAAAGGATCCGCTAGCCTTCGCGACGGACGCCGTGTCCCTGAACTGGAGGGATCTGGGGTTTCTGTATCTGTTCCCTCCGTTTCCCATGGTAGCCAGAGTAGTGCGCAAGCTGGCTCTGGAAGGAGCGTCAGCAATTCTGGCGGCTCCAAGGTGGCCAAGACAGGATTGGTTCGCAGACGTGGTAAGGTTAGCAGAAGATCAGTTCGTTCTGCCCCTGCTGCCGGATCTGCACACACAGGGTCATCTACGTTGCCCCAATTTACCAACGCTGGCTTTGATGGCGTGGCTGCGGAAACCTCCATCTTGAAGGAGGAAGGTCTTTCTGATGCGGTTATTCACTCTTATTAGCGCTAGGAAGAGGTTTTCTTCTTCCGTTTACTATAGGACTTGGAGGTCTTATATTGATTGGTGTGAGACTAGGGCTTTCCCTTGCAGGGAATTCTCTATTTCTAGAATCCTGGAGTTCCTGCAACATGGTTTGGATCTAGGGCTCCAACTTAATACTCTGAAGGGGCAGGTGTCTGCCCTGGCGGTGTTTTTCCAAATATCTTTTGCACTTCATCCGCTGGTTAAGACCTTTTTCCAGGGGGTTACGCACGTGCGGCCCCCTAGGAAGGCTCTGATTCCGGTTTGGGATTTGAATTTGGTTCTTTCTGCTCTTCAGGGTCCTCCCTTTGAGCCCTTGCATGATATTGCCTTGTCTTCCCTTACTCAGAAGGTGGCCTTTTTTGGTAGCTATCACTTCTGTTCGGCGTGTTTCTAAGTTGGCGGCTCTGTCTATTCAGGTCCCGTATTTTGAAAGACATCAGGACAAGGTGGTTTTCCGTTTTAACCCGGATTTCCTTCCTAAGGTGGTTTCTGCCTTTTCACTTAAACCAAGACATTGTTTTGCCCTCTCTGTGTCCTAATCCCAGTAACAAAAAGGAGAGGGTCCTGCATTCCCTGGATGTGGTTCGAGTTGTGAAGTACTATTTGGTGGTAACGTCTGCCTTTCGTAAGACTGATGCCTTCTTTGTGGTACCCTCTGGGCCCAAGAAAGGTTTTGGCGAACGCTAAGTCTTCCATCAGTAAGTGGATTCGTCAAGCCATTGTCGGGGCCTTTTCTGCTAAGGGCAGAAATCCTCCCCTTCGTGTTACAGCTCATTCTACTCGTGCGGTTGGGGCTTCCTGGGCTTTTCAGCACCAGGCCTCTGTTGAGCAAGTTTGCAAGGCCGCTACCTGGTCTTCTGTTCACACTTTTTCAAAGTTTTTACAAGGGTGATGTTTGGGCCTCAGCGGATGCTGTTTTTGGCCGCAAAGTTCTGCAGGCTGCAGTAGTTTAAGTTGTGCTTTATGCCTTGTTTTGGATCCCCACCCTTTATGGACACTGCTTTTGGATGTCCCACATGTAATGATTATCTTGAAGCGGGGTGTGTGACATACTTAGAATAATACCATTTTGTGAATACTCACCTTGTAAAATGGGTATTATAAGTATGTCACACACCCCGCTTCAACCCGCCCTTTTGTATTCTGGATCCATCGTTTTGTGAACCTTGCGTTGTTATGACTAATATTTGGCTCTTCCTGGTCCCTTACCTTACTGCTTTCTTTATACTGGGTAATGAGTGGGAGGTCCCAGGTATTTATGGACTGGGAGGGGCTTTCTTTCCTCCAATCATCTCTGCAAATCGCCCTCTTCAGACCATACTACCCACATGTAATGATTATCTTGAAGCGGGGTGTGTGACATACTTATAATACCCATTTTACAAGGTGAGTATTCACAAAATGGTATTTTTAAGGGTTTGGGCTTTCATTAAACCATGCTGAAGGTCCAGTTTAAAGAGAGGAATGGCGCTTCTTATTTTTCTAAAGTGACGCCAAGTGATACATAAGATGAAAAAGCAACAATAATGGGGCCCCACGATCTCCTGGGCCCCGGAGCGATCACATCACCTGACACCCCCCCCCCCCCCCCACTACTGGCATGAGAGTTTCCACGAAAGAGGAGGCAGCTATGGACATCCTCCTCTGGCATCTCTCCACTCCCACACTTACCACAGGTAAGTATGAGCTTACATTGTTACTGGACCCTCACCCTGAATAAGAGCCTATCTTGTATGTTTCCCACACCCTGTACATACAGATTGCCCACATTAATCCGGACCCTCACCCTGAATAAGAGCCTATCTTATATGTTTCCCACAACCTGTACATACAGATTGCTCACATTAATCTGGATCGATAGGAGGACATGTATAATAGAGGGGCAGGTTATGATAGGGGGACATGTATAATAGAGGGGCAGGTTATGATAGGGGGACATGTATAATAGAGGGGCAGGTTATGATAGGAGGACATGTATAATAGAGGGGCAGGTTATGATAGGAGGACATGTATAATAGAGGGGCAGGTTATGATAGGGGGACATGTATAATAGAGGGGCAGGTTATGATAGGGGGACATGTATAATAGAGGGGCAGGTTATGATAGGAGGACATGTATAATAGAGGGGCAGGTTATGATAGGAGGACATGTATAATAGAGGGGCAGGTTATGATAGGGGGACATGTATAATAGAGGGGCAGGTTATGATAGGAGGACATGTATAATAGAGGGGCAGGTTATGATAGGAGGACATGTATAATAGAGGGGCAGGTTATGATAGGGGGACATGTATAATAGAGGGGCAGGTTATGATAGGGGGACATGTATAATAGAGGGGCAGGTTATGATAGGGGGGCATGTATAATAGAGGGGCAGGTTATGATAGGGGGACATGTATAATAGAGGGGCAGGTTATGATAGGGGGACATGTATAATAGAGGGGCAGGTTATGATAGGGGGACATGTATAATAGAGGGGCAGGTTATGATAGGGCGACATGTATAATAGAGGGGCAGGTTATGATAGGGGGACATGTATAATAGAGGGGCAGGTTATGATAGGGGGACATGTATAATAGGGGGACATGTATAATAGAGGGGCAGGTTATGATAGGGGGACATGTATAATAGAGGGGCAGGTTATGATAGGAGGACATGTATAATAGAGGGGCAGGTTATGATAGGAGGACATGTATAATAGAGGGGCAGGTTATGATAGGAGGACATGTATAATAGAGGGGCAGGTTATGATAGGGGGACATGTATAATAGAGGGGCAGGTTATGATAGGAGGACATGTATAATAGAGGGGCAGGTTATGATAGGAGGACATGTATAATAGAGGGGCAGGTTATGATAGGGGGACATGTATAATAGAGGGGCAGGTTATGATAGGGGGGCATGTATAATAGAGGGGCAGGTTATGATAGGGGGACATGTATAATAGAGGGGCAGGTTATGATAGGGGGACATGTATAATAGAGGAGCAGGTTATGATAGGGGGACATGTATAATAGAGGGCAGGTTACGATAGGGACATGTATAATAGAGGGGCAGGTTACGATAGGGGGACATGTATAATAGAGGGGCAGGTTACGATAGGGCGACATGTATAATAGAGGGGCAGGTTATGATAGGGCGACATGTATAATAGAGGGGCAGGTTATGATAAGGGGGCATGTATAATAGAGGGGCAGGTTATGATAGGGGGACATGTATAATAGAGGGGCAGGTTATGATAGGGGGACATGTATAATAGGGGGCAGGTTATGATAGGGGGACATGTATAATAGAGGGGCAGGTTATGATAGGGGGACATGTATAATAGAGGAGCAGGTTATGATAGGGGGACATGTATAATAGGGGGACATGTATAATAGAGGGGCAGGTTATGATAGGGGGACATGTATAATAGAGGGGCAGGTTATGATAGGAGGACATGTATAATAGAGGGGCAGGTTATGATAGGAGGACATGTATAATAGAGGGGCAGGTTATGATAGGAGGACATGTATAATAGAGGGGCAGGTTATGATAGGGGGACATGTATAATAGAGGGGCAGGTTATGATAGGGGGACATGTATAATAGAGGGGCAGGTTATGATAGGGGCATGTATAATAGAGGGGCAGGTTACGATAGGGGGACATGTATAATAGAGGGGCAGGTTATGATAGGAGGACATGTATAATAGAGGGGCAGGTTATGATAGGAGGACATGTATAATAGAGGGGCAGGTTATGATAGGGGGGCATGTATAATAGAGGGGCAGGTTATGATAGGGGGACATGTATAATAGAGGGGCAGGTTATGATAGGGGGGCATGTATAATAGAGGGGCAGGTTATGATAGGGGGACATGTATAATAGAGGGGCAGGTTATGATAGGGGGACATGTATAATAGAGGAGCAGGTTATGATAGGGGGACATGTATAATAGAGGGCAGGTTACGATAGGGGGACATGTATAATAGAGGGGCAGGTTATGATAGGGGGACATGTATAATAGAGGGGCAGGTTACGATAGGGCGACATGTATAATAGAGGGGCAGGTTATGATAGGGCGACATGTATAATAGAGGGGCAGGTTATGATAAGGGGGCATGTATAATAGAGGGGCAGGTTATGATAGGGGGACATGTATAATAGAGGGGCAGGTTATGATAGGGGGACATGTATAATAGGGGGCAGGTTATGATAGGGGGACATGTATAATAGAGGGGCAGGTTATGATAGGGGGACATGTATAATAGAGGGGCAGGTTATGATAGGGAGACATGTATAATAGAGGGGCAGGTTATGATAGGGGGACATGTATAATAGAGGGGCAGGTTATGATAGGGGGACATGTATAATAGAGGGGCAGGTTATGATAGTGCGACATGTATAATAGAGGGGCAGGTTATGATAGTGGGACATGTATAATAGAGGGGCAGGTTATGATAGTGGGACATGTATAATAGAGGGGCAGGTTATGATAGGGGGACATGTATAATAGAGGGGCAGGTTATGATAGGGGGACATGTATAATAGAGGGGCAGGTTATGATAGGGGGACATGTATAATAGAGGGGCAGGTTATGATAGGGCGACATGTATAATAGAGGGGCAGGTTATGATAGGGGGACATGTATAATAGGGGGGCATGTATAATAGAGGGGCAGGTTATGATTGTGCAACATCTATAATAGAGGGGCAGGTTATGATAGGGCGACATGTATAATAGAGGGGCAGGTTATGATAGGGGGACATGTATAATAGAGGGGCAGGTTATGATAGGGGGACATGTATAATAGAGGGGCAGGTTATGATAGGGGGACATGTATAATAGAGGGGCAGGTTATGATAGGGGGACATGTATAATAGAGGGGCAGGTTATGATAGGGGGACATGTATAATAGAGGGGCAGGTTATGATAGGGGGACATGTATAATAGAGGGGCAGGTTATGATAGGGCGACATGTATAATAGAGGGGCAGGTTATGATAGGGGGACATGTATAATAGGGGGGCATGTATAATAGAGGGGCAGGTCATGATATGGGGGACATGTATAATAGAGGGGCAGGTTATGATAGGAGGACATGTATAATAGAGGGGCAGGTTATGATAGGAGGACATGTATAATAGAGGGGCAGGTTATGATAGGGGGACATGTATAATAGAGGGGCAGGTTATGATAGGGGGACATGTATAATAGAGGAGCAGGTTATGATAGGGGGACATGTATAATAGAGGGCAGGTTACGATAGGGACATGTATAATAGAGGGGCAGGTTACGATAGGGGGACATGTATAATAGAGGGGCAGGTTATGATAGGGCGACATGTATAATAGAGGGACAGATTATGATAGGGGCATGTATAATAGAGGGGCAGGTTATGATAGGGGGACATGTATAATAGAGGGGCAGGTTATGATAGGGGGACATGTATAATAGAGGGGCAGGTTATGATAGGGCGACATGTATAATAGAGGGGCAGGTTATGATAGGGGGACATGTATAATAGAGGGGCAGGTTATGATAGGGGGACATGTATAATAGAGGGGCAGGTTATGATAGGGGGACATGTATAATAGAGGGGCAGGTTATGATAGGGGGACATGTATAATAGAGGGGCAGGTTATGATAGGGGGACATGTATAATAGAGGGGCAGGTTATGGTAGGGGGACATGTATAATAGAGGGGCAGGTTATGATAGGGGGACATGTATAATAGAGGGCAGGTTATGATAGGGGGATATGTATAATAGAGGGGCAGGTTATGATAGGGGGACATGTATAATAGAGGGGCAGGTTATGATAGGGGGACATGTATAATAGAGGGGCAGGTTATGATAGGGGGACATGTATAATAGAGGGGCAGGTTATGGTAGGGGGACATGTATAATAGAGGGGCAGGTTATGATAGGGGGACATGTATAATAGAGGGGCAGGTTATGATAGGGGGGCATGTATACTGTAATAGAGGGGCAAGTTATGATAGGGGGGCATGTATAATAGAGGGGCAGGTTATGATAAGGGGACATGTATAATAGAGGGGCAGGTTATGATAGGGGGGCATGTATAATAGAGGGGCAGGTTATGATAGGGGCATGTATAATAGAGGGGCAGGTTATGATAGGGGGGGCATGTATAATAGAGGGGCAGGTTATGATAGTGGGACATGTATAATAGAGGGGCAGGTTATGATACTGCGACATGTATAATAGAGGGGCAGGTTATGACAGGGGCATGTATAATAGAGGGGCAGGTTACGATAGGGGGACATGTATAATAGAGGGGCAGGTTATGATATGGGGGACATGTATAATAGAGGGGCAGGTTATGATAGGGGGACATGTATAATAGAGGGGCAGGTTATGATAGGGGGACATGTATAATAGAGGGGCAGGTTATGATAGGGGGACATGTATAATAGAGGGGCAGGTTATGATAGGGAGACATGTATAATAGAGGGGCAGGTTATGATAGGGAGACATGTATAATAGAGGGGCAGGTTATGACAGGGGCATGTATAATAGAGGGGCAGGTTACGATAGGGCGACATGTATAATAGAGGGGCAGGTTATGATAGGGGGACATCTATAATAGAGGGGCAGGTTATGATAGGGCGACATGTATAATAGAGGGGCAGTTTATGATAGGGGGACATGTATAATAGAGGGGCAGGTTATGATAGGGGGACATGTATAATAGAGGGGCAGGTTATGATAGGGGGACATGTATAATAGAGGGGCAGGTTATGATAGGGAGACATGTATAATAGAGGGGCAGGTTATGATAGGGAGACATGTATAATAGAGGGGCAGGTTATGACAGGGGCATGTATAATAGAGGGGCAGGTTACGATAGGGGGACATGTATAATAGAGGGGCAGGTTATGATAGGGGGACATGTATAATAGAGGGGCAGGTTATGATAGGGGGACATGTATAATAGAGGGGCAGGTTATGATAGGGCGACATGTATAATAGAGGGGCAGGTTATGATAGGGACATGTATAATAGAGGGGCAGGTTATGATAGGGAGACATGTATAATAGAGGGGCAGGTTATGATAGGGGGACATGTATAATAGAGGGGCAGGTTACGATAGGGCGACATGTATAATAGAGGGGCAGGTTATGATAGGGGGACATCTATAATAGAGGGGCAGGTTATGATAGGGCGACATGTATAATAGAGGGGCAGTTTATGATAGGGGGACATGTATAATAGAGGGGCAGGTTATGATAGGGGGACATGTATAATAGAGGGGCAGGTTATGATAGGGGGACATCTATAATAGAGGGGCAGGTTATGATAGGGGGACATGTATAATAGGGGGGCACGTTATGATAGGGGGACATGTATAATAGAGGGGCAGGTTATGATAGGGGGACATGTATAATAGAGGGGCAGGTTATGATAGTGGGACATGTATAATAGAGGGGCAGGTTATGATAGTGGGACATGTATAATAGAGGGGCAGGTTATGATACTGCGACATGTATAATAGAGGGGCAGGTTATGACAGGGGCATGTATAATAGAGGGGCAGGTTACGATAGAGGGACATGTATAATAGAGGGGCAGGTTATGATATGGGGGACATGTATAATAGAGGGGCAGGTTATGATAGGGGGACATGTATAATAGAGGGGCAGGTTATGATAGGGGGACATGTATAATAGAGGGGCAGGTTATGATAGGGGGACATGTATAATAGAGGGGCAGGTTATGATAGGGAGACATGTATAATAGAGGGGCAGGTTATGATAGGGAGACATGTATAATAGAGGGGCAGGTTATGACAGGGGCATGTATAATAGAGGGGCAGGTTACGATAGGGCGACATGTATAATAGAGGGGCAGGTTATGATAGGGGGACATCTATAATAGAGGGGCAGGTTATGATAGGGCGACATGTATAATAGAGGGGCAGTTTATGATAGGGGGACATGTATAATAGAGGGGCAGGTTATGATAGGGGGACATGTATAATAGAGGGGCAGGTTATGATAGGGGGACATCTATAATAGAGGGGCAGGTTATGATAGGGGGACATGTATAATAGGGGGGCACGTTATGATAGGGGGACATGTATAATAGAGGGGCAGGTTATGATAGGGGGACATGTATAATAGAGGGGCAGGTTATGATAGTGGGACATGTATAATAGAGGGGCAGGTTATGATAGTGGGACATGTATAATAGAGGGGCAGGTTATGATAGGGGGACATGTATAATAGAGGGGCAGGTTATGATAGTGGGACATGTATAATAGAGGGGCAGGTTATGATAGTGGGACATGTATAATAGAGGGGCAGGTTATGATACTGCGACATGTATAATAGAGGGGCAGGTTATGACAGGGGCATGTATAATAGAGGGGCAGGTTACGATAGGGGGACATGTATAATAGAGGGGCAGGTTATGATATGGGGGACATGTATAATAGAGGGGCAGGTTATGATAGGGGGACATGTATAATAGAGGGGCAGGTTATGATAGGGGGACATGTATAATAGAGGGGCAGGTTATGATAGGGGGACATGTATAATAGAGGGGCAGGTTACGATAGGGGGACATGTATAATAGAGGGGCAGGTTACGATAGGGGGGACATGTATAATAGAGGGGCAGGTTATGATAGGGGGACATGTATAATAGAGGGGCAGGTTATGATAGGGGGACATGTATAATAGAGGGGCAGGTTATGATAGGGGGACATGTATAATAGAGGGGCAGGTTACGATAGGGGGGCATGTATAATAGAGGGGCAGGTTACGATAGGGGGACATGTATAATAGAGGGGCAGGTTATGATAGGGGGACATGTATAATAGAGGGGCAGGTTATGATAGGGGGGCATGTATAATAGAGGGGCAGGTTATGATAGGGGGACATGTATAATAGAGGGACAGGTTATGATAGGGAGACATGTATAATAGAGGGGCAGGTTATGATAGGGGGACATGTATAATAGAGGGGCAGGTTATGATAGGGGGGCATGTATAATAGAGGGGCAGGTTATGATAGGGGGACATGTATAATAGAGGGGCAGGTTATGATAGGGGGGCATGTATAATAGAGGGGCAGGTTATGATAGGGGGACATGTATAATAGAGGGGCAGGTTATGATAGGGGGACATGTATAATAGAGGGGCAGGTTATGATAGGGGGACATGTATAATAGAGGGGCAGGTTATGATAGGGAGACATGTATAATAGAGGGGCAGGTTATGATAGGGGGGCATGTATAATAGAGGGGCAGGTTATGATAGGGGGACATGTATAATAGAGGGACAGGTTATGATAGGGAGACATGTATAATAGAGGGGCAGGTTACGATAGGGGGGCACGTATAATAGAGGGGCTGGTTACGATAGGGCGACATGTATAATAGAGGGGCAGGTTACGATAGGGCGACATGTATAATAGAGGGGCAGGTTACGATAGGGCGACATGTATAATAGAGGGGCAGGTTATGATAGGGGGACAAGTATAATAGAGGGGCAGGTTATGATGGGGGGCATGTATAATAGAGGGGCAGGTTATGATAGAGGGACATGTATAATAGAGGGGCAGGTTATGATAGGGGGACATGTATAATAGAGGGGCAGGTTATGATGGGGGGCATGTATAATAGAGGGGCAGGTTATGATAGAGGGACATGTATAATAGAGGGGCAGGTTATGATAGGGGGACATGTATAATAGGGCGACATGTATAATAGAGGGGCAGGTTATGATAGGGCGACATGTATAATTGAGGGGCAGGTTATGATAGGGCGACATGTATAATAGGGCGACATGTATAATAGAGGGGCAGGTTATGATAGGGGGATATGTATAATAGGGCGACATGTATAATAGAGGGGCAGGTTATGATAGGGGGACATGTATAATAGAGGGGCAGGTTATGATAGGGGGACATGTATAATAGAGGGGCAGGTTATGATAGGGCGACATGTATAATTGAGGGGCAGGTTATGATAGGGCGACGTATAATAGAGGGGCAGGTTATGATAGGGCGACATGTATAATAGAGGGGCAGGTTATGATAGGGGGACATGTATAATAGAGGGGCAGGTTATGATAGGGCGACATGTATAATAGAGGGGCAGGTTATGATAGGGGGACATCTATAACAGAGGGGCAGGTTATGATAGGGCGACATGTATAATAGAGGGGCAGTTTATGATAGGGGGACATGTATAATAGAGGGGCAGTTTATGATAGGGGGACATGTATAATAGAGGGGCAGGTTATGATAGGGGGACATGTATAATAGAGGGGCAGGTTATGATAGGGGGACATCTATAATAGAGGGGCAGGTTATGATAGGGGGACATGTATAATTGGGGGGCACGTTATGATAAGGGGACATGTATAATAGAGGGGCAGGTTATGATAGGGGGACATGTATAATAGAGGGGCAGGTTATGATAGTGGGACATGTATAATAGAGGGGCAGGTTATGATAGTGCGACATGTATAATAGAGGGGCAGGTTATGACAGGGGCATGTATAATAGAGGGGCAGGTTATGGTAGGGGGAGATGTATAATAGAGGGGCAGGTTATGGTAGGGGGGACATGTATAATAGAGGGGCAGGTTATGGTAGGGGGACATGTATAATAGAGGGGCAGGTTATGATAGGGGGACATCTATAATAGAGGGGCAGGTTATGATAGGGGGACATGTATAATAGGGGGGCACGTTATGATAGGGGGACATGTATAATAGAGGGGCAGGTTATGATAGTGGGACATGTATAATAGAGGGGCAGGTTATGATACTGCGACATGTATAATAGAGGGGCAGGTTATGATAGTGGGACATGTATAATAGAGGGGCAGGTTATGATACTGCGACATGTATAATAGAGGGGCAGGTTATGACAGGGGCATGTATAATAGAGGGGCAGGTTACGATAGGGGGACATGTATAATAGAGGGGCAGGTTATGATATGGGGGACATGTATAATAGAGGGGCAGGTTATGATAGGGGGACATGTATAATAGAGGGGCAGGTTATGATAGGGGGACATGTATAATAGAGGGGCAGGTTATGATAGGGGGACATGTATAATAGAGGGGCAGGTTACGATAGGGGGACATGTATAATAGAGGGGCAGGTTACGATAGGGGGGACATGTATAATAGAGGGGCAGGTTATGATAGGGGGACATGTATAATAGAGGGGCAGGTTATGATAGGGGGACATGTATAATAGAGGGGCAGGTTACGATAGGGGGACATGTATAATAGAGGGGCAGGTTATGATAGGGGGACATGTATAATAGAGGGGCAGGTTATGATAGGGGGGCATGTATAATAGAGGGGCAGGTTATGATAGGGGGACATGTATAATAGAGGGACAGGTTATGATAGGGAGACATGTATAATAGAGGGGCAGGTTATGATAGGGGGACATGTATAATAGAGGGGCAGGTTATGATAGGGGGGCATGTATAATAGAGGGGCAGGTTATGATAGGGGGACATGTATAATAGAGGGGCAGGTTATGATAGGGGGGCATGTATAATAGAGGGGCAGGTTATGATAGGGGGACATGTATAATAGAGGGGCAGGTTATGATAGGGAGACATGTATAATAGAGGGGCAGGTTATGATAGGGGGGCATGTATAATAGAGGGGCAGGTTATGATAGGGGGACATGTATAATAGAGGGACAGGTTATGATAGGGAGACATGTATAATAGAGGGGCAGGTTACGATAGGGGGGCACGTATAATAGAGGGGCTGGTTACGATAGGGCGACATGTATAATAGAGGGGCAGGTTACGATAGGGCGACATGTATAATAGAGGGGCAGGTTACGATAGGGCGACATGTATAATAGAGGGGCAGGTTATGATAGGGGGACAAGTATAATAGAGGGGCAGGTTATGATAGGGGGACATGTATAATAGAGGGGCAGGTTATGATGGGGGGCATGTATAATAGAGGGGCAGGTTATGATAGAGGGACATGTATAATAGAGGGGCAGGTTATGATAGGGGGACATGTATAATAGGGCGACATGTATAATAGAGGGGCAGGTTATGATAGGGTGACATGTATAATTGAGGGGCAGGTTATGATAGGGCGACATGTATAATAGGGCGACATGTATAATAGAGGGGCAGGTTATGATAGGGGGATATGTATAATAGGGCGACATGTATAATAGAGGGGCAGGTTATGATAGGGGGACATGTATAATAGAGGGGCAGGTTATGATAGGGGGACATGTATAATAGAGGGGCAGGTTATGATAGGGCGACATGTATAATTGAGGGGCAGGTTATGATAGGGCGACGTATAATAGAGGGGCAGGTTATGATAGGGCGACATGTATAATAGAGGGGCAGGTTATGATAGGGGGACATGTATAATAGAGGGGCAGGTTATGATAGGGCGACATGTATAATAGAGGGGCAGGTTATGATAGGGGGACATCTATAACAGAGGGGCAGGTTATGATAGGGCGACATGTATAATAGAGGGGCAGTTTATGATAGGGGGACATGTATAATAGAGGGGCAGTTTATGATAGGGGGACATGTATAATAGAGGGGCAGGTTATGATAGGGGGACATGTATAATAGAGGGGCAGGTTATGATAGGGGGACATCTATAATAGAGGGGCAGGTTATGATAGGGGGACATGTATAATTGGGGGGCACGTTATGATAAGGGGACATGTATAATAGAGGGGCAGGTTATTATAGGGGGACATGTATAATAAAGGGGCAGGTTATGATAGTGCGACATGTATAATAGAGGGGCAGGTTATGACAGGGGCATGTATAATAGAGGGGCAGGTTATGGTAGGGGGAGATGTATAATAGAGGGGCAGGTTATGGTAGGGGGACATGTATAATAGAGGGGCAGGTTATGGTAGGGGGACATGTATAATAGAGGGGCAGGTTATGGTAGGGGGACATGTATAATAGAGGGGCAGGTTATGATAGGGGGACATCTATAATAGAGGGGCAGGTTATGATAGGGGGACATGTATAATAGGGGGGCACGTTATGATAGGGGGACATGTATAATAGAGGGGCAGGTTATGATAGGGGGACATGTATAATAGAGGGGCAGGTTATGATAGTGGGACATGTATAATAGAGGGGCAGGTTATGATAGGGGGACATGTATAATAGAGGGGCAGGTTATGATAGGGGGACATGTATAATAGAGGGGCAGGTTATGATAGGGCGACATGTATAATAGAGGGGCAGGTTATGATAGGGCGACATGTATAATTGAGGGGCAGGTTATGATAGGGCGACATGTATAATAGAGGGGCAGGTTATGATAGGGCGACATGTATAATAGAGGGGCAGGTTATGATAGGGGGACATGTATAATAGAGGGGCAGGTTATGATAGGGCGACATGTATAATAGAGGGGCAGGTTATGATAGGGGGACATCTATAACAGAGGGGCAGGTTATGATAGGGCGACATGTATAATAGAGGGGCAGTTTATGATAGGGGGACATGTATAATAGAGGGGCAGTTTATGATAGGGGGACATGTATAATAGAGGGGCAGGTTATGATAGGGGGACATGTATAATAGAGGGGCAGGTTATGATAGGGGGACATCTATAATAGAGGGGCAGGTTATGATAGGGGGACATGTATAATTGGGGGGCACGTTATGATAAGGGGACATGTATAATAGAGGGGCAGGTTATGATAGTGGGACATGTATAATAGAGGGGCAGGTTATGATAGTGCGACATGTATAATAGAGGGGCAGGTTATGACAGGGGCATGTATAATAGAGGGGCAGGTTATGGTAGGGGGAGATGTATAATAGAGGGGCAGGTTATGGTAGGGGGACATGTATAATAGAGGGGCAGGTTATGGTAGGGGGACATGTATAATAGAGGGGCAGGTTATGATAGGGGCATGTATAATAGAGGGGCAGGTTATGGTAGGGGGACATGTATAATAGAGGGGCAGGTTATGATAGGGGGACATGTATAACTGAGGTAACTAAAAAGGCGGGAAAGTCGTGTTATTGGGCCGGGGCTTGCTTTCAACGCTGAGGCGGCGAATTGGGCGGGGCGGTATCCATGGAGACAGGGAAGCTCCGGCAGCCAATAGCGAGGCGGCAAAACGGAAGTGTTGTTATGGCAACCAGATAGACGCTTCTAAGTTTTGTGTGTGAAGAGAGCGGCGACTTTACCGGGACCCCCGAACCGCGACCACCGAGGAGCCCGCCCCCCCCGACAGGAAGACATTACAGCGCCGCCTCTGGTAGGTCCCGCGGGATGCGAGGGTCACCCTGAGAAGGGTCCCTCCAAATTGTTTAATGAAATATGGCGCTGTTACCTGGCAACCGCCACATTGACTGGACACATGTTGTCATGGTGACCAAAGAGGGACGCGAGACTGGGCCCCATAGCAGCATCATAGACTGCAGAGTCCTACCAGACCTCCCAAATATAATGCTGTATGGGGGACAGGAAACTAACTGCACCTCACGTCATAAATGCATTAGATAGTTACTCCCTTTTTCGTAGCAGAGCTCCATCTGATGGGGGACAGAAAACTAACCTCACCTCCCCCCTCACACCATCAGTGACCCTGCATTAGAGATATATACTCACCTTTTCCTAGCAGAGCTTCATCTGATGGGGGACAGAAAACTAACCTCACCTCCCCCCTCACACCATCAGTGACCCTGCATTAGAGATATATACTCACCTTTTCCTAGCAGAGCTCCATCTGATGGGGGACAGGAAACTAAGCTCACCTCCCCCCTCACACCATCAGTGACCCTGCATTAGAGAGATACTCACCTTTTCCTAGCAGAGCTCCATCTGATGGGGGACAGGAAACTAAGCTCACCTCCCCCCTCACACCATCAGTGAGCCCTGCATTAGAGAGATACTCACCTTTACCTAGCAGAGCGCCATCTGATGGGGGACAGGAAACTACTGCACCTCCCCCTCACACCATCAGTAAGCCCTGCATTAGAGAGATACTCACCTTTTCCTAGCAGAGCTCCATCTGATGGGGGACAGGAAACGACTGCACATCCTCCCTCACACCATCAGTGATCCCTGCATTGTTTCTAAAGCACCTGGAGCATGCTGGGAAATCTCTTTGCATCGCAGCTCCATTCTTATTGCAGGAAATAACCTGTATTGTGAGGGTCACCGCTAATCCCCCGACAGCTGTAATCTACTCGCTGGGCAGAGATTAATGCCCCAATGCCCGCCGACATTACCAGCCCGGGATCAGGAGCGTGCCCAGCTTAGCGCTGCTCCGATTTTATATACTGTATATAGCGCTGACATATACCACAGCGCTGTACAGAGCACATAGAAGCAGCCACATGACCTCCTGTCCCTCAGAGCTCACACTCTAATGTCTCCTCCACACTCACACACTGTTATTATACATTTATATAGTGCTGACATATACCACAGTGCTGTACATAGAAGCAGTCACATGACCTCCTGTCCCTCAGAGCTCACACTCTAATGTCCCCTCCACACTCACACACTGTTATTATACATTTATATAGTGCTGACATATACCACAGCGCTGTACATAGAAGCAGTCACATGACCTCCTGTCCCTCAGAGCTCACACTCTAATGTCTCCCCCGCACTCACACTGTTATTATACATTTATATAGCGCTGACATATACCACAGCGCTGTACATAGAAGCAGTCACATGACCTCCTGTCCCTCAGAGCTCACACTCTAATGTCCCCTGCACACTCACACACTGTTATTATACATTATATAGGGGCTGGGTGTTCAGGTAAGTGGTGCGGGCCGGGTGTTTGGGTAAGTAGTGTGGCCTGGGTGTTAAGGTATATGGTACGGGTGGGGTGTTCGGGTATATGGTACGGGTGGGGTGTTTGGGTATATGGTGTGGGTGGGTGTTTGGGTATATGGTGTGGGTGGGGTGTTTGGGTTAGTGGTGTGGGTGGGGTGTTTGGGTTAGTAGTGTGGGCTTGGTGTTTGGGTATATGGTGCGGGTGGGGTGTTTGGGTTAGTAGTGTGGTTAGGTAAGTAGTTCTGGCTGGGTGTTTAGGTAAGTAGTTCTGGCTGGGTGTTTAGGTAAGTAGTGTGGGGTGGGAGTTCGGGTAAGTAATGTGGGCTGGGTGTTTAGGTAAGTAGTGTGGGGTGGGAGTTCGGGTAAGTAATGTGGGCTGGGTGTTCAGGTAAGTAGTGTGGGCTGAGTGTTCAGGTAAGTAGTGTGGGCTGGGTGTTCAGGTAAGTAGTGTGGGCTGGGTGTTCAGGTAAGTAGTGTGGGCTGGTTGTTCGGGTAAGTAGTGTGGGCTGAGTGTTCAGGTAAGTAGTGTGGGCTGGTTGTTCGGGTAAGTAGTGTGGGCTGAGTGTTCAGGTAAGTAGTGTGGGCTGGGTGTTCAGGTAAGTAGTGCGGGCTGGGTGTTAAGGTATATGGTGCGGGTGGGGTGTTCAGGTATATGGTGCGGGTGGGGTGTTTGGGTTAGTAGTGTGGTTAGGTAAGTAGTTCTGGCTGGGTGTTTAGGTAAGTAGTGCTGGCTGGTTGTTCAGGTAAGTGGTGTGGGCTGGGTGTTCAGGTAAGTAGTGTGGGCTGGGTGTTCAGGTAAGTAGTGTGGGCTGGGTGTTCAGGTAAGTGGTGTGGGCTGGGTGTTCAGGTAAGTAGTGTGGGCTGGGTGTTCAGGTAAGTAGTGTGGGCTGGGTGTTCAGGTAAGTGGTGCTGGCTGGTTGTTCGGGTAAGTGTTGTGCATTGTGTGGTAATGGTCTCCGGTGATCACAGTGTTTTGGTGTTTTTATCTCACAGGTGAGCCGTGGTGGCAGCGGCCATGCCGAGCAGCAAGCTCCAGGGGCCCCTCGGCTCCCTCCAGGGGCCCCTCCCCAGCGCATCGCACAGCAAGGCTCCGGCTTCCCGTAACCCCAGACTGAGGCGACATGAAGAGGCCGCTGGGCCGGTAATAATTGGGTCACATCCTCTATGATGGGCGGCTTAGGCAGACAGATGTTGGAGGATTATCCGGGCTCCGCAAATGAAGGCAGACAGATGTCCATGCACAGCGTCCGCCCCCCCCCGACCTGGCACAACAGGCCTCTCCGCCGCACAGATGTCTGTTTCTGATCCCTAAACCCCCCCCCCCCCGGGCCCGCAGCTCCTGCCCCCCCCCCCCCCCAGGCCGGCAGCTCCTGCTCCCCCCCCCTCGGGCCCGCAGCTCCTGCTCCCCCCATGCTGCCACCACATCTGTATCTACATTCTGCATAGAGGGGACAAGACACATCATTGCTGCCTGTGTCCCCGGGGAGATTCGGCTTCTTTTATCTCAGTGACACCCACGGCTTAAAAAAACATCTCTCGCGTTCTCCAGTGACACCCAATGGGAACACAGATAGATTTGACAGGTGTCTTGTACCTCCCCCAGAGCCACCAATGGCACAGGGCCCACCCGGGCAGGTGCCCCCCTCACATGGTGGTCATGCAGCGGCTCATTTCTCTTTCCTGCTATCTTTCTTTTCTTTCTCTTTATTCTTCCTTTTTTCCAATAATTTCATTTATTCTTAGTATGTCACACACCCCGCTTCAAGATATCCATAACATGTGGGTAATACCGACCTGAAGGGGCGTTCCTGCAGAGATGATAGCAAAAGAAAGCCCCTCCCTGATCCATAAATACCTGGGACCTCCCACTCACTACCCAGTTTTCCATCTCTGCAGACGGCGAGCAAGTCAGAAGATGATGGATCCTCCTTGCACAGGGGGATTTCAGGTAGCCGGGGTAACTCCCGGCCCGCTATTTATTTATTTCCGTTTGGACCCTTTTTTCCCCAGAAATCCATATGCCTCCCAGCCTCGGCTGAGGGTCCAGGCGAGGGTATATCAGCACCTTAGGTGCTCAGGAGCTATGCTCCACCGTGAGACCCTATATGAGAGGGTAGGCGGTAATACCGGGTTGGTGACCCCGGTTTGGGATGCCCTGTCCCTTACTTACATACAATGGCCCTCCCAGGATCCCCTTCCATAGGTGGGGTGGGGGAGTGTTGGTCCTTTTGTTAATTTATTAACTTATTTATTTATCACAGGACAGCATACTTGAGTGTGTGTGTGTGAGTGTACTGTCACTTTAACTATATTCAGCCGCCGCAGCCGTTTTACAGGGCTTGTGCGGTGCTGGCTGCTTTCTTCCCCCCATCTTCCCTTCACCTCTATTAATGGCGGATGTATTCACCTCACGCCATGTTACTGTGCTCCAAGGGGGGGGGGCATGCCGGACCGTCGGCGGGGCCGGGACTTGTCCCTCCCGTTTTTCACCCTGCTGTGTGTGTGAGTGTGTGCTTAACGTTTTTACATCTGGTCGGGCCGGCGACCGCTCCTTGCTAATGCGGCGCCGGCCGGCTCTGGGCGCCATTTCCCTGAGGTGATTTCACCTCACGCAGACTGGGGGGGGCGGGGCCGGTGTGACGACGCGTCACCGCTCCCCGCCTCCTGCCTTCGCTGGTGCCACTGCGGAGCTCTGTGGAGGAGAGAGGGGGGGCGTGGCCCGGCCTCGCGCGCGTCCCGCGCTGGCCACGCCCCCTTCTCCCTCTCTGGCTGCAGCTCTGGTTGTTGGTGTGGAGCGTCTGGAAGTTCCCTCACGGTCGCCATTGCGGTCTATGGTTCTGTAAGTGGCCTCTGGCCATTCTTCCTTTTCCCAGCTAGAGGAAGGGGAAGTTTATGAGGATTCAGATTTTTCGGACGATGAGCAGTCCTTTGGCGCTGATGCCGAGCTGGGGGACTTGGGGAGATCCTCTGATACTCCCCACGCTCTGGCTCTGATGTTGGAGGTATTGAATATTTCCCCTCCTGAGGAGGTGTCACAGCAGAAGGGTGAATTGTTTGAGGAATCCAAGCCGCGCTTGGAATTCCCTACACAAAGGCATTTTGACAAAATTATTGCCAAAGAATGGGACAGGCCGGCTCGGCTCCCTGGCATCCCTCAGGGGTGGGATAGGAAATATCCCTTCCCTTCGGAGGCAGTTAAGCGCTGGGCATCTCCCCCCGAGGTGGATGCGCCGGTTTTGGGGTTGTCCAATTCCTCGGTTTTAAACAGACCTGATTGTTCCATTCTCAAGGATGGAGAGGATAAACGTATTGACCAGATGGCTTGTCATGGTTTTGCTAGCGTTGGGTCAGCCATGCGGCCTGTTTGCGCATCGGCACTAATGGTGTTGGCTGCCAGGTCCGTGGTTAGGGACCTGTTGACCTCTTCCGGGCTGCGTCCCGGTAGTGCTGAGTTCCTTAGCCTCAAACGGTGTGAGTTGTTTTTATCTTTTGTGTTGACAGCCTTGGATGACACTTTGATGTGTGGTAGAACGTCGGCGCTGCTGGTCACTATTCGGCGTTCGGTGTGGCTGCGCCAGTGGGCGGCAGATTTTATGTCCAAGAAGTCACTAACGGCTCTACCCTTTGTTGGATTACGGCTTTTTGGAGAGACATTGGACTCTGTCACCAAGGGTGGTAGGTTACCTCAACGCAAGAAACAACGCCGCCCCTTTCGGGGGGCCCCTTCCTTTACCCCCTCCTTTCGTGGGGCCAGATCTGGCAGGGGATTTGCATTCCCTTCTTCCAGAGGAGATTCTGGGAGCAGGGGCAGAGGACGTGCCCGTCCAGGATTCAGTTGGGGCTCTAAGCCCAAGCCGGCTGCCAAGCCGGTTCAGCAATGAGGGGGCGCCCTCACCCTTGCGGGTGGGGGGACGGCTGCGACTCTTTTCCCAGGTTTGGGAGGTCTCGGACCGATGGATCCGGGAAGTGGTGTCTTCCGGTTACAAGCTGGAGTTCGAGCTCCGCCCCCTTCCAGATTTTTCAGGTCTCGGATGCCTTCAGAACCTCTAGCGGCGCAGGGGCTTCTGTTGGCAGTGCAGAACCTTCTGGACATGGCTGTCATTTGCCCAGTGCCTCCTTCGGATCAGGGCAGGGGTTTTTATTCCAATCTGTTCACGGTACCCAAGAAGGACGGATCGGTCCGACCCATCTTGGATCTGAAGTTTCTCAACAGGTTCATCCGGCCACGGAAATTCCGCATGGAAACACTACGTTCGGCCATTCACTCTCTTCGTCAGGGAGACTTTCTGACGTCCATAGACATCAAGGATGCTTATCTACACGTTCCAATTTTTCCAGCACACCAGAGGTTTCTCAGGTTCGTGGTGGAGGATCGGCATTTTCAGTTTGTAGCACTCCCTTTCGGCCTCACCTCGGCCCCTCGGGTGTTCACCAAGGTGCTAGCGGGGGTGATGGCTCTGCTAAGGGTTCAGGGCATCCGCATTGTGCCCTATTTGGATGATCTTCTGATCATGGCCTCCTCCTTCAACCAAGCGGAGTTGGACACCAGAATGGTGGTGTCCACCCTGGAGAGGTTTGGTTGGGTGGTCAACCACCCCAAGTCTTCTCTCTCTCCGTCCAGAGTAGTGACCTTTCTGGGAATGTCTCTGGACACTTCGCAGGCCAGGGTGTTTCTGCCCCAGGCCAAGATTCTTTTGATTCAGGAATTAGCTCGGCTTCTCTTGTCGGCCCCTCGTCCGTCCATTTGGCTAGGGATGAGGCTGGTGGGGTTAATGGTGGCCTCATTCGAGGCAGTTCCCTTTGCGCAGTTTCATACAAGGACGCTTCAGCTTCATCTGTTGAAGGTTTGGGACAAGTCTCCTCTATCGTTGGATCAGTCCTTCCTGATGACTCCCCGAGTTCGTCGATCCCTGCAATGGTGGCTGGGGTCGGTCAATCTGTCGCAGGGCAGATCTTTTCTGGCCCTGTGCTGGGAAACAGTCACCAGGGATGCCAGTCTGTCAGGTTGGGGGGGTGTTTGGAAGGACTTCCAGTTTCAAGGTCTGTGGAGTCCGCAGGAGGCTCACGAGCCCATCAATGTTCTGGAGTTGAGAGCCATCAGGTTGGTTCTGTTTCGCTTGACTCATCAGTTGAGAGGCCTGCCAGTTCAGGTCCAGTCGGACAACAGGACGGCGGTTGCTTACATCAATCACCAAGGGGGGACTCGCAGCAGGAGTGCCCTCAGGGAAGTGTCTTTGATTCTGGACTGGGCGGAGAGTCACGTCCCGTGTATCTCAGCAGTCTACATTCCGGGAGTGGAGAACACGGAGGCGGACTTGCTGAGCAGAGCCTCCTCTCGTCAGGGGGAGTGGTCTCTCAGTCCCACGGTGTTTCGTTCGATATGTCTCAGGTGGGGGTTCCCAGCGGTGGACCTCTTTGCCTCTCGTCACAATCACAAGCTTCCAGTCTTTGTGTCTCTCTCGCAGGATCCTCTGGCTCTGGCAGTGGATGCCATGTCTCTGAACTGGAGGGATCTGGGGTTTCTTTACCTGTTCCCTCCGTTTCCAATGGTAGCCAGAGTGGTGCGCAAGCTGACTCTGGAGGGCGTGTCGGCGATTCTAGTGGCATCAAGGTGGCCAAGGCAGGTTTGGTTCGCAGACCTGGTAAGACTGGCAGAGGATCAGTTCGTTCTGCCTCTTCTGCCGGACCTGCTCACCCAGGGTCGGCTGCGCTATCCCAATTTACCTTCGCTGGCTTTGACGGCGTGGCTGCTGAAACCGCCATCTTAAAGGAAGAAGGTCTTTCTGACGCGGTGGCTCAGACTCCTATTAGCGCCAGGAAGCGATCTTCCTCTACTATTTACTATAGGACTTGGAGGTCCTATATTGACTGGTGTGAAAGTAGGTCTGTCTCTTGTCGGGAGTTTTCCATTTCCAGAATCCTGGAGTTTCTTCAACATGGTCTGGATTTGGGGCTTCAACTTAGTACCTTGAAGGGGCAGGTTTCTGCCCTGGCGGTGTTTTTTCAAAGGTCATTTGCACTTCATCCCTTAGTCAAGACCTTTTTCCAAGGAGTTACGCATGTACGGCCTCCTAGGAAGCCTTTTGTTCCAGTTTGGGATTTGAACCTGGTTCTTTCTGCTCTTCAGGGTCCCCCGTTTGAGCCCTTGAATGAGATTGCTTTGTCTTCACTTACCCAAAAGGTGGCCTTTTTGGTGGCCATCACTTCGGTTAGGCGTGTTTCTGAGTTGGCAGCTTTATCCATTAAAGCTCCGTACTTCGAAAGGCATCAGGACAAGGTTGTCTTTCGTTTCAAGCCGGATTTTCTTCCTAAGGTGGTCTCTGCTTTTCATCTGAATCAGGACATTGTTCTGCCTTTTCTATGTCCTAATCCCAGCAACGACAAGGAAAGGGCGCTGCATTCCTTGGATGTAGTTCGTGTTGTGAAATATTATCTAGTGGTTACGTCTTCCTTTCATAAGACTGATCCTCTTTTTGTAGTGCCTTTTGGGCCTAGGAAAGGTTTGGCTCCTGCCAAATCTTCCATTAGTAAATGGATTTGTCAGGCCATCATTGGGGCCTATTCTGCCAAGGGGAGGAGTCCCCCTTTTCGTGTTACTGCTCATTCTACTCGTGCGGTTGGAGCGTCCTGGGCTTTCCAGCACCAGGCCTCTGTTGAGCAAGTTTGTAAGGCCGCTACTTGGTCCTCTGTTCACACTTTTTCCAAGTTTTACAAGGTTGATGTTCGGGCCTCAGCGGATGCTGTTTTTGGCCGCAAAGTTCTGCAAGCTGTTGTGGTTTAAGTTGTGCATTGTTGCCTTGTTTTGGATCCCCGCCCTTTTTATGGACACTGCTATTGGATGTCCCACATGTTATGGATATCTTGAAGCGGGGTGTGTGACATACTTAGAATAATACCATTTTGTGAAATACTCACCTGTAAAATGGGTATTATAAGTATGTCACACACCCCGCTTCACCCGCCCGTCTTGTATTCGGGATCCTTTATATTGTGAACTTTGCGTTATTTTGATTTATATTTGCCTCTTCCTGGTCCCTTACCTTACTGCTTCTATATACTGGGTGATGAGTGGGAGGTCCCAGGTATTTATGGATCAGGGAGGGGCTTTCTTTTTTGCTATCATCTCTGCAGGAACGCCCCTTCAGGTCGGTATTACCCACATGTTATGGATTCTTGAAGCGGGGTGTGTGACATACTTATAATACCCATTTTACAGGTGAGTATTTCACAAAATGGTATTTTTTTATTCGTACCTTCTTTTTATCACCTATCTATATTGTCTTTCGCCCATGATTTCTGTCTTTCCAACTTCCCTTTCTTCATTTTTATTGGTCTGTCTATCGCATATCTATCTATCTAGTTTTCATCTATTCATCTACTACACCAATCAATATTTTTTGTTTTTCTTCCTTCCATTCTATCTGTCTATCTGTCTATCTGTCTATCTGTCTATCTGTCTATCTGTCTATCTGTCTATCTGTCTATCTGTCTATCTGTCTATCTGTCTATCTGTCTATCTGTCTATCTGTCTATCTGTCTATCTGTCTATCTATCTATCTATCTATCTATCTATCTATCTATCTATCTATCTATCTCCTTATTTCCATTCTCTATTCTATTTATCTATCCATCTATTCTTAGTATACAGTACGTCCTGCTCCAAATCTAATACTTACAGTTGGGATATACTCCGCTAGATGGCGCTGGACTGCAGAGACATCGAAAATAGGTTCCTCCCGGCCCCTCAAATACTCAGGGACCTCCCATAAATCCCCAGAATTTCTCTGCAGTCTGGCTGTGAAGGACGAGAAATGGCCCACTACTCGCAGGTGAGCGGGGTTATTAGCCTGCGGCCCTGTAGGACTATTCCCACCCGTTCCACTAGTAATATGCCTCCCAGCCTTGGCTGCGCTGGTCAGGTGAAGGTAGGCAGCACCGCTGCTGGTGCTTAGGAGCGCTGCTCCACCGCAATCCCCCACCAAAGGGTAGGCGGTATAGGCATATGGTGAGCCTCTATGGGATGCCCCTCCCGCACTATTGCCCCTGCCTATCGGTGGGCCCTATTTAAGTGGCCGCCGTCCTCCCTCATCGTCCTTGTAGTCTTCGGGGGAAAAGAGGGGGGGTGTGTATGTGTATAGATATGTATGTTATGCAGTCTGTGCTTTCACTTTTCACATGTCTTTATTCTTGTGTCAGCCGCCGCGCTGACTTGTCTTTATTGCTTTTAAATTTACCGCCGCCGCGTGCTGACTTTGTTCCGCGCTTGGCGGCGGCATCACCTCAGGCGCTGGTGCGCCATCATTGGCTGTTGGCCGTTCTGGCTTTGCGCTCTTCGGGGGGGGCGGGGCCCGTCTTTGGCGCGTTCCGCGACGGACGCTTACCTACTGCGGTCCGTAAGTGCCCTTGCGGGCGACTTTATCTGCTTCACTTTTGTTACGATGTACTTAAGGTCTTGTTTGCTTATGTCTTTCAGGCGGGACGAACCCTTCTTGGCTTCTCCCGGCCCTGTTTTTAGTATATTACTTATAGGCTTTGTAAAAATTATACTCCCACGTCCCTAGCGGGTTATTGGGGCATCCAGGGTTGCTATATAGCGTTATTCCCTATCGGCGTATAGCGCCGCTATAATCACCATATGGAGGCATCCCAGGATAATGCTACCGGGGTCCCCTTGGGACAAGACCGGCTGTGTGTAGCGTGTGGGCAGCCTCATGCTGACGCTGACAAGGCGCGGGTCTCTGTACCCTGTGCTGAGCAGGTGCTTGCATTGCAATCTGGCCTGCCAGTGGCTGCACCTCGTTTCACTTCACCTACTCCCCCAAGCTTAAATCTCACTCCTGCTGAGTTGCATACTAGCGGGGATTCTCAGCCTGATGTGTCTTCTAGACTGGCTACTGTTGAACAGATTATTGCAAAGTTTTTAGCACGTAAAGCCCCTGCTAAGAAGCTGCACTTGATGCCTAATGTTACTGTTTTCCCTATGGGAACTGAGGAGTTTTGGAATCTTTGTGGCTATACCCCGTCTGATGAAGGGGAGCTCTTTTCTGATTCAGGCTCATCTGATGAGAGACCAAGGGGTCATGACGATTCTGGCTCTGACCCCTGGGCCCCGGATGACACTGACAGATTATTTTTCCATACAGCAAAATCACGTTTGGAATTTCCCGAGCAGGCACATTTCCATAACCTTGTGCTCAAGGAATGGGAGCGCCCCAGTAAACTTCCCGGGGTTCCAAAGTGTTGGGATAGGAAGTATCCATTTCCTGCTGAGGTGGTTAAATGTTGGTCATTCCCCCCCCCTCCCCCGAGGTGGATGCCCCGATCCTAGGGCTATCTAGCACCTCTGTCATGCATTCCCCTGACTCTACTACCCTGCGGGAGGCTGAGGACCGGCGCATTGATCAGCTGGCATCCCACGCCTTTGCATGTGCGGGGACAGCGCTGTGCCCGGTCTGTGCCTCTGCCATTACTGCTGTGGCCACTAGAACCCTTATCAGAAATATGCTTGATAGTGCCCCTGATGATTTGCCTTGTGAGGTGTTTAATGCACTCTCCAGTTGTGATGTTTTTGTAAATTTTGTCCTGTCAGCATTGGATGACACCATCAGAATGTGTGCCAGGACTTCTGCCCTCGTGGTGGCTATACGCCGCTCGGTTTGGCTGCGCCATTTGGCTGCTGACACCGCTGCCAAGAAGGCCCTCACTGGGTTTCCTTTTAACCCTTTTGTTGCCAAGCACGTAACACCTACGTGCTGGCTTGGCTGGGCCTTAAGTGCCAAGCCCGTAGGTGTTACGTGCTTGACTTTCCTCGCTTGTAGTTTAAAAAGTAAAAACCACAAATACTCACCTGACCCCTTGTTGGATCCGGCCGGGTCTCCTCTTTAATTTGGTGCCATCCGATCCCCCGTGGGGGGTCGGATGGCTCCAGGAGAGCCCCCGGAATAGGCCGCCCCCCCCCCCGCTTCTGCAGCAGCAGCTTCTAACTGTAAAAAAAATAAAAAATAAAAATGACATTCACTTACCTGTGTGTGCGCTGGCTCCCGCTGTCCCTCCTCTTCACCTGGGGGGCCTCCGATCCCCCCCCAGGACTTACCGATCTTCAGGAGAGAGCCTGGGAGGCTCTCTCCTCTCTTCTTCACGATGGCGGCCGCCATCATGCCTCTTATGAAGTCATCCCGGCCCCGATCTCAGGCTTCAGCCTTCTCAGCTTCTCAGATGCCGGTGATCGGTGCCCTGGAAGGAGGTGGCAGGAGATCCTCTGATCTCCTGCCTTCTCCTTCTCTGGATGCCGATCACCGACATCTGTCAGCTGAGCGGCGAGGGACAAGAGCTTGCAATCGAAGGTAAGTACAGTAAAAAAAAATTTTTTTTTTTTCTAATAAAATACTTTTTATTATTGTGTCGTGTTTTTTTTTCACATTAACTCTTTGTGAGCTGGTAAGGGGTCCATGAGACCCCTTATACCAGTTCACAAGGCTGGGGGGGTGGCAAGTCACCTGCCCTAGCGGGTGGCTTGCCATTAACCCCCGCACCCCCATTACCTGCCTCCCCAAAGGCCAGGGGGGGGCAGAAGAGCCCGGGCCCACATAGGCTATGTGGGCTCGTAGGCTGCAGGGTGGGGGGGCCACCAAAGCTGGCCCCCCCACTCTGTGCCTACAAGCCCCCATAGCTGGTCCCGGGCTGGTTACTTTGGGTAAGGGGGACCCCACGTCATTTTTTTTTTTGGATTTTGAAGGGTTTTTAACCCTTCAAAATCCAAAAAAAAATGGGGTCCCCCTCCCCGGGAAGGGGGACCCTATGTCATTTTTTTTTTTAATTAACCATTTGTCATCCAGCAGCTATAAAAGGCTTCTGGGCAGGAAAGGGTGTCTACCTATACATATGTGGTATCGCTGTAACCGGGAGAAATTGGGGTTTCTCACGCAATAAGATTTTATTGACAAACTTACATTTTTTATTACAAAAAAACTCTACAAATTGTAAAAAAATGTTTTTTTTTTATTTTTTTTCACACATTTCACCCAAAAAAATTGAGAATACACCTAAAAAATACAAACAAGACATTTCATGTTAAAGCCCAGACTCTGTTGAAAAAAACAATATATAATTTTCCTGGGAAATCCCTGGAAATCCCTTCAAAAATGACAGTTGAATATGTGTAGCGCAAAATGGTGAAACATCGTCTGGCAACAGGGAGTGGCAAATGCTGCAGGTAGGCTGGCAGCGAAAGGGTTAAAGGACTGCGTCTGTTTGGAGACAACCTAGACCTTTTTGCTAAGGGAGGCAGGTTACCCCAGCGCAGGCGGCAATCTCGGCCTTTTCGGGGTCAGGGTTCCTTCTCCTCCCCTTAACGCGGTGCAAAACAGGGAAGGGGGGGTATCCTTCCCTGGGGCCCGGGGAGATTTCTGGGGCAGGGGCAGAGGACGTGGACGTCCTGGCTCCTCCTGGGGTCCCAAAGCTAAATCCTCTCCCAAGCCCCCTCAGGCATGATGGGGCGCCCTCACCCATCCGGGTGGGGGGACGGCTGCAACACTTCGCTCACGTCTGGAGGCTTCATGTCTCAGACCGGTGGATTCAGCAGGTAGTGTCCTCCGGTTACAAGTTGGAGTTTGCTGCCGATCCCCCTCCAAGATTCATCAGATCCCGGATTCCTCAGGACCCTGTGTCAGCTCAGGAGCTAGTGCAAGCAGTGCAAGGCCTCCTGGAGCTGGGGGTCATCTGCCAGGTCCCCTTAAGAGAAAAAGGCAAGGGCTTTTATTCCAACCTATTCACAGTACCCAAAAAAGATGGTTCTGTCAGGCCCATCCTGGACTTGAAGATCCTCAACAAGTTTGTCAGGGGCAGGCGCGTTCGCATGGAGACTCTGCACTCTGCCATCAGTTCCCTGCGCCAAGGGGATTTCATGACTTCTGTGGACATCAAAGATGCTTATCTTCATATTCCTGTGTTCCCAGGTCATCAAAGGTTCCTCAGGTTCGCTCTGATGGATCACATACCAGTTTGTGGCCTTGCCCTTCGGCCTCACTTCAGCTCCCAGGGTGTTCACCAAGGTGCTGGCCGGCGTGATGTCTCTGCTCAGATGTCAGGGCGTCCGCGTGCTTCCCTATCTGGACGACATCCTCATCACTTCCCAGTCTCTACTTCAGGCAGAGTTAGATACTCAGCTGGTGGTGTCCACTCTGGAGTCATTTGAATGGGTGATCAACCACCCCAAGTCCTCACTGTCCCCTTCCTTGGTAACTCCGTTCCTAGGAATGAATCTGGATACAGCTCAGACAAGGATGTTCTTTCCTCAGCAGAAGGTGGACAGTCTGATTGCACAGGCTCAGTCCCTCCTAGCTTGTCCCCATCCCTCCATCAGGCAGGGGATGAAGCTGGTGGGCCTGATGGTGGCATGCTTCGAAGCGGTCCCTTATGCTCAGTTCCACTTGTGGCCTCCAGGAAGCGTCTCTGATCCTGACTTGGGCGGAGCCCAATGTCCCCTGCATTTCAGCTGTGTACATCCCGGGGGTGGAAAATCACCTGGCGGACTCTCTGAGCAGGGGGACCTCTCGCCAGGGAGAATGGTCCCTGTGCAGCAGGGTGTTTCAATCTCTGTGTCACAGTTGGGGCCAACCAGATGTGGATCTGTTTGCGTCCCGCCACAATCACAAGCTCCCAGCTTTTGTCTCTCTGTCCAGGGATCCTCTGGCCCTGACCTCGGATGCGCTAGCAATGTCATGGAAGGACTTTCAGTTCCTGTATGTCTTCCCTCCAATTCCCCTGCTGGGCAGGGTTCTGCGCAAGATTGCTCTGGAAGGGGTGCCAGCAATTCTGGTGGCCCCCAGGTGGCCAAGAAGAGTGTGGTTCGCAGACGTGCAGCTGTCAGTAGATCAGTACGTTCTGCCCTTGGTGCCAGATCTGCTCACTCAGGGCTCACTACGCCATCCCAATTTACAAACTCTGGCTTTGACGGCTTGGCTGCTGAAACCTCCATCTTGATAGAGAAGGGGCTGTCTTCCTCGGTTGTGGATACTTTGATTAAAGCTAGGAAGAAGTCTTCCTCTTCCATTTATTACAGGGTTTGGCGTGCCTACATTGACTGGTGTGAATCTAGGTCTCTTCCCTGTCGTGTGTTCTCTATTCCCAGGATTCTGGAGTTCCTGCAGCATGGGTTTTTCCAGAAGTCCTTTGCTCAGCACCCTCTATACAGGACTTTTTTTCCAGGGGGTGACTCATGTGCGTCCCCCACGTAAGCCTATGTTGCCTGTCTGGGATTTTAACTTGGTTCTGTCAGCCTTGCAGGGTGCTCCCTTTGAACCTGTGCAGGATGCTGCCTTGGCCATTCTTACGCTCAAGGTTGTATTTCTGGTGGCTATCACTTCTGTCAGGCGTGTGTCTGAGTTGGCGGCGCTGTCCATTCAGCCCCCCTACTAGAGGCACCAGGACAAGGTGGTGTTTCGTTTCAAACCTGACTTTCTGCCTAAGGTAGTGTCTGCCTTTCATTTGAATCAGGATATTGTTCTTCCTTCTTTGTGCCCTAATCCTAGTAATGCGAAGGAGAGGGTTTTGCATTCTTTGGATGTGGTTAGGTGTCTGAAGTACTATCTGGTGGCTACTGCACCTTTCAGGAAAACTGATGCTCTTTTTGTGGTCCCTTCTGGTCCTAGGAAGGGTTTGGCTCCTGCCAAGTCTACTATCAGCAAGTGGATCCGTCAGGCTGTGATTCAGGCCTACTCTGCTAAGGGGAAGAATCCTCCCTTCCGCCTTACTGCTCATTCCACTCGTGCTATTGGTACCTCTTGGGCTTTTCAGCACCAGGCTTTTGTTGAACAAGTTTGTAAGTCCCCTACTTGGTCTTCTGTTCATACCTTTTCAAAGTTTTACAAGGTTGATGTTAGGGCCTCAGCTGATGCTGCTTTTGGCCGCAAGGTTCTGCAGGTGGCAGTGGTTTAAACTGCCTGCTGCTAATTTTTTCTTGGGGATCCCACCCTACTTTATGGACACTGCTATTGGATGTCCCAACTGTAAGTATTAGATTTGGAGCAGGACGTACTGTATACTAAGAATAATACAATTCTGTGATTACTCACCTGTAGAATTGGTATTATGAGTATACAGTACGTCCTGCTCCAACCCACCCTTGGTTTGCATTTTCTTGGATCCCCTGTATGGTGATTGTTATCATTGTTATAGTTGATAGTTTGGATTGTTTAATGCTCCCGGCTTCTCCTTAACTGCTTTTCAGTGCTGGGGATTGTGGGAGGTCCCCGGGTATTTGAGGGGCCGGGAGGAGCCTATTTTCGATGTCTCTGCAGTCCAGCGCCATCTGGCGGAGTATATCCTAACTGTAAGTATTAGATTTGGAGCAGGAGGTACTGTATACTCATAATACCAATTCTACAGGCGAGTAATCACAGAATTGTATTTTTTCTTTCCTTCCATTCTATTTATCTATTATGTTTCCTTCCCTCCATTCTATCTATTTTCTTTCTTCCATTCTATCTATCTACTATCTATCTATCTATCTATCTATCTATCTATCTATCTATCTATCCGTGTGCCTCGGGGGATTCAGACAGCAGGGCATCTCAATCTGGGGTGCCCTGGGGGAAGGCCAGCGGTCAGCCCTGGAATCTTTTAGGTTTCAGGGCTGACCTGGGTGGGTTTTGACTGACTTCTCCCGTGTTTTCTCTGCAGCTGAGCCCCTCGGCCTTCCTGCGGGAGATGTCCCTGAGCACCGAGCAGCGATTGGCCAACACACGAGAGATGCGCCTGCCCAGGATCGTCCAGCTGCTGGATATGAGCGAGACCAGCCATCAGAAGGTGAGTGTTGTCAGCCACACCACTGGGCTGCACTATTATCTAGGTGCCCCAACAGGCAGAGCTTAGAGAGGGGGGACTAGAGTTTCCATGGTGGTCTACTGGTTATGCTTCAGTGCTCTACTTATCTTGTGATCTTTCTTTCTTTCCTCCTCTTTCTTTATTTTCTCTCTCTCTCTCTCATTCTTTCTTTTGTTTGTTTCTCTCTTTTTCTCGCTGTCTTTCTATCTCACATTCTTTTCTTTTTTTATCTATCTATCTATCTCTCCCATTCTTTTATTTCTTTCTCTCTTCTTGTGATCTCTCTTGCTTTCATCCTTTCTTTCTTCTCTCCCTCTCTCTTTTACTTTTTTTCTTTCTTTCTTTCTCTCTATCATTCTTAAATTACCTATTACCTTCTTTCTAATGTTTTCCTTTTTGCCCCTAAGGTGGCCCCATCTGCAGCTGCCCAACAGGCCGGTGTAACCTCTCATGACAGGAGGCTCAGTAATAAAAACAGGCTCTTGCTATATAATAGTGTCATGTGTTCCTCGGCTTTGTCTTACAGTTCTCCACATTGGACCCGGACCAGGCCCTCTTTCAGCCCTTCCCGTCTGAGATCGTCTTTCAAAACTTCCTCCCGTGTGAGACTTACGAGGTGCCGCTGCTGCTGAGGAACAACGACACGGTGAGGACGTCGTTGTAAACAATTTAATCTAATATCTCCTTGAATGGGTCCAAAATTATGTAAACAATTTTACTCCTGAATAACTCAAATATCAATAATATTATATATATATTTATCCTGCCCGGCTCGACTAAAATAAGCAAACAAATATATAAATATTATCAATATCTGGCCAATGATAACACAATGGATACACGCAAAAGACTGTAGGTTCTTTGGACTTCTGGTATAAATGAAGGACACTGAGACAAATAGTAAATAAAATACCATTTTGTGAATACTCACCTGTAAAATGGGTATTATAAGTATGTCACACACCCCGCTTCAAGAAATTCATAACGTGTGGGTAATACTGACCTGTAGAGGGCGATATGCAGAGATGCCAGGAAAAAAGAGAGCCTCTCCCAGTCCATAAATACCTGGGACCTCCCACTCATTACCCAGTATAAGAACAGCAGTAAGGTAAGGGACCAGGAAGAGCCCAACACAAAGCATAACGCAAAGTTCACCATATAAAGGATCCAGAATACAAAAGGGCAGGGTGAAGCGGGGTGTGTGACATACTTATAATGCCCATTTTACAGGTGAGTATTCACAGAATGGTATTATTCTAAGTATGTCACACACCCCGCTTCAAGAAATTCATAACGTGTGGGACATCCAACAGCAGTGTCCATAAAGGGCGGGGATCCAAAACAAGGCAACAAGGCACAACTTAAACCACTGCAGCTTGCAGAAATTTGTGGCCAAACACAGCATCCGCTGAGGCCCGAACATCAACCTTGTAAAACTTGGAAAAAGTGTGAACAGAAGACCAAGTAGCAGCCTTACAAATTTGCTCAACAGAGGCCTGGTGCTGAAAGGCCCAGGACGCCCCAACCGCACGAGTAGAATGAGCAGTAACACGAAAAGGGGGTACCTTCCCTTTGGCAGAATAGGCCCCAACTATGGTCTGACGGATCCATTTACTAATGGAAGACTTGGCAGGCGCCAAGCCTTTTCGGGGCACGGAGGGCACCACAAAAAAGGCATCCGCCTTACGAAAGGAAGACGTTACCTCCAAATAATACTTCACAACACGAACCACATCCAAAGAATGCAGGGCCCTCTCCTTGTCACTGCTGGGATTAGGACACAGAGAGGGCAGAACAATGTCTTGGTTTAGGTGAAAGGCAGAAACAACCTTAGGAAGGAAATCGGACTTGAAACGAAAAACCACCTTGTTCTGATGCCCCTCAAAGTACGGGCTTGAATGGACAAAGCCGCCAACTCAGAGACACGCCTAACCGAAGTGATGGCTACCAAAAAGGCCACCTTCTGCGTAAGTGAAGACAAGGCAATATCATGCAAAGGCTCAAAAGGAGAATCCTGAAGAGCAGAAAGAACCAAATTCAAATCCCAAACAGGGTTTTTTAGGAGGCCGCACGTGCGTGACTCCCTGGAAAAAAGTCTTAACCAAAGGATGTAGGGCAATTGACCTTTGAAAGAACACCGCCAGGGCAGAAACCTGCCCCTTCAGAGTACTATGCTGGAGCCCCAGGTCCAGACCATGTTGAAGAAACTCCAGGATTCTGGAGATGGAAAATTCCCTACAAGGCAACGCCCTGATCTTACACCAATCAATATAAGACCTCCAAGTCCTATAGTAGATATTAGAGGAAGACCGCTTCCTAGCACTAATGAGAGTTCGAATCACAGCATCGGAAAGACCTTCCTCCTTCAAGATGGAGGTTTCAGCAGCCACGCCGTCAAAGCCAGCGTTGGTAAATTGGCATAACGTAGTTGACCCTGGGTGAGCAGGTCCGGGGCAGGGGCAGAACGAACTGATCCTCTGCTAACCTTACCACATCTGCGAACCAAACCTGTCTTGGCCACCTTGGAGCCACCAGAATTGCTGACGCACCCTCCAGGGCCAGCTTGCGCACCACTCTGGTCACCAAGGGAAACGGAGGGAACAGGTACAGAAACCCCAGATCCCTCCAGTTCAGAGACATGGCATCCACTGCCAGAGCCAGTGGATCCCGTGAGAGAGACACAAATGTCGGAAGTTTGTGATTGTGATGAGAGGCAAAGAGGTCCACCACCGGGGACCCCCACCTGAGACAAATCAAGCGAAACACTTTGGGGCTGAGAGACCATTCCCCCCGGCGAGCTGAGAACCTGCTCAGAGAGTCCGCCTCCGCGTGTTCTCCGCTCCCGGAATGTAAACTGCTGAAATGCATGGGACGTGGGTCTCCGCCCAGGCCAGAATCAAAGACACTTCCTTGAGGGCACTCCTGCTGCGAGTCCCTCCCTGGTGATTGATGTAGGCGACCGCCGTCCGATTGTCCGACCGGACTTGAACCGGCATCCTGATGGCCCTCAATTCCAGAACATTGATGGACTCGTGAGCCTCCTGAGGCCCCCACAGTCCCTGAAACTGACGATCCGTCCAGAACCCCCCCCCATCCTGATAGACTGGCATCCGTGGTGACCGTCTCCCAACAAGGGGCCAGAAAGGATCTGCCCCTCGACAGATTGATTGGATCCATCCACCACTGAAGGGAGCACCGAACTCGGGGGGTCATCAGGAAGGACTGATCCAACGACAGTGGCGACCCATCCCAGGCCGCCAACAGATGGAGCTGGAGTGTCCTTGTGTGGAACTGAGCAAAGGGAACCGCTTCGAAGGAGGCTACCATCAATCCCACCAGCCTCATCCCCAGTCTGATGGCCGGACGAGGGATAGACAGGAGGAGTCGAACCAACTCCTGAATCAAGAGAACCTTGGACTGAGGAAGAAACACCCTGGCCTGGGAAGTATCAGGGACATTCCCAGAAAAGACACTAACCTGGACGGAGAAAGGGAGGACTTGGGGTAGTTGATCACCCACCCGAATCTCTCCAGAGTGGACACCACAGTTCTGGTGTCCAATACCGCTTGGCTGAAGGAAGATGCCATAATGAGAAGGTCGTCCAGATAAGGGACAATGCGAATACCCTGGGCTCTGAGGAGAGCCATCACCCCGGCCAGCACCTTGGTGAAAACCCTTGGAGCCGAGGTAAGACCGAAAGGAAGTGCCACAAACTGAAAATGCCGATCCTCCACCACGAACCTGAGAAATCTCTGGTGCACTGGAAAAATCGGCACATGCAGATAGGCATCCTTGATGTCTACGAACGTCAGAAAGTCCCCCTGCCGAAGAGAATGGATAGCTGAACGCAGCGTTTCCATGCGAAATTTCCGCGGACGGACGAACCTGTTGAGGATCTTTAGATCCAGAATGGGTCGAACCGAGCCGTCCTTCTTGGGCACCGTGAACAGATTGGAATAAAAGCCCCGACCCCTGTCTGAGGGGGGCACTGGGCAAATAACTGCCATATCCAACAGACTCTTTACTGCCGCCTGGAGCTCCTGCACGGCCAGAAGGTCCGAAGGCACCCGAGACCTGAGGAATCTGGGAGGGGGCCGGAGCTCGAACTCCAGCTTGTAGCCGGAAGTCACCACTTCCCGGATCCATCTGTCCGAGACCTCCCGGTCCCAGACCTGGGAGAAGTGTTGCAGCCGTCCCCCCAGCCACATGGGTGAGGGCGCCCCCTCATTGCTGAGCTGGCTTGGCAGCGGGTTTGGGCTTAGAGCCCCAGCTGTATCCTGGGCGGGCACGTCCTCTGCCCCTGTTCCAGGAATCTCCTCTGGCTGCGGGGAAAACAATTCCTCTGCCAGCTCTAGCCCCACGAAAGGAAGGAGCAAAGTAACCCGCCCCCCGAAAGGGACGACGCTGTTTTTTGCGTTGAGGTAACTTACCACCCTTGGCAACTGAATCCAGCTTCTCACCAAAGAGCCGTAATCCCACAAAGGGAAGAGCGGTCAGCGACTCTTTAGACACAAAATCAGCCACCCACTGGCGCAACCAAACTGAACGCCGAATAGTCACCAACAGAGCCGACGTTCTTCCACACATCATCAGTGTGTCATCCAAGGCGGCTAGTACAAATGACAAAAACAATTCACACCTTTTAAGGCCAAGGAACTCGTCACTATCCGGATCTAACCCGGAAGAAGTCCACCAGCAGCGCTGAAGCACAAACCGGCCTCATGGCTGACCCAACACTGGCAAAACCATGACAAGCCATTTGGTCAATGCGTTTATCCTCACCATCTTTAAGCGTGGAGCAATCAGGAAAATTTAAAACAGTAGTGTTGGATAAACCCAAAATCTGTGCATCCACCTCGGGAGGGGACGCCCAACGCTTAACCGTATCCAAGGGAAAGGGATATTTTTTATCCCAACCCCGAGGGACACCTGGGAGCCGGGCAGGCCTCTCCCATTCCTTAGCAATAATCCCATCAAAATGCTTTTGGTTAGGAAATTCCAAGCGCGGCCTGGATTCTTCGAAAAATTCCCCCTTTTGCTGTGGAACCGCCTCAGGAGGAGAAATAGCCAAAGCCTCAAACATCTGAGCCAGAACATTAGGAGTATCCGAAGACCTCCCCAAGCCCCGCTCAGTATCAGCACCCACAAACTGCTGATCGTCTGAATTATCTGATTCTTCATATACCTCCCCTTCCTCAAGTTGGGAGTAATTAGACCAGTCCAGATTATCAAGATCATCCAAGTCGGCCGCCGGTGAAGACGGCGACAAGTGCTTTCTCTTAGCCGGAGCCTTTCTGGTGACCGTGCTGGAGAATAATTTTTCAAGATTGGCCAATCGGGCACACATCTCCGATTGCAACTGCCTGCCCATGACAACGTCAGACTGGGCACGGGTCAAACTGGGAGGGGGGGAGGAGAGACCGGCGGCGCTGAACCAGACGCCTGGGGTCCGGACTGCCGCGTAATAGTCTGTTGTGCGCATGGTATACACAGATATACATCATCGCAAGTAAGGGATGCCCCACACCCCATACACTTCCAGGATTGCCCCGAGGGGAGCCCGAGCCCAGTATCCGGGGATGCCTCCATAAGGTGAACTTATAGTTGGTTGCAATGCCCGAGGGAATTACGCATATAAGCAACCCGGGATGCCCCTTTAATGTCCCAAGCGGGAGGATTTGCAACAAGCCAATTAAGAACCCAGGGACCCTAGGACCGGGAGAAACCCCCTAACACCACTGTAGGTTATATCTGAAAGACATAATAAAAAAGGCTAATAAGAAAAGCGGAGTATAAAATATATATATATGACATAAAAATATATAATTATAGGTGATGGGACAGAAGGGGTGCCCACCGGGCCACTCATATGGTCCTGAAGACAGCTTCCTCTCTCCGTGAGGTAAAGAGCAGCTCTGAGGAGAGAAGGGGGGCGTGGCCAGCAATGGTAACCTGTGTAGCAGCACTCGGCGCACCACACTAAGGCTGGGAAGGGGGCCAGAAAACTGGCGAACCAAGGTCCGCATCCGGACAGGGGTTTGCCAGTTGAGTACACCTGACCTAGTGGAAGCTAATGGAAGTCAAGTCAGTGTTGCCCAAAATCTGGTCCCCCACCCTTTCCTGGGGAGTGCAGTGCTGCATTCTCTAGAAATCACGGCAGGCAACAGGTGTTAGTTCATCATACACCTATATGTGAGGAGGGGTGACCATTGCACCGCCACAATAAAATAACCACCCCCGCCATAGCCCGGGTGTCCTAACCCCTCCTGGCTTCACTTTGCACCCCTGAACCCTTAATGCTGATTTGTGGATTCTTCCAGGTGCCGCGGCTGGTCAAGGTGGTCCAGGAGAATTCGCCCTACTTCAAAGTGATCAGCCCCAGCGATGTGTGTCATAAAGTGGCCCCGGGGATGCCCTCAACCTTCCGCATCCAGTTCACCCCAGAGGAGAACAAGGTAAGAGGTGGAAGCTCCGACCGGGGACAGAGGGGTGAGGGGATGTAGATGGGCCATAGAGGCATGTCATGGACTTTCCCTCCAGGTTACCTCCATCTAGTGCGGACCTTGTGGCGCTGCTCCTGGGCGTCTGCGTTGCTTAAAGCGGAACAAAACCCACCAGTGGTCGACCTGGAATTTAAATGAGTCCTGGGCCGGCCAATGGCTTTTCCGAATCTGGATACCTCGCTGTGTGAAGCCCCCACAAGGCGCCAGCTGCTCCTCCATTCCAGCCACTGCTCTGCATACACATAACTTATAGCCTATGTCTGTGAAGGCTGCTCATGATTTATCTGTATTAAAGTGGACCAACACCCAGGGGGGATCTATAAGATTCCCGGGCCAATCAGATCCCTCCCCGCGGGGCATCCGAAATTGGGATGTCCCGCGGGGTGAAACCCCCCAGGAAGCCCAGAAGCCTTACCTTAACCCCGTTCCAACCGCGCATGCGTGGGCCGCGTCTCGCGCTTCCCTCTAGCAGGGCGCGCACCGTTTGTGAATGGCGGCGAGGGTGCGCTCCCTGTTAGAGGGAAGCACGAGACACGGCCTCCAGCGCTCAGAGCCGCTGTGGTTGGACGCTGCTTGTACGTGCATACCACAGTGGCTCTGAGCGCTCTGATTGGACGAGCGCCCGCGTAGGAGCGTGGTGAGGTGAGTATTTCCGGGCGTTCTGGGGGGTTTCACACGGCGGGGCACCCCCGATCGGGGTGCCCCACCGAAGTGGACCAAAACCCAGGATAGTCAAAATCCTGGGTGTCGGTCCACTTTATTATACCCAGGCAACTGGACTTGCTGTTTTATTTTCCTGAAGATGTTTCATTTGACTGGCTTTCTCTATTCCGAGTGATTGTACAGGAAGTGGCAGCAATAAATAACTCCAATCCCCCAAATACAAGAAGAGCAACACTGTGTATAAAGTGCAGTGAGCAGACAGATACACTGTGTATAAAGTGCAGTGAGCAGACAGATACACTGTGTATGAAGTGCAGTGAGCAGACAGATACACTGTGTATAAAGTGCAGTGAGCAGACAGATACACTGTGTATGAAGTGCAGTGAGCAGACAGATACACTGTGTATAAAGTGCAGTGAGCAGACAGGTACACTGTGTATAAAGTGCAGTGAGCAGACAGATACACTGTGTATAAAGTGCAGTGAGCAGACAGGTACACTGTGTATAAAGTGCAGTGAGCAGACAGGTACACTGTGTATAAAGTGCAGTGAGCAGACAGGTACACTGTGTATAAAGTGCAGTGAGCAGACAGATACACTGTGTATGAAGTGCAGTGAGCAGACAGGTACACTGTGTATGAAGTGCAGTGAGCAGACAGATACACTGTGTATGAAGTGCAGTGAGCAGACAGGTACACTGTGTATGAAGTGCAGTGAGCAGACAGGTACACTGTGTATGAAGTGCAGTGAGCAGACAGGTACACTGTGTATAAAGTGCAGTGAGCAAACAGGAACACTGTGTATGAAGTGCAGTGAGCAGACAGATACACTGTGTATAAAGTGCAGTGAGCAGACAGGTACACTGTGTATGAAGTGCAGTGAGCAGACAGATACACTGTGTATAAAGTGCAGTGAGCAAACAGGTACACTGTGTATGAAGTGCAGTGAGCAGACAGGTACACTGTGTATAAAGTGCAGTGAGCAAACAGGAACACTGTGTATGAAGTGCAGTGAGCAGACAGGTACACTGTGTATGAAGTGCAGTGAGCAGACAGGTACACTGTGTATGAAGTGCAGTGAGCAGACAGGTACACTGTGTATGAAGTGCAGTGAGCAGACAGGTACACTGTGTATAAAGTGCAGTGAGCAAACAGGAACACTGTGTATGAAGTGCAGTGAGCAGACAGGTACACTGTGTATGAAGTGCAGTGAGCAGACAGGTACACTGTGTATGAAGTGCAGTGAGCAGACAGGTACACTGTGTATGAAGTGCAGTGAGCAGACAGGTACACTGTGTATGAAGTGCAGTGAGCAGACAGATACACTGTGTATGAAGTGCAGTGAGCAGACAGGTACACTGTGTATAAAGTGCAGTGAGCAGACAGGTACACTGTGTATAAAGTGCAGTGAGCAGACAGGTACACTGTGTATAAAGTGCAGTGAGCAGACAGGTACACTGTGTATAAAGTGCAGTGAGCAGACAGGTACACTGTGTATAAAGTGCAGTGAGCAGACAGGTACACTGTGTATAAAGTGCAGTGAGCAGACAGGTACACTGTGTATAAAGTGCAGTGAGCAGACAGGTACACTGTGTATGAAGTGCAGTGAGCAGACAGGTACACTGTGTATGAAGTGCAGTGAGCAGACAGGTACACTGTGTATAAAGTGCAGTGAGCAGACAGGTACACTGTGTATAAAGTGCAGTGAGCAGACAGGTACACTGTGTATGAAGTGCAGTGAGCAGACAGGTACACTGTGTATGAAGTGCAGTGAGCAGACAGGTACACTGTGTATGAAGTGCAGTGAGCAGACAGGTACACTGTGTATAAAGTGCAGTGAGCAGACAGGAACACTGTGTATGAAGTGCAGTGAGCAGACAGGTACACTGTGTATAAAGTGCAGTGAGCAGACAGGTACACTGTGTATAAAGTGCAGTGAGCAGACAGGTACACTGTGTATAAAGTGCAGCGAGCAGTGCCTGCACAGGTATGTGGCTGAATCCAAACATTAGTTACCCCAGCGGATGGCACTGCAAAGATGGGCCAACTCCTCAGGCCATTACCTACATCTGAAGGACACTGAAGCTGACTGCTTCATAACAGGTGTGACAGAATCTGCGACACCTTCACGTCTGCTACTCAGAATGCATATTAACACCCAAGGCGGCTACTAACGCCTCATAACTCAAGTCATGTTCTCATAACTCAATCAACATCTTACTTCCCCGCTGTTATGGTAGATGGAGGATGTGGATTGGAGTTTCCTTTACTGTCACCTATACAGGTCACTCTGAAATGAGAAAGACAGTCGGATGAATAGCCAAAAGCCTTCAAGAAAATAATAACAGCAAGTCCAGTTGCCTCGATTTATTCCTACAGATATAAGTCATAGCAATTACACTGGGTTAGGAATTGAAGGAAGGCGCACTCCTTTGCCGAGGTAGAGGCAGCACAGCCATCGGGGCCAGTCCATTGGCTGATCTAAAATATGCCAGATGACGTGACTGGATGCCTCGCTGTGTGAAGCCCCCCAAGGCGCCCGTATAAACTCACCTGTAGGGAGGGAATCAGGCTATAAAGCATCAGGGCCACTTTTGGTCCACGTTAAAGCCCTGTGAGGGCTGCCCTGGGGTCTAAAAGACTCCAGGACCACCCGCTGGCCTTCCCCTGCGACAAATCGGGATGCCCCGCTGTGTGAAACACCTAGTGTCACTCGCAAAACTTATCTTTGCTGGCGGCTCCCACAATGCTGTAAACAACGCTGGCCACATCCTTAACATCTGTTGGCTAAGGCACGAGCCCACGCCCAGCCATTCAGATAGGCTAGGGACAGGAGCGTGCCTCAATCTAATGGCCACTGAGGATGCGACTGATATTGCCCCCAATTGCTAAGCTCTGGTCTAAACTGAGCCGCATTCATTAATATGCATGAAATATAATATTTTGTATAATATATATATACCAATGTAATAAACTTTATAAAATACTATGAATAATATATATATATATATATATATATATATATATATATATATATAGCGTGCCTCAATCTAATGGCCACTGAGGATGCGACTGATATTGCCCCCAATTGCTAAGCTCTGGTCTAAACTGAGCCGCATTCATTAATATGCATGAAATATAATATTTTGTATAATATATATATACCAATGTAATAAACTTTATAAAATACTATGAATAATATATATATATATATATATATAGCGTGCCTCAATCTAATGGCCACTGAGGATGCGACTGATATTGCCCCCAATTGCTAAGCTCTGGTCTAAACTGAGCCGCATTTATTAATATGCATGAAATATAATATTTTGTATAATATATATAACAATGTAATAAACTTAATAAAATACTATGAATATATATATATATATATATCTCATGGCTAACCCCAGCAGGCAAAAGAATATTGAAAGGAAGCACACCACACATATAGTGGATTTTGCGCTTAATAAAGTATATTATATAAAAAATTAGACAAAACTAGTAGTGATCACAAGCAAGAGGATACATAACGGCCAAATCCATAGATGTAATTATGGTCCATAATCCTCAGGAGACTAGTGTACCTCATACAAAGAACAGAGAGAGTCTTACCAGTAACTGTACATAGTAAAATAATAGTCTGTGTTTGGGTAACAATTGATTACCAGTGAAATAAGAACGATAGAGGTGTTGCTTTAGGTCCTCCTGAAGGTTATTTGTAGCGACTGTCTGCTTACATGAGGTTAAGGCAGTAACATCATAAAATACAATTCTGTGATTACTCACCTGTAGAATTGATTTTACTGTGTACAGCACGGCCTGTTTCATTTCAATAATTACTTCTGGGTATTCAGCCACAAGGTGGCGCAGTTGACGGCAGAAGACTTGTGGCTCCTCCCGGCCCTATAAAAAGCCAGGAATCACCCACAGACCCCCAGTGTTGAAAAGCAGTTATGCAAGAAGACGGGAGATAAACCATGATAAAAAAAAATACACAGCCTCACAAAAAATAACTTTTGAACAAATCACCATAAAGAGGCAACCAAGGACAACGATAACAAGGGAGGGATGAAACAGGCCGTGCTGTACACAGTAACATCAATTCTACAGGTGAGTAATCACAGAATTGTATTTTTCCAAGTGTGCAGCACGGCCTGTTTCATTTCAATCATTACTTCCGGGACATCCAATAGCAGTGTCCTTAACCCTTTTGTTGCCAAGCACGTAACACCTACGTGCTGGCTTGGCTGGGCCTTAAGTGCCAAGCACGTAGGTGTTACGTGCTTGACTTTCCTCGCTTGTAGTTTAAAAAGTAAAAACAACAAATACTCACCTGACCCCTTGTTGGATCCGGCCGGGTCTCCTCTTTAATTTGGTGCCATCCGATCCCCCGTGGGGGGTCGGATGGCTCCAGGAGAGCCCCCGGAATAGGCCGCCCCCCCCCCCGCTTCTGCAGCAGCAGCTTCTAACTGTAAAAAAATAAAAAAATAAAAATGACATTCACTTACCTGTGTGTGCGCTGGCTCCCGCTGTCCCTCCTCTTCACCTGGGGGGCCTCCGATCCCCCCCCAGGACTTACCGATCTTCAGGAGAGAGCCTGGGAGGCTCTCTCCTCTCTTCTGCACGATGGCGGCCGCCATCATGCCTCTAAGCCCCGCCCCCTTGGGGGCGGGGCTTATGAAGTCATCCCGGCCCCGATCTCAGGCTTCAGCCTTGTCAGCTTCTCAGATGCCGGTGATCGGCACAGGGGAAGGAGGTGACAGGAGATCCTCTGATCTCCTGCCTTCTCCTTCTCTGGATGCCGATCACCGGCATCTGTCAGCTGAGCGGCGAGGGACAAGAGCTTGCAATCGAAGGTAAGTACAGTAAAAAAAAATTTTTTTTTTTTCTAATAAAATACTTTTTATTATTGTGTGGTGTTTTTTTTCACATTAACCCTTTGTGAGCTGGTAAGGGGTCCATGAGACCCCTTATACCAGTTCACAAGGCTGGGGGGGTGGCAAGTCACCTGCCCTAGCGGGTGGCTTGCCATTAACCCCCGCACCCCCATTACCTGCCTCCCCAAAGGCCAGGGGGGGGCAGAAGAGCCCGGGCCCACATAGGCTATGTGGGCTCGTAGGCTGCAGGGTGGGGGGGCCACCAAAGCTGGCCCCCCCACTCTGTGCCTACAAGCCCCCATAGCTGGTCCCGGGCTGGTTACTTTGGGTAAGGGGGACCCCACGTCATTTTTTTTTTTGGATTTTGAAGGGTTTTTAACCCTTCAAAATCCAAAAAAAAATGGGGTCCCCCTCCCCGGGAAGGGGGACCCTATGTCATTTTTTTTTTTAATTAACCATTTGTCATCCAGCAGCTATAAAAGGCTTCTGGGCAGGAAAGGGTGTCTACCTATACATATGTGGTATCGCTGTAACCGGGAGAAATTGGGGTTTCTCACGCAATAAGATTTTATTGACAAACTTACATTTTTTATTACAAAAAAACTCTACAAATTGTAAAAAAATGTTTTTTTTTTGTTTTTTTTCACACATTTCACCCAAAAAAATTGAGAATACACCTAAAAAATACAAACAAGACATTTCATGTTAAAGCCCAGACTCTGTTGAAAAAAACAATATATAATTTTCCTGGGAAATCCCTGGAAATCCCTTCGAAAATGGCAGTTGAATATGTGTAGCGCAAAATGGTGAAACATCGTCTGGCAACAGGGAGTGGCAAATGCTGCAGGTAGGCTGGCAGCGAAAGGGTTAAAGTAGGGTGGGATCCCCAATGAGTAACGGCAGGCAGTTCAAGCCACTACCGCCTGAAGTACCTTGAGGCCAAAAACAGCATCAGCTGAGGCCCTAACATCAACCTTGTAAAACTTAGAAGAAGTATGAACAGAAGACCAAGTAGCGACCTTACAAACTTGTTCAACAGAAGCCTGGTGCTGAAAAGCCCAAGAGGCACCAATAACCCTAGTAGAGTGAGCAGTAACGCGGAAGGGTGGTTCCTTTCCTTTGGCAGAATAAGCTTGCACCACCGCCTGTCTAATCCACTTGCTGATAGTGGATTTAGCTGGAGACAAACCCTTTCTAGGTCCAGAAGGAAGAACAAAGAGAGTCAGACTTCCTAAAGGGCTCAGTAGCAACCAGATAATACTTGAGCGCCCTGACCACATCCAGAGAATGAAGGTTCCGTTCCTTGGAATTAGCAGGGGCAGGACAATAGGAAGGTAAGACAGTGTCCTCATTGAGATGAAAGGCAGATACAACCTTGGGCAAAAATTCCGGGTTAAGACGGAACACCACCTTATCCTGATGCCGCTCAAAATAAGGAGGTTTCATGGAAAGCGCCGCCAGCTCAGATACTCAACGCACCGAAATAATAGCGACCAAAAAGGCTACCTTAAGAGTCAGAATGGACAGAGCGGCCTTACACAGAGGCTCGAAAGGAGGACCCTGTAGAGCAGAGAGCACCAAGTTCAAATCCCAAACCGGTAACAGAGGCTTATGCGGCGGACGCACACTCCCTGGAAAAAAGTCTTGACAAGCCTATGATTGGCAAAAGATCTTTTAAAAAAGATAGCCAGAGCCGAAAACCGTCCCTTGAGGGTACTAAGTTGTAGACCCGAATCCAGACCATGCTGCAAAAACTCCAGAATCCTGGGAATGGCGAATTCACAAGATAGAGACTTGGACTCACACCAAGCAAGCATGCCAGACCCTATAGTAAATAGTAGACGAAGATTTCTTCCAAGCCTGAATCAAAGTATTGACAACCGAAGCCGACAATCCCTTGCCCATCAAGACGGAGGTTTCAGCAGCCTAGCAGTTAAAGCCAGCGTTTGTAAATTGGGATGGAGCAGCTGCCCCTGAGTGAGAAGATCTGGATCGTCGGGCAAGACGTACCGATCCACCGCCATCTGGACGACGTCCGCGAACCATACCCTCCTCGGCCAACGAGGGGCCACTAGAATGGCCGGTACCCCCTCCTGGGCTATCTTACGCAGCACACGACCCAGCAGAGAAAAGGGAGGGAATACATAAGGGAGACGAAACTCCGTCCAGGGAATCGCAAGCGCATCCGTGACAAAGGCCAGAGGATCCTTTGACAGGGAGACAAATCTTGGAAGCTTGTGATTGTGACGGGACGCAAACAGGTCCACATCTGGCTGACCCCAGCGGTGGCACAGAGCGTGAAATACCTTGTTGCTGAGATACCATTCCCCCAGACGAGACGTCCCCCTGCTCAGGGAGTCCGCCTCCTGGTTCTCCACCCCTGGAATGTAAACACCGCCGAAATGCAGGGAACAGTCTCCTCCGCCCATGATAAGATCAGAGACACTTCCTTGAGGGCTCGCTTGCTTCGGGTCCCTCCCTGATGGTTAATGTAGGCCACCGCCGTCTGATTGTCTGAGCGGACTTGTACAGCATGACCTCGAAAGTGGGGAGTCAACTGGGAGAGCACCAACCTGATCGCCCTCAGCTCTAGGATGTTGATGGGCGCGTGGGCCTCCTGGGGACCCCACTGACCCTGGAACTTCAGTGACTGCCAAACTCCCCCCCAGCCGGTCAGACTGGCGTCCGTGGTGACAATCTCCCATCGCGGAGGCAGAAAGGACCTGCCCACTAGAAGATTCCTCGAGTCCAACCACCACGAGAGGGACTGTCTGACCAGAGGGGACAGAGCAAACTCCTGATCCATGGACTCCTGAGTCCGATCCCAAGCCGCCAAGAGATGTAACTGAAGAGGTCTCATGTGGAACTGAGCAAAGGGAACCGCCTCGAAGCAAGACACCATTAGCCCCACCAACTGCATCCCCAGGCGGATGGAGGGGTGAGGACACAACAGCAGGGCCCGCGCCTGCAACTGAAGGCCCTACACCTTCTGCTGAAGGAGAAAAACCTTGACCTGAGAAGTATCCAGCGTCATTTCCAGAAAGGACCTCGCCAAAGACGGAGATAGTGAAGACTTGGGATAGTTGATCACCCAGCCGAAGGACTCGAGAGTGGAGGTCACCACCTGAGTATCCATCTCGGCCTGATGAAGAGACTGAGCAGCAATCAGAATGTCGTCCAGGTAAGGGAGGATACTTATGCCCTGGTTCCGCAGAAGAGCCGTAACACCGGCCAGTACCTTGGTGAAAACCCGAGGAGCCGAGGTGATACCGAACAGCAAGGCCACAAACTGGTAGTGTTGATCCCCCAGAGCAAACCTCAGGAACCTCTGGTGGCCTGGAAAGTTCGGAACGTGAATGTAGGCATCCTTGATGTCCACCGTGGTCATGAAATCGCCCGGCCGAAGGGAACTTACGGCCGAGCGTAAGGTCTCAACGGGAAAGTGCTTGAACCTGACGAATTTGTTGAGGCCCTTTAAGTCCAGGATTGGCCTCAGGGAGCCGTCCTTCTTGGGAACCGTGAACAGGTTGGAGTAGTACGCCCGACCCCGTTCCTAAAGAGGTACCTGACAAATGACTCCAGACGCCAGAAGACGACGTACGGCCAAACGCAGTCCCTGAGCTGACACAGGGTTTAGAGATATCCGGGACCGGAGGAATCTTGGGGGCGGCCGTGCTGCAAAATCTATCTTGTATCCGGAGGAAACCACCTCCTGAATCCACCAGTCTGAGACACGCAGTCTCCAGACGTGAGCAAAAAGCAGAAGCCATCCCCCCACCCGGTCGGGTGAGGGCGCCTCCTCATGCCTGAGGGGCCTTGGTAGGGGGTTTGGGCTTGGTTCCCCAGGAGAGACCGGGGCGACCGCGGGATCTGCCTCGACCCCAAGAGTCTCTGCGACTACCTGAAAAGGAGGATCCACGACCTCCCCTTGAAGGGCGAAAGGAAGAGGATCCCCGAAAGGGCCAAACCTGCTTCCTACGCTGGGGAAGCCTACCATCCTTGGTCAGAGCGTCAAGACGCTCACCGAAGAGACGAAGACCAGTGTAAGGGAGCCCAGTGAGAGACTTCTTAGCGGCGGTGTCAGCCGCCCACTGACGCAACCAGACGGACCTATGCATAGCAACCAGCAGTGCCGAGGCCCTACCGCCAAGCCGGACGGCGTCATCCATAGCAGACAGCGCAAAGGCAACAAAGTCAGAGCAAAGCAAAAGGTCCTTATAATCCTCCATGATGTTGCGAGATCGGGCGGCCTCAGCAAGGCACCTGACCTCCTTTTTAATGGCAATGGCCACAATAGCCGCGGCGCAGACCAGGCGCAAACTGGCATGACTAGCCAGCTGATCCATACGCCGGTCAGTGCTATCACGCAAGGTAGTGGTGTCGGGAGACGACATGACCGAAGTGTTAGATAGCCACAGGACCGCGGCGTCCACCTCAGGAGGGCACGACCAGCGATTAACCAAATTGGCCGAGAAGGGATACCTTCTATCCAGCCCCTTGGGCACCGAGGGTAACTTATTGGGGCGTTCCCACTCCTTAAGAACCATATTTGAGAAATGGCCCTGTTCCGGGAACTCCAAGTGTTGCTTGCCAGGGTGGAAAAGCTCGCCCTGCTTCTTCTTCGCCACCTTTGGGGGGGGGGGGGGGGGGGGAGATGTGTAGTGTATCCAAGACTCTTATCGGCTGTCTATCGGTATCATCCGGGAGCCAGGTATCCTCATCCGAGGAGGACCCTAGATCACTATCGTACTCGCCCTGACGATCCCCAGAGGAGTCCGAGTCACGGAACAACTCCCCCCTCCTCCGGAGAGTCACGGCCACGGGGAGTCACGGTCACATACATGTCAAGGCCCTCGTCCTCATCGGCAAAGAGGGACAAATCGGCGTCTAGATGACGCTTTTTACCAGAGGCCTTGCCCACCGCCGGTCGGGCCAGCTGTCGCTCAATGCTGGCCACGCGCAGCACCAGATCTGATTGCGACCCCCTGCTAGCTTCCCCCTCGCTGGGGGCTAAATGCAGGCGCGGGGGGGGGGGGGTAGGAGATGCCGTAGGGAGCGCAGGACTGGAAAGAGAAGCACTCATCCCAACCTGTTCCGCAGTAATACTTTGGGCGCACGGAACACAAACCGCGCCACCACCACTCAAAGGGGATGCCCCGCACATGACACACAGCCGAGCCTGCCTCGAGGGGCCCCCAAGCTCGCTATCCCCAGAAGCCTCCAAATGGTGATTATCAAGGGCACAATAGGCCAACACAGGGTAAAGGCTAAGAAAAGCCACCCGGGATGCCCCCAAGGGATACCCAACGGAGAAAGGACGGGGGGGGGAGGGATTGGACCGGGAGAAACCACAAACACTGCTATCCTGCCTGTAAGACATAAATATGAAACACCATGAGTATCCCGCAGCACATGCACCAACAATGTAACCCCCCTAGAAAGACTCACGGACCAACTGTGAAGGCGAGCGCCGTGCACGCAGAAGAGACAGGCAGACACACAGGAAGAAGATCCACGGGAAGGGGACAGCGTGGTATTGGCCCGCAGCAGCTTGCGACCTCCCCAGCAAGATGGCGCCAAGCAAGGAACCTCGAGGGGTGGGTCGCGGGAAGATGATGCGATACGCGTCATCCCGCGGTGCCGCCCCCAACGAGGTGCGCGAAGCTGCCCTCGCAGCATGTGAAAGGCGCCCAGCGTCATGAGCGGGGTTGGCGCCTCCGACAACTCCCGTAGCTCGTCCCGCCGCGGAGTGTAGTACCCCCGTGGGGGCGGCGAGGAGGGAGTCCAAAGAAGTGCACGCCGTCACCCGACCGCCACCCCCCCCCCGACAACGGCCACGCCGGGGAGAGGGGGAGGAGGAAGAGGAGAGGGGGCACGGCGGCGGGAACGGCATCAGCGGGACAGGGGAACGGGGGGGGGGGGAGGGGGAATAAGAGCGGAAGAAGGGAAAGGAGCCCGGGAACAAATAACCCCCAAGTTAAAACACAACTCGCCCCCGAAACACAGGGACACACAAGGCAGCAGTGGTTTCTCCCATCCCTCTATAGGCTCACCATATGCCTATGGCCGGCTACCCTTCAGTGCATAGGGTCTGCGGCCTGGAGCAAAGCTCACTGAGCACCCGACTCAGGTGCTCCCCTACCATCTCCCGATCCGTCAGCCAAGGCTGGGAGGCAAGAGGGTCCGGAAGCGGGTGGGAATAGGCTTACAGGGCCGCAGGCTTGGTTGCCCCGCTCGCCTGAGAAAACATAGAGCCATCTTCTGTTCTTTGCAGTATGACTGCAGAGAAAACACTGGGGGTCTGTGGGTGATTCCTGGCTTTTTATAGGGCCGGGAGGAGCCACAAGTCTTCTGCAGTCAACTGCGCCACCTTGTGGCGGAATACCCAGAAGTAATGATTGAAATGAAACAGCCCGTGCTGTACACTTGGAAAATACAATTCTGTGAAACTCACCTGTAGAATTGTTTTTGGATACATCCAGTCCAGTTCGTCCCAATATCCTTACAGATGGGTGTTCGCCCCTAGGGGGCGCTCGACTGCAAGATCATTCCCCAGTGGTTAAAAAGGAGTAATCAAAAAGAGGACAGGCCTGGAGGCCTAAGAAACCATGTTACTTCACATAGCTTCAGCTTGTACTCTCTCTAAGTAAAAATTAGCACAAAAACCCAATGTCCTAAGAAAAACAAAAATGGTTGATCACCATAACAGGCAACAGGACATATTGAATCAAGGGCGGGGTGGGACGACCTGGACTGGATGTATCCAAAAACAATTCTACAGGTGAGTTTCACAGAATTGTATTTTTCCCTGCATCCAGTCCCGGTCGTCCCAATATCCTTACAGATGGGACATCCAAAAGCAGTGTCCAATTGGGCGGGATCCCCAGTGCGGAACAGCATGTAGTTCATTTCACTACCGCCTGAAGCAGCTTTTGGCCAAAAGCAGCGTCAGCTGAGGCCCTGACATCCACTGAAATATTTGGGTCCCCCCAATGAGTTGGGGTATGACCCAAGAGTTGCCTAACCCACCACCTTGACCAAAAATTATGAATAAGCAGCAAATCTTTACTGGGAAATGGATTAAACTAATGGCTGGTCTAGTATTACTTCCAAATGGCCCTCTATTGATTGGAGAAATGGAAAATCCCTAATTGGGGTATAGTAGACCCTCTCCCCAGTTAGGTAAGTATACAAGTAGGGCTCATAGAAGAGTGACCGCGCCTCAATTATGCATGGTGGACTATTCCAACATTTTAAATACAAAACACTTTATTCACATTAAAACAATTCCATTCGTTTGGAAGGCTACATGCCTTTAGTCGTTCTGTGCTCCGGCCGAAGCACAGACTGATTAACAATTATTAAAAGACCATTGCTTCTACATTACAATAATGGACATACTATTGAATGAGTATCAAAATCTTAACAAAATACTTTTTTGATAGACCTAGCCTTGCAGAACAGACTAGTTTCGCTGTTATTTTAGCTTCCTCCGTGTCTGCTAAGCCTTATGTGTATTTTCATTTGACCGCAATAGTCTAATAGGCAAAAAAGATTAATAATTAATTGTCTATGTCCAGTCCATAATACTATTGCTACAATCATACTAACAAGCAACATTACATATACCATAAATATCAAGTAATTACCTGGAGATGCAGGGCAGCTGTTCCAGAGCATTGGATGCATGTAAAGAAATCAAAAATTGCCAGTCAAGTGGCATGTGTTTGGACAAAGGTTTCCCCCCCCCCTGACATCCACCTTGTAAAACTTTGTAAAAGTATGAACTGAAGACCAAGTTGCGTCCTTACAAACCTTTTCCACCGATGCCTGGTGCTGAAAAGCCCAAGAGGCACCAATAGCTCTGGTAGAATGAGCTGTGATCCGAAAAGGGGGTTCCTTCCCCCAGGCAGAATATGCTTGTACCACCGCCTGTCTGATCCACTTACTGAGAGTGGTGGACTTGGCTGGTGGCAATCCTGTCCTAGAACCCTCTGTTAGGACAAAGAGCAAATCTGATTTCCTGAAGGATTCAGTCGCAGCCAGGTAATACTTTACTTCTCTGAACACGTCCAAAGCATGGAGGGTCCGTTCTTTAGAATTAGCCGGTGCTGGACACAAGGAAGGCAAGACAACTTCCTCGTTAAGGTGAAAGGGAGAAACGACCTTAGGTAAAAAATCAGGTTTAAAGTGAAAAACCACCTTATCCCTATGCAGCTCAAAATAGGGAGGTTTCATACAAAGCACGGCTAGCTCTGATACGCGACGCATCAAGGTGATCGCTACCGGAAAGACCACATTGAGGGTCAAAATAGACAATGCAGCATCACACAATGGCTCGAAGGGAGGACCCTGAAGAGCAGAAAGTACTAAATTCAAGTCGCACACTGGTAAAACTGACTTACGAGGTGGCTGGACATGGGTGACTCCCTATAAAAAAGTATTGATCAACCTATGGTTGGCAATGGATCTCTGGAAAAAGATGGCTAAGGCCGAGACCTGGCCCTTGGGGGTGCTCAGCTGGAGACCCTAGTCCAAGCCGTGTTGCAAAAACTCCAGAATCCTAGAAATGGAAAATATGCTGCAAGGGAGACTCTTGGTCTCGCACCAAGCAATATAGGCGTGCCAAACTCTGTAGTATATCATGGAAGAAGATTTCTTTTACAAAATTTTTATTGAAGTTTGCACGTGGTGTACAGCATATTTTTAAAGACAGGTGTACTGAACAAGTAGTAATGCAAAAAACCTACATAGTTGAATGCATAATGGAATGCAGATAAACAATGGAAGATTTATTCTGTGCCTGAATCATTGTTGCACAACCGTGGCCGAAAACCCCTTTTCCATCAGGATTGAGGTTTCAATAGCCAGGCCGTCAAAGTCAGCGTCCGTAAATTGGGGTGCCGCAGCGACCCCTGTGTGAGAAGCCCTGGGTCGTCAGGCATGATGTAGCGATCTATTGACATCTGAGCTATGGCTGCAAACCAACTCCTTCTCGGGCAGCGAGGAGCCACCAGGAGCGGAAACGGAGGGAATGCATACAGAAATTTGAACTCCGTCCAAGGAATCGCCAGAGCGTCTTTTGCAATTGCCAGAGCATCTCTTGATAGGGAGACGAACCTTGGAAGCTTGTGATTGTGTCTGGACTCAAACAGATCCACGACCGGCTGACCCCAGCAGAGACACAGAGCGTGAAAGATCTTGCTGCTGAGAGACCATTCCCCCAGGCGTGAGGCGCTCCTGCTCAGGGAGTCTGCCTCCTGATTTTCCACCCCGGGAATGTAGACCGCCGAGATGCAGGGATCATTCTCCTCTACCCAAGTCAGAATCTGGGTCACCTCCTTGAGGGCTCTCTTGCTCCGAGTCCTGCCCTGGTGATTGATGTAGGCGACAGCCGTCTGATTGTCCGAGCGAACCTGAATCGCACGACCCCTTAAGTGGGAAGTCAAGCAAAGAAGCACCAACCAGATCGCTCTCAGCTCCAAGAGATTTATGGGTAAGCGGTTCTCCTGCGGACCCCACTGACCCTGGATCTTCTAAGTCTGCCAAACGCCTCCCCAGCCTGTCAGACTGGCATCCGTGGTAACTATCTCCCATTGGGGAGTCAGAAAGGACTTGCCCACCAGCAGGTTCCGGGAGTCCAACCACCACAAGATGGACTGCCTGGCCAGGGGGGACAGCGAAAAGCCGTGTTCCAGGGACTCCTGAGTCCGATTCCAGCCGGTCAGCAGGTTCAGCTGAAGAGGTCTCATGTGAAATTGGGCGAAAGGCACTGCCTAGAAGCAGGACACCATTAGGCCCACCAATCTCATCCCCAGACGACAAGACAAGACGGCAAGGCCTGCACTTGCGTCTGGAGACCCAAAACTGCAGAGGCAGGAAAACCTTGACCTGAGCGGTGTCTATCGTCATTCCCAGGAAGGATCCCAGGAATTAATTGATTACCCAGCCGAAGGCCTCCAGGGTTGACAACACCGTCCGAGTATCGCTCTCGGCCTGCTGAAGGGACTGGGCCGCAATCAGCAAGTTGTCCAGATACGGTAACACACAAATGCCCTGGCTCCTCAGGATAGCCGTGATGCCTTGGTGAACACATGGGGGGCTGAAGATATCCCGAATGGAAGTGCTACAAACTAGTAATGCTGATCCTCCATTGCAAGGGGTTTATGCCCTTATCTGTGCCCACTAGCTTTATTTTCATATGTTGTGCTTTTTACCTCACTTTTACGTATTTTTTACCTCAGACTTTGTTGTTGCTGGCAGCTGTGCATACTCACCTTCTCTCGTTCCCTCACCTCTTCTCCTTCCCCTCCATCTTGTAGCTGTGAGCGGGGGGCCGGGAGCGGCGTTGGTCGAGGCCTTCTTCTAGACGAGGCCCCGGCATGTGGTGCGGGCGCACCGCGCTCCGCGTCCGGGGGAGGCTCCTCCGTGCCCCCCCCTTCCTGCGCTCTCTCCGCATTTTAGGCACTCTTTTCGCGCCTGCAGCGGGGGGGGGGGGGGGGCGAGTCCGTGCGGTGACGCGTTTTGCGTCATTGCTGCGTGGCCCGCCTCTTGAGGTTCGGCGCCATTTTCCTTGCTGCTCACTGTGCCATTTGCGGCCCGACGACCTCAGTTTTCGCCACTCCTGCCTGAGATTCTGGTGCCTGCCTACTGGACCCTGTTCTGTGAGTCCCTCTGGTTTTTCGATTTTGATGTGCATGTGCTGTGGGTTGCTCATGAATCCTTCCGTTTGTGTCTTCCAGGTGGGCCCCCCTTTGTGGTTCCTCCCGGTCTCCTACACCCCCCCTCTCTCCGCACTCTCTCCCCTTAAAGAGGGATTACTAAAAAGAGGGACTAAATTGGGGGCTGTTAGTGCCTTGTAACCTGTATTTTTTTATCACCATAATCACCATAATGGAGGCTTCTGGGGATAATGAGCTAGGAGCCCCCTGTGGGTGGGTGAAGCTCTGCCCCATGTGCGGTACCTGCCCCCTGGGTTTGTGTCACTTGTGCCAGGAGCGTATTGTTAGAGCATGATAGGGCGGGCGTCCCTGCCCCTAGCCCTCCTTTGCCTGCGGCCTCGCCAACCCCCCCACTATTGCATTCAGCCCTCAGTGAAGGGGAAGCCAGCAGGGGGTCCCAAGCCGATTTGGCATACCGGGTGGCCAGCCTGGAGAGACAGTTATCTTGCACGGTCCTGGGAAGGCCACGAGTAAGAAGCTATGATAGCGAGCCTGGTTCCTCCTCGGACAAGGACATGTGGCTCCCTGACGACACAGAGAAGTTGCTGTCTTCTGTGTTTGAGACTTTGCGCTTTAGGAGACTTTGCATGCTCCTAAAGCGGCTAAGAGGAAGCAGGGTGATTTATTCTGGCCTGAAAGACAGAGGATTGTCTTCCCGGAACAGGCCCACTATTCCAATATGGTGTTTAAGGAATGGGAAAGACCTAATAAATTGCCATCGGTGCCTAAGAGTCTGGACAGGCGGTATCCCTTCCCTGAGGTGCTGATCCACCTCTGGTCCCGTCCTCCCGATGTGGATGCCCCTGTCTCTGGGTTATCCAACACTACGGTTATGCCGTCACCCGATACTGCTTCCTTGCGCGATCCTGCTGACAGGCGCATGGATCAGCTGGCTTGTCATTCGTTTACCTTTGTGGGTGCTGGGCTTCGCCCTGTCTGTGCCGCGGGCATTGTATCTTTGGCCATCAGGAAGAAGGTGCGGCGCCTTGTTGATTTTGCCAAATCTTGCAAGCGGGTGGAGGAGTATAAAGACCTCAAAGCCTGTGTGGATTTTATTGCTTTTGTAGTCTCTGCCATGGACAATAGTGTCCGGCTTGGCACCAGGGCTTCGGCTCTGCTTGTTGCGCTTCGTCGCTCGCTCTGGCTGCGGCAGTAGTCGGCTGACGCTGCGGCCAAGAAGTCGCTCACTAGTATCCCCTTCCTGGGGCTCAGGTTATTTGGGGAGCGTCTGGACCTTCTGGCCAAGGACGGAAGACTCCCTCAGCAAAGGAAGCCTGCGCGACCCTTTCGGGGTTCTTCTGCCTATCGCTCCTTTCAAGGAGTAAGAGGCTCTTCATTTTCAGGTGTCCACAGAGATTCCTGGGGACGAGGTAGGTCTCGCGGCCGACCCAATCCCTCCTGGGGAGCTAAATCCAAACCCCCTGCCAAGCCCTCTCAGGCATGAGGAGGCTCCCTCACCCATCCGGATGAGGGGACGGCTGCTGCTTTTTGCTCACATATGGAGACGGCATGTCTCGGATCGGTGGATTCAGGAGGTGGTGTCCTCCGGGTACAAAATAGAGCTGGCAGTTTGGCCGCCCTCAAGATTTCTTCGGTCACGGATTTCCCGGAACGCCTTGACGGCGCAGGGCCTAAAGGTGGCCGTTCAGAGCCTTCTACTATCAGGTGTGATTTTGCCCTGTGCCTCGCCAGGAACGGGGGCGAGGGTTCTACTCCAGTCTGTTCACGGTGCCCAAGAAGGACGGAGCGCTGCAACCTATCTTGGATCTGAAGGGTCTCAACAAGTTTGTCAGAGTCAGACATTTCCGCATGGAGACCTTACGGTCCGCGGTGAGCTCGCTTCGGCCCGGCGACTTCATGACCACGGTGGACATCAAGGATGCTTATCTGCACATCCCGATTTTTCAGGGGCATCAGAAGTTCCTGAGGTTTGCGCTGGAGGATCAGCATTACCAGTTTGTGGCACTACCGTTTGGGATAGCCTCAGCTCCCCGTGTGTTCACCAAGGTGCTGGCAGGCATCATGGCCATCCATTCATGTTCTTCCTTATCTGGACGATTTGCTGATTGTGGCTCAGTCCCTTCTGCAGGCCGAGAGCGACACCCGGATGGTGTTATCCACTCTCGAGGATTTCGGATGGGTAATCAATTACCCCAAGTCTTCTATCACTCCTTCAATGGTGAGGTCCTTCCTGGGCATGACGTTGTACACCTCTCAGGTCAAGGTATTCCTCCCCCATCTGAAGGTGGAGGGCCTCCAGACGCTAGGTGCAGGCCCTTCTGGCTTGTCAGCGACCATCTATCCGTCTGGGGATGAAACTGGTGGGCCTCATGGTGTCCTGCTTCGAGGCAGTGCCCTTCGCCCAGTTCCACATGAGACCTCTTCAATTGAATCTGTTGACCGGTTGGGACCGGATGCAGGAGTCCCTGGATCAGGAATTTTCACTGTCCCCCATGGTCAGACAGTCCCTCCTGTGGTGGTTGGACTCCAGCAATCTGTTGGTGGGCAAGTCCTTTCTGACTCCCCGGTGGGAGATAGTTACCACGGATGCCAGTCTGAGCGGCTAGGGAGGTTTTTGGCAAACGCTGAAGTTCCAGGGTCAGTGGGGGCCGCAGGAGGCCCCCACTCAGTAAGTGGATTAGACAGGTGGTGGTGCAAGCATATTCTGCCAAGGGGAAGGATCCCCCGTTTCGTGTTACAGCTCATTCTACTAGAGCCATTGGTGCTTCCTGGGCTTTTCAGCACCAGGCCTCTGTTGAACAAGTTTTAAGGCCGCTACTTGGTCTTCTGTTCATACCTTTACAAAGTTTTATAAGGTTGATGTTCGGGCCTCAGCTGACGCTGCTTTTAGCCGAAAGGTGCTTCAGGCGGTAGTGAGATGAACTACTTGCTGTTCCGCACTGGGGATCCCGCCCTAAATGGACACTGCTTTTGGATGTCCAGGACGACCTGGACTGGATATAGTGAAAAATACAATTCTGTGAAACTCACCTGTAGAATTGTTTTTGAATATATCCAGTCCAGGTCGTCCCACCCCGCCCTTGGTTCATTATCTCTTGTTTATCTGTTATGGTGATTACCTTTTTGTATTGGACCATTGTCCTTAGTTTTTTGTTGGAGAGAGAACATGCTGAAGCTATGTGAGTTAACATGGTTTCTTGGCCTCCCGGCCTGTCTCATTTACTGCTTTTTGACATTCTGGGAATTCTATGGAGACAGCTCTTTTTATAGGGGGCCGGGAGGAGTTACAGCTCTGGATCT
>CM051241.1:7460086-7462586 GCA_027917425.1 Gastrophryne carolinensis
GGGTGCTATAACTGACACAGAGGATGGGGTGACATGTGGGGGTGCTATAACTGACACAGAGGTCTGGGTGACATGTGGGGGTGCTATAATTGACACAGAGGATGGGGTGATATGTGGGGGTGCTATAACTGACACAGAGGTCTGGGTGACATGTGGGGGTGCTATAATTGACACAGAGGATGGGGTGATATGTGGGGGTGCTATAACTGACACAGAGGTCTGGGTGATATGTGGGGGTGCTATAATTGACACAGAGGATGGGGTGATATGTGGGGGTGCTATAACTGACACAGACATCTGGGTGATATGTGGGGGTGCTATAACTGACACAGAGGTAAGGGTGATATGTGGGGGTGCTATAACTGACACAGAGGATGGGATGACATGTGGGGGTGCTATAACTGACACAGAGGTCTGGGTGATATGTGGGGTGCTATAACTGACACAGAGGTCTGGGTGATATGTGGGGGTGCTATAACTGACACAGAGGTACAGGTGACATGTGGGGTGCTATAACTGACACAGAGGATGGGGTGACATGTGGGGGTGCTATAACTGACACAGAGGTCTGGGTGATATGTGGGGGTGCTATAACTGACACAGAGGTCTGGGTGATATGTGGGGGTGCTATAACTGACACAGAGGTCTGGGTGATATGTGGGGGTGCTATAACTGACACAGAGGTCTGGGTGATATGTGGGGTGCTATAACTGACACAGAGGATGGGGTGACATGTGGGGGTGCTATAACTGACACAGAGGTCTGGGTGACATGTGGGGTGCTATAACTGACACAGAGGATGGGGTGACATGTGGGGGTGCTATAACTGACACAGAGGTCTGGGTGACATGTGGGGGTGCTATAACTGACACAGAGGTCTGGGTGATATGTGGGGGTGCTATAACTGACACAGAGGATGGGGTGACATGTGGGGGTGCTATAACTGACACAGAGGTCTGGGTGACATGTGGGGGTGCTATAACTGACACAGAGGTCTGGGTGATATGTGGGGGTGCTATAACTGACACAGAGGTACAGGTGACATGTGGGGTGCTATAACTGACACAGAGGATGGGGTGACATGTGGGGGTGCTATAACTGACACAGAGGTCTGGGTGATATGTGGGGTGCTATAACTGACACAGAGGTCTGGGTGATATGTGGGGGTGCTATAACTGACACAGAGGTCTGGGTGATATGTGGGGGTGCTATAACTGACACAGAGATCTGGGTGATATGTGGGGTGCTATAACTGACACAGAGGTAAGGGTGATATGTGGGGGTGCTATAACTGACACAGAGGTCTGGGTGATATGTGGGGGTGCTATAACTGACACAGAGGTCTGGGTGATATGTGGGGGTGCTATAACTGACACAGAGGTCTGGGTGACATGTGGGGTGCTATAACTGACACAGAGGATGGGGTGATATGTGGGGGTGCTATAACTGACACAGAGATCTGGGTGATATGTGGGGTGCTATAACTGACACAGAGGATGGGGTGATATGTGGGGGTGCTATAACTGACACAGAGGATGGGGTGATATGTGGGGGTGCTATAACTGACACAGAGGTAGGGATGACATGTGGGGTGCTATAACTGACACAGAGGTAGGGATGACATGTGGGGGTGCTATAACTGACACAGAGGTAGGGATGACATGTGGGGGTGCTATAACTGACACAGAGGTCTGGGTGATATGTGGGGTGCTATAACTGACACAGAGGATGGGGTGACATGTGGGGGTGCTATAACTGACACAGAGGATGGGGTGATATGTGGGGGTGCTATAACTGACACAGAAGCTAAACGTTGTTTACTGATCCCCGTTTTCTGTGTCCCCCATTATATACAGGCCGTTCAGCGTGGAGCCGGGATCGGGGGCGCTGGATGTCGGGGAGAGCATGCAGGTTACGCTGGACTTCCTGCCGCTGGAGGTGGGCGACCATAAAGAGGACCTGTCTATCCAATATGATACAGGTGAGTCTGGAGGGGGGCACATGTGCCGTCTGAATAGAGCCGAGCGCTCTGATTGGCTGCACGCCTGCACATGTGCCGTTTGATCATGATCCCTAGCCGTCTGAATAGAGCCGAGCACTCTGATTGGCTGCACGCCTGCACATGTGCCGTTTGATCACAATCCCTTAGCTGGCTGAATAGAGCCGAGCGCTCTGATTGGCTGCACGCCTGCACATGTGCTGTTTGATCACGATCCCTTAGCTGGCTGAATAGAGCCGAGCGCTCTGATTGGCTGCACGCCTGCACATGTGCCGTTTGATCACGATCCCTTAGCCGTCTGAATAGAGCCGGGCGCTCTGATTGGCTGCACGCCTGCACATGTGCCGTTTGATCACGATCCCTTAGCCGGCTGAATAGAGCTGAGCGCTCTGATTGGCTGCACGCCTGCACATGTGCCGTTTGATCACGATCCCTTAGCCGTCTGAATAGAGCCGGGCGCTCTGATTGGCTGCACGCCTGCACATGTGCCGTTTGATCACG